>JBBUKS010000035.1:9912970-9973429 GCA_038050645.1 Hedychium gardnerianum
TTTACCTCCTCCGTGTTGGTCCTGGGACGGACTGGCGGGGGCGCTGGGGGCGAGCGTTTCGCCTTTTGCCACAGTGAGAAAGAACATCTCCCTATATATTTATTCACATCATCAATACATATGATACAATATAAATTAATACTAAAGTCAACAAAAAAAATTAATATAAAACTAAAATCACATACACAATAAAATTTATGGTTCTCCGTCCTTTTATTTCATTTACATTTTCAATACAAAGAAGCCTGAAATGGGGATAACTTGTATCATTCTTCATAAAAAAATGATTAACCAGATCGTAACGACGGACCTGGGGTGACCGGCCCGGCCCCATGGAAGTTTCCCACCGGCCACCAGGGTAAATTGAGAAGCGCTAATGGAGGCCTATCCAAAGGATCAATATTCTAAGACCCGCTTCTCATTGGAGGGAAATATCATTCTTCATCAGCTATCACAATCCGAAGTAATTTGGTAGCAAATTGCGGTTTCGATGTTTGTCAGCCATACGATTCTGAGATTTTGTTGTATTCTAAGAAGAAAAAAACGTATTTGGTATTCTTTTTTGGTAAAATAAATAGAATTACGAATGACATTTTATTGTTTTCATTAGTTTTGGGCTAATTGGGCCGACGACTTATTGTACGTTAAATTAGGTCATAGGCTGATTAGCGGATAAATGGGCCTCCAGTCCTAATCATTTATTTGATGGTCGTGCCGATCGGGGAACTGCGATGCTCGATCGCGATCGCGGCGGCGGCGGAGTATTTTTAGCTCTTGTTTGATCACGGTGGACGGCGGTGACAGATCATCTTTTGGTAAAAGTTCTTCCAACGAGTGATCCAGTCGGTGGTGTGCCTCCTGGGTGGGAAGGTATGGCTTCGACGTGCCGGCCAATGGAAGACGATCCGATGGGCGGAGAGGACGACGAAATTCCGCCCGGGTGGGAGATGAAGGATGGGAACTCTGGCCATGCTCAACCTGTAGGGGATTGCGCGTCTACGCAGAGCGGCGGGGACGAAGATGCACTGCCCGTGTGGAAGGCACAAGGAAGGGGTTCGATGGTTGACCCAGATGGCGATGATCCTCCACCGGGATGGGAGGCTGTGGCCCGAGCTAGCGCCCCTGTCGAAGATTCTGCGCCAGTATGGAATCCGCTGGGTAGGTGCTCGATGATTGGCCAAGTTCAAGATGCCGCGCCACATTTGAAGCCGATGCCAAAACATCCCGGAAGCTGCCCAGAAGATGATGCTCGGCCTGGGCGGAGGGAGACAAAGGAGATGAACGAAGAAGATGAAGATGTGCCACCTGGATGGGAGCCGAAGGAAAGGGACTCGATAAGTGGGGAAGACGAAGATGTCCCGCCTGGATGGGAGCTGAAAGAAAGGGATTTGATGAGCGACGCAGACGAGGATATTCCACCTGGATGGGCGCCAAAGGCAAGGGACTCGATGGATGTCACAGACGAGGATGTTCCACCTGGATGGGCACCGAAGGAAAGGGACACGATGAGTGGTTCCGCAGTCGCAGAAGCTCCGCATCACCCAGTGTGCTACCCTGACGACGATATTCCATTCGGGTGGGGGCCGAAGGAAAGGGATCCAGTGACTGGCCCTGACGAAGATCCCCCTGGGTGGGAGTCGGTGGAGAGGAACCCAGTCAATGGGAGAGATGGAGATGCTCCGCTTGGGTGGAAGCCGAAGGAAATGGATTTTGTGAGAATCTCGTCCGAAGAAGCTCCACCCTCGTTTGAAGTCGCTGCTGAACCTCCACCTCCACCTGTGCAATCTCCAGGTCGGTTTTCTTTTCCATTCATTTAGAGTGAATTTGAAGCATGTTCCAATATCACTTTTTATTTCTCAGTTCAATTAAAGCTGGAAACCATAATCTGCTTGTTGGAGTAGACAACAATGATAATAGTTTGAAAAACTAGCTTTTGTGAATATATAACCTAAACGCTCCGCCTATAGTTTGAAATACAGCGAAGAATCCTTTTTTCCATTTTTCGCTTCCCTAATTTATGTCCTATTTGTGCGTGGGTTCTGTGATAAGGTCCAATTTGATCATGCTGTCTGAGAATTATAGTGCTGCAGAAAATCATGGAATTGCCAACGAAAGCATTGGAACTCTAGGGCACACCCTACTTATTCCTCTTTTAGGTGGACTCCAATTCAATTGGCTAGAAAATTAAGAGATGCATTGGATATTATTTTCAGGCAATTGACATCTTCCTTAGGGGAGTGCGATTCATGAGCATATCATGATTAATTAACTTAATCTTGAAGTTAATATACTCTGGCAATTCATCATGTTGTTAGAGGAATTGTTGAAAATATCTAATATTAATGCTCAAAGTCTCCTAGAAAATGTTTGGTTCAATCATCTCTTTTTCAGCTAACTGTCTAACTGGTGAATTTAAATCAACATACATGTAACTTCCGCTTTATACAGTACTTTTTTGTGCATTAACTTCTTATTATTTATTTATCTTCACTTCAATTTTTGCTTAAAGAGTTTTGATGGTTCTTGAAACTTGTTGGTTTCTGAAATTTATTATGATTACAGATTTACCATAGAAAAAATTGTTTTATGGTAACTGTTAGCCTCATGTTTTTATTTACGATATTGTTCATCAACATCATAAGCTGATGGTTATATTAGGATAAACATGGAAATTGTTCACTTTTTTAACATGTTTGCATTCCTGATAACATCTGGATTTTTAATATTCAATCCAGAAATGGGTCAAATGGTATGTGGAAATTGTCGGCAATTGCTTTCTTATGCTCGAGGTGCAATTTATGTTCAATGTGCTTGCTGTCAGACAATTAATCTTGTGCTAGAAGGTATGAAACTTGCTTTTCAATTTGAATTCAGTTGATTTAGGCATTTGCTATCGGTTCAGTATTTATTGCATTGACTCAATATTTGCTCCCACCTGGAACTTAAATGATGACATCGAATTGAAACTGTATTATCTGTAGCTCATCAGGTTGGCAATGTGAAGTGTGGCAAATGTTCTGTCCTATTGATGTACCCATATGGAGCTCCATCAGTAAGATGTTCTTGTTGCTGTTGTGTGACTAAGATTGGAGTAAGTAAACACTCAACTCAAATATCATAAACATGATGATTCTTTACATTCTAACGGAACACTTACTAACTACAAACTTCTTTCCTCTGACCCTGTTATTCGTATCTTCTAAATGAATCTTTGTGATGGGGTACCCCATAACTCAAATAAAAGCATCTGAGTAGAAATTTGCCGGAAAAAACTTTTCTGCTCTTTTTTCTAAATTTGTCTACAATTATAATATTTTGCACCTCTTTGGATAAACGACAATATTAATCTTTTGCAGGACAATATTCGGCCGCCGGTTTCTGTACAGCAAGGCCGACTACAGTAGGCTTGCACTCTGAACTCATATTGTGAAGTTTGATTGCACCGAGTTGCCTTCTTTGAACCAATCTGAAATTTGAATTTTCTCGCTCGGGAAGAACTATGGTTCATGAAAAAAGACTCCGAACATGGCACCTCCTCGGGCATGTGTTGTTTTGGTAAGATGAACCAAAGTTGAGATTAGATGTTGTCAAAGAGATGCATCCCTTCTTTTCCGTGAATGAAGCCATATGGGATCAGCTTCAAAGCAAAGGGTATGAAACATGCATTCCAATCATTGCAAGGTACGAGATCTCTCGGATTTGATAGTTGCCCAAAATTGTATGCTTGATCAATAACAAGCAGGCTATTTGATCGGCTGAAGCAATGATCTCAATGAACGATATTAACCCTTTGCTGTAGAATTTCGAGAAATTAATTAACAAGAAAATTTTCAGTTTCCTCTGCCTTCCCTTTTTATTTGTTTCAATCTACTTATTTTTGCAAGTTACTTTTTTCTTTTTTTGGGAGAATTACATGTTAAAACTCAACATGTCGAAAAGAATGGTATAGTTTTAAATGTTTCTGCTACATGAGACGATGAGCGTGCCAACGTAGCTACGTCGTCGTCCACAGCAGAAATGGCTGGCTAGCCTATTTTCCACAATATTTTTTTATATCAAAATCAATCTCTCTGCCACTTAAATAAATTATTTTTCAAAAAAGGGGAAAAAAAAACTTAATTGTGATTATAATTCAAGTCGGTTGGATTCTTCTTCTTCTTCTTCTGAGTCTTCATACTATTTATACACCATCACTGATGCACTGATCAATTCGTTTCAGAGAGACTGTTGTGTTCTACAGGCATGAAGGGATCTGGCGCCGTCACGGTTGCTTCGACGGTGATCACCGCCGCAGCCTCCTACTCCACCGCCTCCCTCTCCGACGCGAAACCCCACGCCCCAAGTTGCCAGGTAATTACAAGAGAATTTTGGTGTTATGTACTCCGTCAAATTAACACTGATCCGCACATATTGATTTATCCGGAGCAGGAGCTGGCGTCGTGGCAACAACAGCAGCGACGACGGCCGCCGCCGTCAGCGACTACCGAAGAAAGATTCGCTCCAAGGTTTGACGGGTTGCGCTTCGTCGAGACGCTTGTCACAGCGCATCGATGATAATGAAGTGCATGGTTTCATCGCTGTGCTGCTAACCGTGTGTAAATATTTGCTATTGATGATGAATGATTGGCACAAGCACTGTGATCTTTTGTCTGTATAATTATTGGCCAGTTATGGCTGCTATTTCATAGATCTTACAGATTTTTATTCCTGAGAACTGAAAGGTAGTTGGCGTGCAGTGATAAACTTGCTAAATTTAGAATTTCTTGATTAGTATATTAGTACTGTGATGCAATATGCTGGGAAACAGACAAGAAGAACTCTGTTCATGGTATTTGCAGATTCATGGATAGTTTAACAAAGAAATCATCTGTGATATTCAAGTAAGTCAATTCACTTGGCCCTTTCAGAGGTATACAGAACACTGGGTCCGAAATAATTCATTGGCACAACATAATTCTCCAGGCCAAAGGTCAATTGCAAATTAGCTTATGGCCCAAACTATTTTGATAGTGATCCAATGACTGTTGAGTTGGGCCATTCATGCAGCAGATGTTGTTTTGGTGGAGAACAGGCACGTAGCTGAGTCAGTGCAGTTGACTTCCAGCTAAACTATTGGATTTCATGATAACTGTGCTGTTCAATCGTGGCTAATGGACCATGTGAAAAGTTTGCACTCGCCAACCATGCATAAAAGAGACCTTGGTTCCTTGTTGAATCCCCACAAAAGCCCTCCCTGAGAAGAGCAACCATGGCATTTAGATTCAAAGCCTACTTCACTATCCTTCTGCTAATTCTCCTCTTTGAGACATCTTCATGTATGATGCCTTTGATTCGAAGTCGTGAAGGTGGAACTCAACATTCCTACATGATGGCCAAGGTACTAGATCTTACGGTACTAGATCATGGAGCATGTGAAACATGATTCAAATACTCTTGTTCCTTCTTCTTTCTCAGTATGTGCACATGAGAAGGGCTTTGCAAGAGTTCATCCTAGATTATGAGAATGGAGGACCAAACCCCAAACATGATCGAAAGAAAGGCAAGCCAGGTGGAAAGGGTCCCTAGCTAGCTTTGATCATCACCTCCTCCTACATGAGATGTACCTTCACAAGAACCCATCATCTTCCATCTGATAGTTGCAAGGTCCAGATCAAGCTATGATAAATATAAAGGCTTTTCATTTTCATTTTTTTTTCCTTCATTTTTGGAGGAAGAAAGCAATTAGTACTTGTTGGGTATTAAAAGATATTTGAAAAAAAATGTCTTCAAGGTGTAATACAGTGATTAAATATTTAGAGAAACAACTAAATGAATCAGAGTTTAAACCTTATTATCAAAAGAAAAGAAAAGAAAAGAAAATCTTCTAAATTCAAATTTCATACCTATTTCCTAGTGAAGGGTAAAATATATTTCTCCCTTGGATATTGTTGCTACTTGCTAACAAAAATAACCATCCATTCCAAACTCCAATTTAAAATCAGGCACTCTTTGCATGTTCACAACTAAAAGATGAAAGCAAGAGAGTGCTAGTTCCAGTTAGTAAGTCATGCACAAATGGTGCATGATCGATCCCATCATCAAATTTGTTTGTCTAACTACATTGGTTAATTATACACAAATCTACTCATATAATTGAATATGATGATGTGAAAAATATGATATTAAGTTGGAAGCTAGCTAAGATGATAGTAATAATGCGAAAATCTATTTGTGGCTAATAACTTCATAAAATAGTGTTGGCTGTTTGAAGAAGACTTGGAATTTATTGAACTCGAAGTAGGGAGTTGGTCCCTTAACTAGGAGTTTTGAAACACATAAAGTTATGAGCTTCCCTTCCCTTTTATCTACACTAAGAAATAAAGTCCAACCCTTGCACAATAGTTAATTCAGCTCACCACTTACCTACCAAATACCTACATTTGAGTTAAGTCAATCACTCGTATCGATCAACACTGCCGCCCAAACCAGATCACTGATGCACCCACCTCTCTCGCTATCGGTGGCTTCCTTCCTCAACAGCTTCTGTTGGTCGATCTACGCCGCCATCCATCTGGACCGCTTCGTCTTAGTAATTAATTAATCCATTTGGGTTCTAGCTTACAATAATTGTACTTTAATTAATTCTTAAGCTTAAATTAGTTAGATAATTTCGTTGGAATTTAATTAGATACCGAATGCGCTGGGAGTGGCATTTGCGGCGGTTCAACTCGTGCTGCATGGGATGTACGGTAGAGGCGGCGGGCAAGAAGGCGGCGGCGGCGTGGAGATGGAGAACTTGGAACAGAGAAATGTGGTAAAAGGAAGAAGAAATTGTGCAACTTAACAATTTGTTTTTTTTTTATGAATTTCTATTAAGAAATTTCCTTTTAGCAAGTTCCGTTTTAATCTTGTAAAGAATAAATTGAAGAATATACCTCCTATTTTGCCACCTTTTATTTTTACCACAGGAAGGCGTATTTCTCAATTATTATAAATGAGAAAAAAAAACATATTAAAATGGTTATGATTTATGAATTGGACAAAGTATAGAAACCCTACAAAATAAATATTGGGCAATTGAAACGACTAGGCCTCTTTAACAGACTAATGGGCTGGCCCAGTCATTTCAGTGGAAGCCTCAGCAAGATTCAAAAAACTAATGGCCTATGCAGGTTTCGAACCTGCGACCTTCGCGTTATTAGCACGACGCTCTAACCAACTGAGCTAATAGGCCAATGTGAAATCTTAAGAAAGTAAAATTTAATTGTTTTTATTATAATAAATACGTTGCTCGTCAAACTCATAATTACTTGTCGATTATCATCTATTAGGAAATTATTTTTGAATGCTTTTTTTCACGTAGCTAAATAAATCTGGAATTAATAGATTTAAATGTTGGGCAACAGAACAGAAGACGGGTCAAAAAAACATGCCACGATTATTTAGACAAGGATTTAAAATTAATTTTATAACATAATTTGGCAATGAATCATTAATTTTATAATCGTAATTTAGAACATCCGTATTCAAGATGAGCATATAGTTCTCTTTTATTTTACTCATTGACAATACTTTATATAGTTGTCAAAGATATCTTTAATTTTTGCTCTAAACAATGATATAATGATTAAATTTTTTAATAAATAATAAAAAATTTAAGATTCAATTTTCAACTGTGATATTTTGAGAAATAGATCTAAAAATATTAATTATTTAGATGAACCTTCATTAATGATTTTTGATTTATATTGATTATCGATGAAATTTTTTTATAGAACGAATTGATCATTTCAAGATTAATTAGAGAAATTAACTGAATTTATCATATATTTTTTTCAAAAATATCACTTCATGTGTAATATAATTTTGTCCAAGTCCTTTTAGATATATTAATAATCATCTCCTAAAAAAGTATTTAAATTTTAGGATACTGTGAACTTTCTAGCCTAGTAAAAAAAAAGAGAAAATCTCAAAAAGCGAATTCAAATTGTTTGTGCAATTTGGATAAACTGAAGTATTTTGATGTGTCACGTATTTAAATTAAGTTTATTTATGTATTTCACATGTACATTGTGTTAAAGAAACTCGGATGTTGTCATTATAAAGTCGGAGGGTTAAATCTTGATTAATAATCAGGTTTTCATCCTCTCTCATGTGTTGGTCACTGTTCAGACTAATTAGACTAGTTCCCGTGATTTACCTCCTTCGTGTTAATCCTTGGACGAACTGATGAGAACGTTAAGAGGGAACGTTTCACCTTTTATCATCACGTGTTAAAAAAACTCAATGTACATCGCACGAGTAAAATACTAGTACATATAAATATAAAGTTTGTTTAATACCAACTGATGAATCAATTAAAACCTAAAGGCGATAACATTATTTGAGGGATAATACATATAAATGTAAATCGTAAAGAATCTTCAACTTGGGAACAAGAGTTCCTCAAGCTTAATCTTGGAGTTTCATATAGACTTAACAGATCTAGAGAAGTAAATAAAGTTGCTTAAGCATGATTGTTGATAATTATTGAACACTTGTTTGGGACTCCTTGCACCTATTGAAATTAATAAAAGTTTGGAAGTTTTGATAGGAAAAAAAAAAAGTTGTAAAAGGAAAAATATTTCACATATTATAATTCAAAAAGGCAAATCTTACTTATATCAGTAAAAATTAACATATCATTTTTAACTTTGCAAATATATTGTTAGAAAAACACAATTTGTTGTATATTTAGAATGTTACAATAACATTAATGTTACGATATCTTTTTTGACTATGATTATTTTTACCAAAAACAATGAAAAGATGAATGCAAGCAAATAAAAAAAATGAGAATCAAATGGGTAAAAAAAGAGATATGATACGGAATTAAGATTAGTAAACTTGATGGAAAAATATTATAAATATAAATTAATTAAATATTATTAACATGGTTTGTGCAAACGGCCATATTTCACCGAATGCGTGCCGTAATTGAAATTACTCGGAGTACACAAATTAATTAGAATTTTAATATATGTTTATATGCAATTTAATATAGGCCTATTAGCTTAGTTGGTTAGAGCGTCGTGCTAATAACGCGAAGGTCGCAGGTTCGAAACCTGCATGGGCCATTTAGAATTTTTTTAACTGCTGAACAAATTAAGTTTTTTTTTTATTTGTAGACCAAAATATGTTACTGGGCCAGCCCATTAACATGTCGACATGGCCCACTTGTTTTTTAGGCCTTCTTTTGCAGTCGTCCGAGGCCAACTTTATTTCTGTTTAAAATAGATGCTTAATTTGTGGAATATTGTTTTTCCTCATAATAAATTGATTTATTTTAAATGGCTTTTCAAATACAAAATAGGTTTGGAGAAATATGAAGGAGAAAGAAAAGAAATCAATCAAACAAACAAAAAAAAAGACTCATGTGAGCATTTAGTTCAATACATGACTTTTGAATAGATTAAAAAAAAAGGTAAAATTTTGATTCATAAAAACCTTTTTTTCTTTCTCTCTTTCTCTCCGATGCCCAAAGCCTTGTTTGAACCAATTCTATGGCGCAACCCAAAGCACAGCTCATTTAAAATGTATAAATTACAGCACAACTGAGATAAGCAAAACATAGTGTAGCAAATCTCTTCTCTGCTTTGTAAGTAGTCCTACTTCTATGTTCCTACTTAACGCGAGTGCACATGAATTATACTTTAAATTTATCAAATTGGTGAATAAAAAAAAACTATTTATTTTTAGAATGAATCGGGCCAATCTTGAATATATGGATTAACAAAATAAACAAATAAAGTTCTTGCCATTAAACATGCAGTCAAATATTGTTTGATTTGAATTAAAAAAAAATAAGTGCAACAATAGTGCAATGAGAAGTTAATGTTTATTATTTAAGTAATTTGTCTCCTTTCTTACATAATCTCGGCGTATTAGCTCAGTTGGTTGGAGCTTGTCGTGTTAATAACGCTAGCGTAGTAGGTTCGAAACCTTCATCTTATTTTTAAATATTCTCAACAATTAAATTTTGATCTATTAGTGGACTGGGCCGGCCCAAAGATGTTTATTCGATTCAATTGCCTACTACTCATTTAACTAGTACAAAATATTATTAATCTGATCGAGTAACAAACTTTCATCTTATTTTTAAATATTCTCAACAATTAAATTTTGATATATTAGTGGACTTTAACCGATGCGTTACTGGGCCGGCCCAAATATGCCCACTCGATTCAATTACCTACTACTCATTTAACTAGTACAAAATGTTCCACAATGATTAATCAGATCGGATAATGTCAGACCTGGAGTGACTGGTCTCTGGCCCCACGGAAGTTTCCCACCGGTCACCAAGATAAATCGGGAAGCGCTAATGGAGGTTCATCCAAATGACTAGTATTCTAAGGCCCGCTTCTCATTGGAGGAAAAATTCCCTAGTACTGGTTTGGCACCACCACGCTGGTGCTGCTCTTCTAGACCAGCTGCTCTTCTAGATCAGCACCACTCCTTGCAAACATACTGGGCTCCCTTATATCTTTGTTGCTAGAGCCTGAAGAGGTCGTATTTGACATCTTGTGATCTTTTAAAATCCAGATGACGTGGAATGGGTCTGATCCGAGCTCTCCAAATCAATTAATGGATTTTGACCGAAATACATTGACGGCCCTAGGATACACCGTAGTTAAAATTTAAACCTTAGATCCCTTGATTAACTATTGGATGGACTACAAAATGTTCCACGAGTAAACAGAGAAGTTTATCATCGATAACGTTCAATCTTATAAAAATTTTCCACTTGATTTCCTTTCGTTCTTTCTCCTCTGTTTTTTTTTCATCAACGCCCAAAAGATTACGTTGTCATTTTGCTTCAACCAAATATACTGACAATGATAAATGTATGCTTTTGGCAATTAAGGAAGCTAAGAAAATGCATGAGATTCTATACGCTTTTATATTGTTTAGAGACGACTTTGGATCCGCGTACAAATTTTAAAACGAAGTTGAGCGGAATTTACATTTGGACCCCTGTTCTTTTAAAATCAATTTTGTATTTTTGTTAGGTAAACAGTTCGGTCCGTGATCACTATGATGACTGACCCCAGACATGGGGTCGAATTGGGATCACAATGAGTAGTACTTTGCAAGCTTTCGACTCTTTTTAAGTTTGGGTTTTGACGTTTTGTCCATATTTAATGATTGAGCTCCAACAGTCCTATTATATACGCAAGTTGAGGTCGGTTGAATTTGTACTCAAGATCCAAACTGCAATTTTCTAAACTCCGGGGGGCCAAAGTGAATTTTGTTTATTATCCTTTAATTTCCTTCGAATCTTACGCCCTGGCCTGGCCCACCCCGGCGGGGCCCGCGGGAGGGAGACGACGCTCCCGGATAAGAGAGATATTTTAGTCGAGAAAAAGGAAAGAAAAAAAAAAAAACAGGCGAAGAATTTGATTATTAAAACAGTCGCTGGTTTCGGAAGTAATTTATGAGATTATTATTAATTTGGGGGGAAACATGTGATGAATAAAGTGGAGGAACGGAGCAAATCAATCGCGATCTCAATCTATTTCCTTCCTTCGTCTCTCTTCCTTCTACTTCTCTCGTCGGAGCCATCGTTCTTTGATCGTGGCGAGGGCAGGAAGTTGAACTCTCCGTTTTCTTCGTCTCTGATCCCGGATCGCTAGTTTCTTCTGCTTCATGCGGTATAATCTCGCCTGTCGTTTTTCTTTCACTTTTTAGTTTTTGTCCTTGGAAATGAGAAATTGATAAGATTTTACTGCTATGTTCTTGGTTAGAGTGGGTGAAAATTGGTTTTTGCTTGCTAGATCTGGCCTCGAAGATTGCGCTTTGTTTAAATTGTTGCCTACTTTTACTCTTTTGCTCATTGATTGTTTGATCCAAGGGACTGTGACATATGGATGGGATAATTTGATTACTTTAGCTCTGTTGTTCTTAGATTCTTTGATTCAAGGGATTTTTAATTGTCATGTTGTACCCTTTTTGATTTGCTGATGAGATTTGTGAGTTTTCCTCACTATTGTCTGTTGCTTCTTGCCGAAATTTGTTGAGGGAATATATATGTTTATGGCTCTTACCTTTTTGGCGTTTTTCTTTTTTATTAATACTAGGTCTGAGCAAGTTTTGAAACTCATTTATACAGACTGAATTGAGTATAATGCATTCAATACTTAAAATTAGAGAGCATTCATTGTTGCCTTTCAAAATCGGTTGATAATAACACTTGAAAATTGAATTCCTACTGAGTCCAATAGTTATGGCGCTTGGATTGAACGCACGATGGATTAATTAAAGACTGACCAGCTTAAAGTTCAGTCGAGGTTTTGGCATTTGGCTGGAGTTTATCTAGTATAAGACACTATGCTTCTCTCAACTAGACTGCTCTTTCTAAGACTTTGGCATTATCTGGGATGAGACCTAGGTAGATTAAAATCTTCCTTGCAATCATCTTCAGTCTATACTCTATAAAATTGATCCGAACTTGTATGCCTTCTATTTAAATAGTCATAGAAGATTATGGTATTGCAATCGGTTTGGATAAGGTTTGGCTGTCGATTTTATTAAATCTTCCAAGTAATTATGACAAAACAAAGTCGATGCTGGAAAAATATATCTAAGACTCTTCTTTTCATTCATACAATGCCCCTTCAAGTTTCAACTGATTAGTTTTCTTTTCATAACTAAGTTATTTTCTTTTATCCAAACTTTTCTTGTATAGTGACTTCAACATCAGGTGTAGGGTACACTTTTCTATGCATTACTTCTTTTGATAGCATTGCTTTTGATTGATTGATTATATTTTTCTTTATTCTTATAAATGGGGAGACGATGTTGACTCATTTGCTTCTGGCAGATTAAAATTTATACACAATGGTTTGAGAGAACTAGAAGTTCATGGCAGCTGCAGAAGTAAGGACCGCTTGGCAGCGTGCTGCAAACCGTTGCATTGTACAGGAAGATGCAAAGCGAGCTCCAAAACTTGCTTGTTGTCCATCGTCTACCCCACAAAATGATTCAGGAAGTGCAAGTACAACAACTGTACAAGATTATTTTATTCCTAATATCATACCTAATAGAAATTCCATGAATTCTATTCTGTCACCTGAAACAAAATGGTGGCTTCAGATGCAACCAAACTTAGGATATCATAAGGATTATATTTGCCAGCAACTAAGCTCTTTAGAAGATGAGGTTAAAAGTGACATGGATGCTGTACTCACAAATGGGGATTCTTTGTCAAATGACTCTAGCGACTTTGTTGCTACAAAGGAAGACTCTTTTCTGAAGTCTCCTGAGATAGTCTCATCAGTTTTCATGACACAGGATGCTGAAAGAAAGGTCAAAGAGATGAATACAAAAAGCTATTCAGAACACTCGCTAAAGATAAAGAGAGCCACGGAAGGCTGCCTTCATAAAGAGGAACTTCTGGGCCAGACAGCTGATCCCTTTTCCCTGAAAAGACCAGAGAAAACTTCTTTAGATCTTGAATCACCATGGGCCGGGACTACCAAGTCTGAGCCATGGTGGCGTATTGCAGACAAAGATGAGTTGTCTTTGTTGGTTTCCCAAAAATCATCGCAGCATATTGAAAATTGTGATCTTCCTAAACCTAGCCAGACAGTTCATGTTCCCACGGGAAAGCTAGATGCAGGTATATATGGTGCCAATGAGTATTCAGATAATACTTCTTTGTGTGGTTTTGATGACAAGTTCTTTTATTCCGGGGTAAACATGTTGCACCAATCAGAGAAGTTGTACAGGCAAGACTCTATCTATGCAGCTTTATTATTATTATTTTGTACTGTCTATAATATTTTCTGCCGATTTTACTTGGTCTTATTTTTCTATTCGCACTAACCATGAATTTAGCCACCATTTATTGTGTGTATGAATTACTCATGGTTGTATGTAATATTCACATGTGAACTTGGTATAGTAGGCAAACTTGCACGTTGATTGTTTCTAAACTCCGTAGTAGAAGTAGCTTTCGGTTATCATTTACAATTTAAAGAGAGTGTTATGAGATAGGGAATGTCAAGGAGAAGTTATAGCTAAATAGAGATGGTACTACAAGATGCTGCACTCCGGCAATTAAAGATTTCCTAGCAAGTAGCCAATAAATTCCTCAAGGGCTTGTAGGAATTTTAGGAATTCTGCAGCAATCTGAGACTTGCAACGTCAAGTGATCTAAAGATGACTCCAAGGTCCTTGTTCATCCTGGTGATGTTGTTAAGTTGCTGTCATTGCATACTCTACAAAGGGTCATAAACAGGCTTAGTTCAATTCATATATTTGCAGTTCTGTTTTCCCAATTAAAAAATTTGTCCTTACATTGATTATCAAGAAAATACTTCTTACCTACTCTTCAATGTGATTTAGTGGTTACTGGATGACAAAATATTTGATAGATTCTTAAACCTTTCAACCTCCCTTGAAACAGCTCTTGCAAGCGTCTTCATGTCTTCCACGTCCTAGAGTACAATTTATATAGCGTGTATAGTGACTTGTGAGTCAATCAACCTTGGTATTGCTAGAAGGTATATAAGTAGGCTAAAGATTAGTCAAGGACAAAGAATAAGAGATGCTCCAGCTCAATTGTAGGCCTTGGTCTATCTGGTCAATGTCCTCTAGTTGGGAACAATTGACTGTTCTTATTCCTTTATTAGTAGATGGTCGTAATAGTAACATTATCAATATCCATTGCATTTATTTTGCGGTTTATGTTTCTTTTTCGTTTTTATCGAGGATAAACTCATTTAGTTGTTCCAGTCCACCACAATGTGTTCCCTTTTGGCCTATGCTATTATTCTAATGGAATGGTTCTTCGACCCTATTGTGTTTCCTTTTTAGCCTTTTTGGTTTTATGCCGATGCTTTATGAGCTCTCTAGTCACGCCTGAAAGTTTTGTTCAATACATTCTGATTTTTTTTTGATCCGACTTTCTTGTGCAGTCAAGCACAAGGTCATCTTAAAAGGAAACCTCCTGCTGAACAGACATTCAAGAATGACCTTTCAAGATCCAATCTGCTGGATGCACTTCGCCATTCCCAGACCCGAGCTAGGAAAGCTGAAATGGAGGCTCAGAAAGCTCATGATGAAAAGGAACATATAATCAAGCTTTTGTTTAGACAAGCGTCCCACCTTTTCGCATACAGACAGTGGCTACAAATGTTGCAGTGGCAGAACCTTTTTCTCCAGCATCAACTCAAGGACCCTCCCATTTCCACCAGTATTCCAAACTTCCCAGTACTGCCTCAAATTCCATTGAAAGGGAAACACACAGAAGGGAGGAAAAAACACAAGTGTAAAATCTGCAAACTTGCAGTTGCACTTGCTGTCGGATTGGGTCTGGCCAGCGCAGGATTGCTGCTCGGCTGGACGTTTGGTTGCTTGTTTCCCCCAGTATAGAATTGCTATCATCCTTGCAAACAGGTGATTGTATATCGGGCACATTTTGTGGCCTAATGAGAAAGTTGGGCTTCCGAAACTGGTTCATGTACCCGGAGTTCATCTTTCAATGTACATGGTTTCTTCTGTACATAAAAATTACATTGAGACTCTTACTACATGAAATTACTCTGCACGGATACGGTGGTTTTGATTGAGATTTATGGTTTACATTTCTCTATGCGATACAAGTTAAACTATTTCATGGATTAAGGATGGATATTCTGGCAGAAAGGCTGAGAGGGAGATCTGAATGGAATTGGGGGGATTATGTTCATCCGCAGGTTATATGAAGAGAAATAAACCATGGGTCATCTGGAATTGAAATATATAAATGAGTGATTTACTCATTTATTAATTTAAATTAGTATTAATTTTTATACAAATTTGCTTACTTTTTAGAACTCTTTTCGTTTAATAAAATTATGTAGTCCCTTGGCACATATGGTTCATGCCCACGGGAGTGTTGTCCCTCGTAATTTATGTTCTTCCAAAAAATATAGGGTCATTCTACAGGGGCCGTACCCATGGATATTACTTGGTTTCAGGATCCTACACTGAACAAAAGCCAGAGAATGAACAGGCCCATTTAAGGGCCCAACTAATTGAGTAGTCGTTGGTTTAACTTTTCGGCCCATGTAACGATAGGCTGTACACATGCAAACCTTTGAGTTTTGAGAGAAGAGAGGAGAGAGGAGACGAGCAATCGAGGGTTCGAACACGAGAGCGAGAGAGAGATGTCGCGGATGATGGAGAGGCTGAGGATTTTTGTGGCCAAGGAGCCAATCATCGCCACCTCCCTCTTCTTCGGTGGTTTGGGTAATGACGTTTCTTTCGCCGTCCTTTCTCTTCCCTTTTCCCTCCATCTTCACTGAAACCCTAATCATATCCCTGTATGATGATTTGGTTTCTCTCTATGACTAGGTCTAGGCGGAGTTTTGTATGTTCATGCGATCATTTCTTTCTTTGTTTATCTGTGTTCATATATAGCGGAGCTTTGTTTTAACGGATGGGTGATCGATGTGCCTGCGATTGTTGACCAAGAGTCGCTGAAAAGTTCAAACACAAACTTTTTTTTAATCTATGATTTTCGGATGTTCATTTGATGGAGATACGACAATATCTTTGAATGGAAAAGTATAAGATTTGGAGAACCACTACAAGTTAGATCTTATGGGATAGAGGACATCATCTTGTCGACATGATTTGTGAGCCTTATCCAATAAATCTATAGCCTAAAATGATTTTTGTCATGATATCATCTACATTTTTTTTAAAAAAAAATGTTGCTCAATCATTTTCCTTTTCAATTGATAGTCGTGTAACTTGGCACATTTAACAGTGTTGGATCTTGTTCCCGTCTGATCTATTTGTGACACTGTTTAATGAAAATGTCTTTGCACTGTATACGTCCTGTTATTGGCATCCTCAGAAGAAAAAGATTGGGCAAAATCTCGATGCTCACTCCTTTAAAGCCTTAAATAACCATATTAGCATCTTTAGATGCCAATGAATGTGGACTAGGAAGATAACCAATCAAACATGTGTAGATGTCTTTGTTATGCATATCACCTTCCTTTACATGAAGTGAGTGTAAGAACACCAAAATTTACGTGAATATCTTAGAATTGAAGGGAAAACATGAGGGAAATTAAAAACCTCACTGTGTCGAATTGTTTACATAGAACATGACCATCAACCAATCCTAGTGCATACATATTCGTATATTGTTGTACAAATATCAATTCTGTATATCTAAGTGCTAATGAATATAACTTGCAAAGCCCAGACAATTATTACCTTAATTTCTAGAATTAAATGTCATCGAGTGCTTGGGGTGCAAAGCACTAACTTGTCCTCCATCCTGAACTAACATTCCTTTTTTACTGACCTTATTTGTTACTTTTGATATTGCCAATATTCATCTTTGTTGACCTGTCATTTAGATTTATTGGCCTAACTTTTCTGCATTGCCAACATTGCATTTTTTTGCTTTGCCGCCTCCAACTGCTGACATTTCTAATTGATCTCACTTGCTGTGCAATTATCTACCAGACTTCACCAACTAGTCCAATTTTCAGTTTCATCATCTCATTACTCAGAGAGTTTATCCTCGACAAAGAAATGATACTCATCTTTATTCTTTGATCAACCCCTACATAAGATACTTCAAGAAATGTTATCAGGCTTATTTGTCTCAGTCCAAATCAGTTGATTCAGATCGGGTTGGTTGCTTTTGTAGACTATGCTCTATACTTTCTTGCACACTTGCATTTACAAAGGTTATAAGAAGTGAGGCTAAAAAGTGAATAGTTATGAATAACACTCCACTTCTATGCACCATTGACAAATTTGCATGTGATAACAAAACATCTTACTCTATCTAAAATAGGCATGCTCATCCTTTTTGCTGGTCCTTTTAGCTGAGAGATGTAAGCAAGGTTCCTTTGGTGTCTAACTCCATGAGTTCTTGAAAATTATAATTCGTAATGATGGTTTTCCCTATCTGTTATCATTTCAATGCAACATGTATCTTAATTTATTGTACATTCTGATGGTTTATGGCGGTCATTGTAATTTCTTGGATATATTCTACCGTGTCACACTAGAATAATGTCGATCCTAGGATATTAATTTTGAAGTGTTAGTTGAACTAGTTTTATGTTTATGATTGCATGGAGTTGGCATTTTTCCTATGGTATATTGTTAAATGTAGGTAAGGAGACAAATTGTTCTCTGGAAGATTCTGATTTTTAATGTAATAAGTTTTACTGTCTCTAAGCTCTTCTTTATTGTGAACATTATTATTTTACTTTAAGATCTCAAATGGGTTGGTTATGCGACCAAAATGCCCCCTATATTTGTGGTGTAGACTAAATGGATCATTTTATGAATTGAGCTTAATTAAAGTTGAACATGACTCTTTTTTTTACCTTTTATGCTTAATGATGAGATTTCTCCTTACTAACATCAAGCAGGAATTCTATAATCAACAACAACAACAATCAAGCCTTATCCCACTGTGGGGTCGGCTATATGGATTCTTTTATGTCATTGGGCTTTATCCCTTATTATATCATCATCTATACTTAAATAAATTTTATCTTGTTTTATTGTTGTTAACCAAGTTTTTTTTGATCTTCCTCGTTTGATGTGTGTATTTGTCATAGTTTCACATCGCCTAATTTGAGCATTTATTGGTCGTTTAAATATATTCCCGTACCATCTCAAACGTGTCTCTCGGAGTGTTATTCCGACTTTCTCTCTAATATTCTCATTTTTTATTTTGATCATCCTCGTATGTCCACACATCCACCTTAACATCCTCATCTCTACAACTCTCACCTTCTACTCGTGTGCTCGAATTATAGCCCAACATTCAGCTTCATATGATATAGCAGGTCTAACAGTCGTTTTATAAAATTTTGCTTTAAATTTTAGAGATACTTTACAATCACATAAAACACCTGACGCTCTCCTCCATTTCAACCATCCTGTTTGTATTCTATGTAAGATATCTCTCTCAATCCCTCTATCGTTTTGCAAAAATGATCCTAAATACTTCAGTTTCATACAACTCGTTATCTCTTATCTTAACAATTGTCTCATTACGTCTAATATTGTTATACTTAATTTTCATATATTCTGTCTTTACTCTACTAAGTCTAAAACCTTTCACTTCTAATATTTTCCGCCAAGATTCTAGTTTAATATTTACTCCGTCACGTGTCTCATCTACCAAAACAATATCATCTGCAAACAATATACATCTCGGTATTGTGTCTTGAATGTGTCTAGTGAGTTTGTTCATGATTAGTATAAAAAGATAGTGACTTAGAGCTGATTCTTGATGTAATCTTATCTTTATTGGAAATACTTCAGTTAATTCACTTGAAGTCTTCACTCTGGTCGTTACATCCTCATTCATATCCTTAATTAGATTAATATATGTTATGCTAACACCTCTCTTTTTTAGAATTCTCTATATAATTTTTCTTGAGACTCTATTATAAGTTTTTTCTAAGTTAATGAATATCACGTGTAAATCTTGTTTTTGCTCTCGATAATTTTTAATTAGTTGCCTAAGAAGTTGTATAACATCTATTGTCGACCTTCCAATGAACCCAAATTGATTTTCGGTCACTGTGGTCTCCTTCCATAATCTTTTTTCTATTACTCTTTTCCAAAGTTTTATGGTATGACTCATTAGTTTAATACCCTTATAGTTTGCATAATTTTGTATGTCTCCCTTGTTCTTATATAAAGGAACTAGCGTACTTACCCTCCATTGATCAGGTATTTTTTTCGTTTTCAATATCATGTTATATAAAGGAACTAACTTTCCACTGGTCAAAATTAAGATGGCATAAATAAATTTTTAGAAGCATTGTGAATCCAATGGGAAACATCTTGATGACTTTCTAGTGGTCTTGTATTGCCATTTTGACGATGTAAAGGCCAAAAACACCTTAATGACCTTTCCATGTTACAATCAAGGAGCAACCACATAAATGGATTCCTTGGAGCACTGTGATTCTAATTGTTATCTCATATTGTCATTTTGACCTATGGAGCACTATTAAGGTTTTCGCACATTAAGGTGATTTTGAAAAAACACCTTGATGACCCTCATTAATACAATTATATGTGATCTTTTATTGTTATGGCATATTGTCAAACTTTATTTGTGCCTTTGGTTAAATACATTGAGTTAATTTTTTATTCATCATGCTCAATGTTTCAGGTAACTGAAGAAATAGAAGAAACAAGGTTCAATACAGGAATATCTGCAATGATGGAGTTCATAAATGCTGCGTACAAGGTTTATTAAAGTTTTTGATGCATTAATTCAGTAACTAGCTTTCCAAGTTTGTTAAGGCGCTTAGATATACTGTTGATACGTGTGCACTGATGTTAAGCGAATGACAAATCAAACAATAGAATAAAATTGTTAAGATTTTTAATTGGTTAGCTTAGATTTGTTTAAATTAATAGGTGAGGATGAGCTTGTTAATTATAGTAAATGTTAGGAGATGTATCCATCCAGTAGATAATCTTATAGTCGATAATTTTACTACTAATGCTATTTTAAGGTATAAGTTTTAAAGGTTTACTATAAACTTATTATTATGTTTTACCGAGTATTTTTTTTTGGCGAAACAATATTAATTCTCACATGTGGTTGAAAGTGGACTTCTATCTTAAGATGCAAACAAGAAATCAAGATGTATTTTAAATTTTGAATTATAATTTGATTTTGGTAATTGTTTTATTTTAAGAGTTGAAAGATTGATACATTTTAATTTTATAGGAATAACTTTTAATTTTAATTTGGTTATGTTTAAATGTGTATCTTTTAGTTTTATAAGTTCTCTTGATTTGGTTAGAGTATATTAAGATTATTGTGTTTCTCAGTTAGTGAGATTTCTTCTATCTCTATGTAATAATCATTTTTCAATTAATTGAAATTCACCTTTGCTTAATCTCTATATGATATTCTCTTCTCTATGTGACATAATTATCTCCTTAATTCATCAATTTCATCCTAATTTTCTATGTTATTTGAGAGTTTGATATTTTATCAATTTGATATCAGAGCGTTCTTTTGCTACATCACGTATATTATAATTGTGTTCTTAAAATTCCCTAAGAAATTCTTTATTTGTTCACTTCTTCCGCTAGAACTTGTTGTTTAATACTTGGAGTTTTCATGAATTTGCTTAATTATACTTGCTGAACTCTGCATATTGATATCCTGTTCTTACTTGAAATCTGATTATGTTTTTATAATTTTCCTCAATATACATATTGAATTATGCTTTCGATCAATAGCAATGTAGCTAATCCTGTTTTATTGGATATATTTCCTAGTGGGATGACCAACCAAAATCAATCTTGGAGCCATTTGTTTTATTGCTTTCACCTTTTGCACCTCACATGGCTGAGGAACTTTGGTTTCGATTAGGACACCAGGAGTCTCTTGCGTATGAGCAATTTCCTGAGGTATGAATTTACTTCTCTCGTTCTGCACTTAGATTTTAGAATAAGCACAGTCATGGTTATTTGCATACTGCATGTAGAAGTTTTATGCAATACTGAATGATATTTAAGTTGAGATATCATGCATTTAACGTTGACTTCTTGAGTAGACTGAACTCAAGTGCTGAAACAAAAGACAGTATTGTCCAATACAAAAGAATTATTTGAATCCGGCCAATTCTAATCAATGATTATATGCAGTGTATTAGCATTTCATCATGCGATACACTTCGTGTGTATTTACAAAGAATGAATGTCATTGTCAACTAATAATAGGGCTTAGGATCACTTATACTCGATCAGTTAATATTATTTTTCTCTTTTGGCGGATTTGAGTGACTATTGGTGCCCCATATCACATGGTTGACGATCAAGTAAAAGAACTGGAATCTATTGGTGCATGAGAAAAGTAGACCTTACTGGCGACCACACATATATTGGCCTTGTAGATACACTCATATTTGACCAACTCTTGTACGACACTAGGAGAAGAGGATTAAAAAGTAAGTTCAGGGGAATAACCTTACTGTTGCACCACTTGCTGACTCTTGTTCATATTTGCAAAATGGGTTTCTGAGGATTGTATCAAGTTGTTCACTGATTGTCGAAGTCCTTAGCTAATATAACATTTGGATAGAAATATTTTCGAAAGCCACATAATCTAAATAGAACACTTTTTATATCATCTCTTTTCTATGTTGATTTTAGTGAAGCAATTAAAATAGGCTTTGAAAGGAAAAAGGTTATGTTTTTCTTCATTCAATGCGACTTGAAAGACCAACAAATGAAAAATCTCTAATTTTATCTTTGATTTGGTACAGGCTCAAAATGAGTTCTTGAAAGATTCAAGCATAGTGCTGCCTGTTCAGATCAATGGGAAAACTAGGGGCACAATCCTTGTCGACAAATCGTGCCTCGAGGATGATGCATTCAGATTAGCAATGCAAGATGAGAAGCTTTCCAAATATCTATTAGGGAAGACAATAAAACGGAAAATTTATGTTCCCGGAAGGATCTTAAATGTGATCCTGGACCAACAGAAGGTCAGTCAATGATACTCCCAAGTCCCCAACAAGCATTGGATGGTTCTACAGTGAATATACTTTTTTTTTTCTTTTTTTTTTACTCCGAGACATATCATTACTTCATTGTGCAACTGTGAGCAATATTATGGCTCTTCTGAATTGATAAAAAAAAAAAAATTGTTTTTTGCCTTGTGTTATGCATTCCTCTTGTGGAGTTAATAGAAGATAACTGTCAAGAAAATCTCAAGAATGATGGAAATTACGAGAATACCTATTTATTTGAACAATATTTAGATAATAAACCTACATTAAAAGAAATTTTGTAGGGATCTTTTTCCTTCAATATTTTGTATAAAAATCTTCTGAGATGTTATTGTGACCTTGTCCTTATTCACAAAATCTTGCTGCATGTTGCCATGATATTGATCTTTTTCAGTTGGTTTTAAATCATTTTTTAATTAAGCTTAATTCTTTGGAATACAAATATTGTTCAATTCGATGTCGGTCCTGCCGACACGATTTCCTTTTAATGGCGACGGAGAACACTGTCCGGCTTACAGATACCTTGCTTGCCCACGGAGAAGGAGAAACTGAAGTGTTGGCTCGACTCTCTTCTCCTCTTCAGTTCTCTTCAATGAATCAGGTTTTGAGATTCTCAGGTTTTGTGCACTTATATAAACAGTTGGGACCGTTTGCATTAACATCCTCGAGGCGGAGCTGATCACCGATGGCAACTCCATGGATGCAAATTCTCATGGACGATTCAGACTGGCTGAAGGCAAGTTGTTTCCTTCCCATGGCGTAACTGATTGCGTAGGTTCCTGTGCGAGGTTTCGGTGACTCTGTGCGTGAGTACGTGAATGCACGCAGGGCGTTCAAGAGGAAGCTGGAGGAACGACAGCTGTGGCAATGGAGAAAAGCCTGCGGCCGCTGCACGATCAAGCGCTCAAGTGCCCCCGCTGCGACTCCACCCACACGAAATTCTGCTACTACAACAACTACAGCCTGTCCCAGCCACGGTACTTCTGCAAGACCTGCCGCCTCTACTGGACCAGAGGCAGAGCAAGTACTCCAGCACCAAGAAGGCGGCTGGCCTTAGTAAACAAAGAAAAAATTCATATGAATTGGTCGAGATCTGAGATCAATTTCCAGGGCCAAGAATCAAGAATCGAAACAAGTCGGACAAATCAAGCAGATTGTATCTTGAAGAACGGAAAGAACGTGCTAATGAGACAGCACAGTTTATCCTCTCCTCTCTTTCTTTTTTTTCCCTCTCCAAGAACCCTATCAGGTACAAGGCAAATTGTCAAACCCTTGTGCGATTCAACTAGGCAAAAGGAATAAATCTTTGAACTCCAGCACTCGCACACACAGTGATGGCGCATGCCTCTTTGGGGTTAAGACCTTCCAGCGAAAGTTTCCAATGGAACAAGATCAGATAGGGAAAAAAAGTTTCCAAAGGGCGTGAACCTGCGGAGAGCCGCCGTAATCGCCGGGAATCTGATCGAGGAGAGAGGAACCAACCCTGGCGATCTGGTCGATTAGCCCGGCGGGCTGGAGGTCGAGGATGACAGGAGCCGGCGGAAGGGAGGAGGATTGTCTGTCGTCATTGAGACGGCGAATTAGGGCGACTGGGAGGAGAGGGCGGCACAGCCTCCGTCATCCCATAGATATTCTTGTTTCGAACGGCGAGGGAGTTGTCCTATTTATAGGCGCGTTTTTTTTTTTTGATAATTGAAATATCTAGCTCTGCGAATAAGCGCGTTTTTAACCATACAAATAGTGTTAAAAAAAATGATTTAGACCTAAAGAATTGATGATGTGACTTAAAGAATTGATTTAAACTTTCGTCAATAGGTCCAGAAAAGAATCTATTATATGCTGGGTCTATTATAATTTACTCATCTATTATATACATGATCTATTATATATAATTTTATTCTGCTTTATAAAAAAATTATTTGAGAAACTCAAATCCATAATTTTTAAGTCATTCGTCAATAATTTTATCATTATGTTAAACTTCCCCCTAGAAAGTTTAATATTTTATTGTATGTATTTTATATATAAAAAGAAAATTTTAGAATATTTAAATTATTTTTGAAATATAATGTCAAAATTAATGGGTTGTAATCTGAAAGTTATTTTGTTAATTTCTATGAATTTTTTTTTTTATCATATTCACCCACTCAATATATTCAAATGAAATCCAAACATGATGTAAAGATGCACAACAATTTCCATGAAATCAAATGAAATCCAAACTTAATTTCTATGATATGATGTTCAACAACTATGTCCATATATGCAACCCAAACAGTATACTCCTTGCTAAGTAAAACTTCTAGCCATTTTAAATTTGACTGAAATAAAATTAAATTGAGAAAACAAGCAAAAAAATAAAATGTTTCTAAGTAAAGATATTAAAGCAAAGAAAAGTTTTGTTTTGCTTTATCTTTCATTTTTTGTTCACAAACTCAAATTAGTGAGTGAAAAGCCAAATGTGAAGTTGAAAAAATAATAATAATAATAAATTAGATAACACCTAATTAGAAACGACAAATCTAACGGGCAATTCTAAAATCCAACATCCTGTGAAATTAAAGAACTATACAAGAAATACCTAAAATTTACAGGAGTTGTTCTTTTAATATTCATTCGGCTAAGGATCCTGCTTTACAAGTGAGTGTTTAGCCAGCAGGCATACAAAAAGCTTGGCAAAAGTTACGAGACCAAGGAAAGCCGGCACCTGGTTTTATGTACAATATAGATATGTATATGCATCACCATTTTCCTATATTTTAGCTTCAGTTGCTATCAGTTTTCCTTCTTCCTCCTTGGTGTTAGCATTGTTTTTCATCCTTTCTTCAACCGTTTGAACTTCTTTTCTTCCCGAAAGATCAATTTGAAGTGGGAGCACCATTTCATCCTCCAATGGATCTATGACTATATGGTTCGACAGAGGCGGGATCCATGGTCTGAAAGCTCCCTTATAACTAAGGTTCTGCAAAAGAATGCTCAAACACTAATTTTATCAGTAACACCAGTTGTAGCAAATGCTTGCAAGTAAAATTCAAAATACGAAACTATGGTAAGACGAAAATAAATGAGAAATATCAAAATTAAATTATTGCATATTAGACATAGAAGTTCGTTAACCCTCTAGTATTAATCTTTTGAATTTGTCCCTTTACAATTCTACTGAAAACAAACTTCGGCAAACTATAATGTAAAGAGCAAAAAAGTAAAATAATTTATAACTATTAATTAACTTGGCTCTCTATATTTTCAGAGATGTCATTTCTTATTAAAGTTGATGATAAACCAATTGAGTAAATAAACCACACTCATTACGGCCATAAGGCTCACTTACATATTTGAGTTACATCTCTGCGTGATGAATTAGTTAAAAGCAAAGTAAATCCTCATTTTTTAACATAGAAAAGCATCCATCCATACACATCGCCAATGATATATCCCTCGTTGCAGTTTTCAGACTATTCATGGCCTCATTTAGGAATTATTACTTTGCCTACAATTGTTACAACAGGTACAGTTGCTTTGCATAAGCGTATCGTACCTAATGGCATCACATTCTTATGGTTATTTATATCCATTATTGAAGATCAAATAATTCACTTTCTAGATACAATATACAATGTTAGTCTTTCCTCAAAATGCTATTATTGGCCCCGAGTCCAGATAAAAATTAGGTCTTCAAAACCCAACGCTTAAAGTGTCAAAGCCTTAATGTATAGATCTCAATAGTATTCATCACAATACAAGGTTGTCACCTAAATAGATTTGGTAGATATGATAATTAGCCAAAAAAAAAACTCAAAAAAATAAAATGAGATAGAGGGAAAAAAATATAGAATAATAACTAACACAGATTTCAAAACTTCATATGCTGAAAAAGTTCACAACGAAAATAAAAAAGGTATTATATTAGATAACCATTATTAGGGTAGGTCGTTGAAGTATATACAGGATTGGCCTAGCTTGATATCAAGACTATATAATTTCAGACAGAGCATTACTCTGTATAGTTATTTTTAGCACTCAGTACATTTATTGCCCTAATGACACATACTTCCGATTCACCATTGTAGATCATATTGACACTTGGCATGCAGATGCTCGCTCCCAAGCGTGTCAAGATGAAATCAAATAAGTTTTAATATAGTCCTCATCCACTTAGCCTGTTTACTTTAGAACCGCACCGTTAAAAACTGTAGTACATATTATAGATACTCCTAAAGACTTTGCAACTCTTCCAGTATTGTTGTGGTACCAAATCTATCTCTTTCGATATGGATCTTCCTATTGCTCTTCAGAAAGGTACTCTCAAATGTGTTTCACATCCTCTTCCTTGTTATTTAGCATATGCTTTTGTCGCCCAAATATTCACTTTTTATTTTTTTCATTGACTTCTCATTCCATTCCTAAGATTATTCCATAAGCTCTATCTAATCTGGGTTACAGGGTATTGTTGATAAGATAACTACCTTGCATTCCAATGACACTGGAGTTTATTCCTCTTCCTCCTACAGTTGATAAAATAGCTACCTTGAATTCTAATGACACTCTTGAGAGTTTATTCCTCTTTCTCCTACTGAATCAACAGTGACTACAAGTGGATATTTATCATGAAGACCTCACCTAAGGCCATTGTGGATCAACTAAAAACCCGATCAGTAACTAAAGGGCTCAAATTTTTTGAGTTGATACCTTGATTCTTTTGTCTATTGGTGCTAAGACATGCAAATGACATTACAAGTGAAACTTACCATTTAATTAACAATTTAAAAATTACAATTTGTCACAAATGTCATGCAAGATTTAATTACTCTTTTCATGGTTGTCAATCAAGAATGCAACGTGTAATATGCTTCTGAGGCTAAATTATCTATAATGTCAACAGCAAATGTATAACACATTACAAGTGAAAATATAACATAACTAGTTAAAAAATAGCAATAGTAGATGATTGTCATAGCCTCTTGAGTTTAAGAAACATATAGCCTAATGGGATGTAATGAGCATGAGATATCATAGTAAAAGTATCAGAATAAATGATGCATGCCAAATTATAAGCCTATAGATTGAATTGGTGAAAAGGAAGCATAACCTTCAACCAAAAGAAGAAACCACGGAGAAGCAAATCTTTTTTTCGGTCGTCCATTGTAGATTCAATGCGCCTTGCAAGATCTAGATAAAGAATTAAGTATAAAAAAAATCCAAGTATGCAGATATTGTTAACAGAAACTTCTAGAGAAACACAATCCTAAACTATTTGAGGGAGTAGACTAATTGTAAAATATAATTCAAACTTGTACATTAAGAATTGTGAAAAATTGCAAATGATCAAGACGAGTATAAATGAATACACCATCTGATTTTAAGATTCCAGATATTCTAATCAAAGTGTGTCAAGCTATTTTGAAACAAACGTAAGAATTGTTATATATCTTGTTTAATAAGATCAAATTAGTTTAAGTCAATCGATATCAATTGTCAATATCTGGTAATAGAGATTATGAAAGCATACCAAACCTGGATTGTGAAAATGCCAAAATCTAAATATAAGTTATCTATGAGATTATAGCAAAACTCCAATAATTAGATGTCTATTATTCTTTACATGTCCTTGCGGTAAGGAATGATTATGGTTGAAGGAAGTTATGTGCGTAGCAAATGCTAGGTTTTTAATTCCCTGTTGAGATCTAGGGTGTTCATTCTCTCAAGATATTTAAGATTTAATTATTGAGTCTCAGTATCTTCTTTTTGCTCATGACAAAAAGCAGCCATAAACATTAAAAAAAAAATCAACATATGAACAAATTTCAGCACTCACCAGGGTAATGATCAAGATATGAAGAACCCAATTTCTTACTTGAATAAGATACAGACTCATCCCGCAAATGCTTGTATTTAACAACTGGCTTGCGAACATTAATTAGCGATTTCAGATGTTCATATTCTTTCTCGTCGAACGGCTTTCTAAGAAGACTCAAAAGCTCAGTCCTGAACAATGATGGTTTATGCAGCAGTATTTCCCTAAAATAGATTTCTTCTTCTGATTCCTGTGAAAAATAGCATATAAAAATCCAAGAAACCTTTGTAATAGTGAAAGTAGAAGCTTTGATGTATCAAACAGAGCAAAAAACATGACAATTTGTGAGCAGACCCAGTGCAGGCTACTTACTAAAGGCTTGTCAAATGATGTTCCTTCCATCTGAATAGGACAAATAGCATCTTCTTTTTCCGACTCTTCAGTTTCAATAGCTTTAACTTCATCTTCTTCAGTCGATTTTTCTCCATGTACTTCAACATCCTCATCTTCCTTTGGCTCCTGTTCATACACAGTGACATTGTTTCTCCACTCGAGAACCATCGTGCCGTTATATGGCTTAATGCTGTTCAGAAAAATCTGATAATCATTATCGATCGAAGAATCTTGATCTTCACACCTGCCGAGGGATTCAGCAGGAGAACTCCTCCTCTTACAGCCCTTCTTGGCCTCGTCCGCCCCTGTTGTCATTGACCCACTAGAAGGATGCCTTCGTCGTTGGCGGCGCTGCGTCTGGCACGCCGGAAAGCTTGATCCCCGGACCTCCTCGTACTTGATGCGCAACGGCGGCCGACAACCTCCGACGGGGATCTCCGCGACGTAGGAGTTGCCATCGATGCGAAGGTGCCGCAAGAAGAAGGCGTACTCAGTATCAATCTCCTCCCAGTCGACGGCACAGCCGCCGTTGGACTCGGCGAATGCTGTGGGAGGGCTGGATCGAGGACGGAGCTTCCCGTGGGAATCAAAAACGGCGGAGGATTCAGAATTTAGGGAACGGGGCGCCATCGTCTAGGTCTTTCTTGTTCGCCCAGAGGGCGAGAGAAAGGCTCTCTCCCTTGTAACCGTACGATCTGGCTCGGGAGTTGAAGGGACAGTCTTGGGCTAATAAATATATTTAAATTTTTTGTGTGTAAATAATGATTTGATTAGGATATTATTA
The DNA here is from genome assembly GCA_038050645.1 of Hedychium gardnerianum. NCBI lineage: Eukaryota > Viridiplantae > Streptophyta > Magnoliopsida > Zingiberales > Zingiberaceae > Hedychium > Hedychium gardnerianum. Next base: position 9,942,483 of record JBBUKS010000035.1, read on the forward strand.
ATCCTAATGATTTGATTTAAACCCTTTAATCCTAATGATTTTTTTCATATTAATCCTAAGAATATTCTGGAGAATGAAAATGATAAGCTTTGCCTATTTATACCTCAACCACCCTCTCGTTCTCTTACTGAACTCCGGCGAGTGGTGCTGAAATCAAGCCGACGCCGCGGTCTCGTTCTTCGGCCTCCTCACTCTTTCGCCTCTCTGCGCTGCTGTCCCTCTCTCCATGGCTTCTCTCGACACTGACTTGGACACTGTTCCGGCCGGCGAGGGATCGAGCAGCGGGTCTGCTCGGCCGTCCTCCTTGGCCCCTTCCACCTCCTCCAAGAAGCCGAAGAGGTTCGAGATTAAAAAGTGGAATGCTGTCGCCCTCTCGGCCTCCGGTATGTGCTCCGCTCACTACGGATTAATTTCTTGATCTGGTATGCTCGAGTCTCCTCTATTGATGGATCGATTTTATGGTTTTCCTTTTCCAGATTTCGTGGTGCACCACTGTGCTCTTTGTAGTATCCACATCATGGATCTTTGTGGGTTCTTTTTGACTTTATGGTTTTTTTTTTCTGCAGCATTTGTTTTGCAAAATTTTTGTTTATTTTGATTACGTTGTTAGGGTTTGGATTTTTATCAGTTGTTCATTACTTCACGTTGCTGGCTCTGCGGTGCAGGCATTGAGTGCCAGGCTAATCAGGCGAATGCGAGTAGTGGAAAGTGCACAGTGGCTTGGGGTATGCTTCATTTTACCCTAACTCTAGCGTTTCTATTTGCTATTACGTTTTTGTTTCTGACAGGCCTAGATATGTTATTTAGTTATTGAAAAAAAAAATCAAGCTTGGTTTGACACAGTCCGCTTCTTAGTGCAAAAGTTGGCTTAGTTTTACTGTTTTTATTGCAGAAATATACAACTCAAGAACTAAGAAGTTCACCCTAATAGGGAATCATTATTATATTTAGGTTTAATCATTTTTACATAATCCGAGAAAGGAGATCAGTTCACCAAGCTCTTCGATTGCACATTCAATTGAGAATTACTTTCCTTTATTTTTATATAGGATAAGTTTTCCTATTGGATTCTCAAAATTTATTTTCTTGTGGACAAGAGTCAGAAGGCGCCTTCTTATATATTGCATAGAGCTGAGTGAAGGATTTTCTTTATTCGATCAGAAGTATTTTCTTTATTCAATGAAATTATTTTTAGGGAAAAAATGTTGATTGCTGATGAGGCCCACTAATCCAGCTAGTAATAGCCGAGTTTTGTATTTGTTGGAACTTCAATGACCCTTGTAAATTTTTAACATTCTTTTGAGCAATGTTATTTGATATATAAAGAAACATTGCCAAGTTTTTGTAGATTTTGATCTATAACTCTTGACAATACTTGATTCACTTGATTAACCATGGATTCTTGTCATTTTCTTGATCTTGTGATTTGTTTTTTGATACTGTGTTCCAACATTTCTCGTTGAACAGGGGTTTGTAATCATTATTTCCATTTGCACTGTATCAATAAATGGCTCAAAACTAGTCAAGTCTGCCCCCGGGGTAAACAATCTTTTGTCATCTCCCTACTTCTCAAACTTTATTATATATGCTTAGGAACACCATTCTTTTTTCTTCCTCATTGGCAGATAACAATGAGTGGGAGTTCCAGAGATATCAATACTAAAATAGATATTGCTGCATAATATACCTCTGCAGTTTGGATTCTGCATTATGATCGTCCAGGGAAAAAAAGACTGCTTTCTGCTCGTTCTTGCAATATCTTATATCATACTGAATTGCTATAGAATTGTTGGTTACAAACTTTTCTTCTTCGATGTAGTTCTTCTTATCGTGTATTTTTTTTCTCTTCTATTCAAACTTGGCTGGCAAGACCATCATAGTTGTTCAATTGGAAACTTGGTTTTGCTTTGATACCACAAAATATTTGCTCCTGATCATAGATTTAAGCTTCTGTTGATGCCTATTGTGATCTTCTATGGATGCCTCAAGAACTTAATTAATTAAAATAAGGGTGTATCAGCTAAAAAGTTTGAAACTTTTTTTTTCAATATATCCAAAGTTTTCCCTTAATTATTACAATATTATCTTATTGTTCATTGGACCTCTTGGATTTTGATAGTCTATATATTAAATCAAGTTAGAGTAATGTACTATGGCCAATGCATGAAAATAAATAGATGGATGGATGAATCAGTGAATGAATGTTTGATTTATCCTTAATACTCGTATTCATATGTTAGCCGTTTGCAAGAAAGAATGATTATATTGCAAGAAGTTGATATTGTTATTGTTTTGTTAACTAGTTTCGTTAACAAAGGTCATAATACTAACAGAATGACGTAAACAGCCTCCTGAACAAAAAAAACCCAATTGAACTTGAATTAGCATAATGAATAACGGATGAATCAAGTAAGTACCCTTAATTACAATCATAGTGGATTCATATCTATCTGATAATCATAATATTCTTGTTTGTTTCTTATAGAGCGCAGACTAATCAGTTTTTTCCATCAGTTTAAAAGTAGTATGTTTGCCAGAGAAAATCAAGCAAACTCCAGGATCTTCTTGCCTGCAGGAGCTGTCATGGATTATGTTGTTGATGTTCTGCACATTGCTGTTGATGCTTGTGCTTGAAAGAACCTCATTGTTCACTTGTGATCTCTCCCTGTGAGTTTCGTCCTCATCATGAATATTTTTACTCTGCTTATCAATTTCATATACTGTCTCAAGGTGGCCTGCATTCTTTGACGTCTCATGCCCAATCAGCATGGATGCACCATTATTTTCACCTGCCAAGTTGATGATGTTTTGCGCATGTTGGCTTTCAGCATAATGTGGCTGCTCACACTCAGCTTCTTGATCTGATTGCTACCTTGCTCCTCAGTTTCATCCTTACCTGAGCCTTCTCCTATCTTTGCTTCAATCTGAGCCAGACCTGAAGCACGTTCTTCCATTGACATATTTACCTTTGTTTCGTTCTTTGCTGCCTCATTGGATGAAAAAGTTGGTTTCTCTGTGAGTTCACCAACTTTTTCTGGGGCTTCATTTTTAGAACTTATCTCATCTGCAATTTCAACTTGTATAGTTGTATGCTCTTCATAGATCAGTTTTGAATTTAGTCCTAGATCATTTTCTGCTTCTTTGGCTGGTGGGATTTCGGAGTTGTTTGTCTTATCACGTAGCTCCGTAAATTTATCGGGCTCTTCTTGTACTTGATCAGAAGGATGATCAATTGCTACTAACGTTGTATATGCCATGGTTTTCTTGTGCACTTCCTCAGCGTTTCTTTGAGATTGTTGAAGTTGTGGAGCACCTTGAGATGGAGTTGGAGGAGAAGAAATTGTTGGAACTGAAGCTTCTTGATATGATTGTAGTGCGTACCTGGATGTCACTGGTGAGGACGATGGAAATGACGATGGAGAAGTCCTTGTGGACCTTGATCGAGACTCCACTACGAGAGAATATGGAGAGCTTGGTTGAGTTGGAGTTGAACTTGGTGTCTGGTTCCATATTGGGAACCAGAACCGGGATGGCTTTTGCTGCCTTGGTTGGCTATCCATTGTTGTATTGAAAAACTGAAAGAACGATATGTAAGGGGATATTTTTTTCCCCATTAGCTTATATAAAAGCAGCAAATTTGTATAAACTTTTGGAACAGGTTGTGCATCTGACTCTACTTGATTGATATGCAGGGAATCTAAACCAAAATCTGAGTGGATACATGACTTTGCTTAAAATGTAAGAAAAACTTTACCTTTGACTTCTGTGCAATCTATTGGAGTCCCTTAACTGGTCTGTTGTGGAATATTATTGTCGTTGATGATAGACAATAATTTAGGCATCGAGTATGGATGTAGAATTTCCGTGGAAAGATTACAAATCGTGCTCGATAAATGGCATTTGACCGAATTTAATTAACATGCTATTGATATATACTAACAATGGCAACCAAAAATTTGAATAATATTTGATAGTTCACAGTGCCACTGTCTATTCAAGCGATAAGTCCATGAATCATATATATGGAGATATGGGGACTATGCGACCCATCAGACATGGTTGTTGCGTTCTTGCATATACAGAATCTTGAGCGTCATGCGAAGAGGAACTCGTGTTGCAAATTGATCGTGATTGCCATTTAACTTATTGTATTCCATTTGTCCGTATAATTGGTGAAATGTAGAAATTATTCTTGTAGTTGTCGTTTGGATAAATAGAACGAGTGAAGCAGCTTTGAACCGAATGAATCACATCTGTGGTCTTGTTTGGACGACGAAGACTTTCCCATCCTTGACAACACCTTCGATGTCCTGTGGAGAGCCATAGAGCTCCTCGATCGCATAACCTGCTCGAGCAATGCTGGAGAGTAGTGAATTACGGAAGTTCTTATCCATGATTAATGGGTCGACTACATAGTCGAGTACCACTTCCTCTTCCTCATCCATGGGCACACTGAAGTATTGGATAAACAGTGACATGGTAAACAAAACCAAATAAGTTTGTTGACATCGACACAGAGCTGAGAGTGGATGTGAAAATGAACTAACCTGTCATACAGACCAGCACCTGCATAACCTTCTAAATCTTCACCATTAGAATCAGATCTGAAGATAATTGATCGTTTGATGAATAGACCAATAGGCTTGCTTGGGAAACCAAGTACCTAAAATAGACAGTCTATGAGATACTTGAATGTTGCATGGTATGACAATCGATGATGCAGGTGAGTGATTGACTTTATGCTAATCCAATTGCAGGAGTATATATATACCTTTGGCGAGTTCAAATCGTTCTTATTACAGACGAAGCTCAATGCCCGACCAGGGTAGGCTCCAACAAGAGTTTCTCCGAGTCCTTTCACCACCTTTGAAAGCAAATCATGGAAGAATGCCTTAGCTCATGGAATTTAGGAAAAAAAAAATATAGTAATTTTTATGCATACCTCGGCATATATTTCAGATGAGTCTCCAGATGATGGGTTTGTAGTGTGGATGACAAATGCATAATCAGCACTAATGATTTCTTGAACCAAGACAGCCATGCACAAATAGTCATGATCCAACTTGACTTTCCTTGTGCTGAAATATGCTCTCTCATTCCACTTTGAAGCCCAAACCTTGATGAACCCAAGTGTTTAGAGTGTGTTTTTTTCAATGCCACTCAATGAGAATTATGAAATTGTTGCACTAGAATTATCATATTAGCACAATAAATTGTTCACTATTTCCAGTAGCTTAACTTTGTAATTCACTTAGATGGAAATTTCAAATTATCTGATAAATGATAAATTGCACATTCCGTATAGTGTTCATGGGTAATAGCAAAAGCCAAAAGATTCAGAGCACTGAATGGATAGGTATGCCATCAATGTACAACAGAAAAAGCAAAGCTTAAAGTGATTTGGCCTTCAAGAAATAGCAGTTCTTTGGACAGGATGCACATAAAATTATGTCCAAGTCCAAATACTTTAACAATTAATCGACTAATAAAAGGAAAAAGGAAATCTTTTAAGTTTTTTGTGAAGAACCAACTTGATGGAAGCTACAGAATCACTTATAGTGCCCATGTCATTGCAGAAGTCTAGGTTTCAAGAGATTTAAGTATTTGTATTCTTCATGTTAAACCCACTATAGATAACAAAAAACCTTTTAATGCTTTAAACTAAATATTTGTAAAATATTCAAGTTCAGATCAGGAAAGTTTTCTTACTCTTTTTATTGCCATCCAAGCAAGTTCCCACCGATGTTCACCTTCATCACCAGGCCATGGCATACCTGATGCCTGCATTTTTCCCTTTAGCTCTTCTACCTGAAGCAGAATCATGGACGATTGTTCCATTGTCATTGTTCATGAAGCAGTATTTATCAACAATAGGTTGAATAAATAGAAATGCCAAAACCTAAAAAGACAGCTAGTAGATTTTCAGTGGTGAATCAGGTACTATTAAATAAGCAGCAACAGTGTCTGGTGACAAATCATTCTGTAAACCCAGTATCATTGCTTTAACACATCTGTCAGAGGTTTAATATCACAGCATACTACCCTTGCAATGAATACCAACCCTTTCATATTTTCATATAACTAGTTTTAGTTTTTGTTGCTGTTCAAAAATAATAGCTATGCTAATTTTACATGCATTTTAATTATATGACTACATAGTACATTATACAAAATTATCCAGAAAATTATTAAATCTTGTAATCTTCATGACTACATAATACATATATATGACTACATAATACACACACATATATATATCAAACGTATTTAACACAACATTTCAAATCCTTTAAAGTTGCTTGATTTATTTTTACAGGAGAACAATTAGTTTTCACTTTACTTTTGTCTGTTAGGGAAATATGTAATCCAAAAGGATTCTATAATCTTTATGCTTGTTTCAACCTATTCACCTGGCAAAGTAAGAACACAACTATAAAGTAATTGAAGAACCATGTCATGCTTTTTATCCATTTATGCCATAAGTATCCTATCTTCTGTGACATTGAATAAGCTTTATTTAATAACCAAACTTAACCTTTTGACAAGAAAGCACATTTTAAACAAATATATTACAAAAACCATGCATAGTGATTAGCTTTACCAGCTCAATTGGAGATGCTAGCTGCAATATCATCTTTCTTATGTCGAGAAGTGCATCGAATTCTCCAATAGCCAACTTCTCTTTCAGTAATAGTAGCTGGCTGGCAATTTCCTGCATTGACAAATGCAAATTTGAGGTGTCATATATATATATATATATCCAAGTCGTTGAAGTAGCAATTCAAAGAAAAAAAACAGTCGTAGTAATGAATTTGAGTTAGACTGGAGAGTTGACAAGGACATCAAGTCTAGGTAGGGAAGATTGTGACATCCTAGTGTAGTCTCACAACAAGAGTTGTGAACTCGTGAAAAGATTTTATGAGCTCAAGTGAGTGAGCTAGTGTTAACTTAGCTAAAGCATTTTGGAGCAATAATTGAGCCTAACAAGCTCATTGATCAGTTCTTTTATCTATGCCAGCCAAGAATCTGAAATCTTCCATTTCACTGCAAAAATAATGGGCTACAGGAGATGCATATATATGTGTGTGTGTGTGTGTGTCTATATATATACAACACACATACAATGGGCTCCAGGAGATTCTAATCATGCAATAAAAAACAATTAAAATGAAAATACATGGCTAAATGATAGAGCTGATATGCTTAAACGTAACAAGCACCTTGTTTATGTCATTTGAAAGAACTTCCTCAAAAACTCCAAATGGTAGAGCAACTGATGTGGGAATGCCCACCCAAGAAGGAACCTTTCCTTTTAGAAATGAGATATTCCGCGATTTCGCACCAACCTAGGGGTATAAAATACAATTACAACTTGTTGAATGAATAAAATACAAGGGTTTTTTAGAAGTAGCAAATGAAGTCAAACATTTAAGATGATTTGTAGTTTCACCTTATAAATCTTACTAATAGGAACAACAGTGAGTTTGACAAAACAAGAACAAAAAAATGATAAATATGTATTTTAGCACAAACCATTTCATTGGTAAATTCTTCAGCTGATATGGCATACTTGCCACTGAAGTGCTTCCTAACCAATGTCACAGATGGCGGTGATTGCTCATCTCCAGCTTGGATTGGACCCACATCTTCAGGTTCAGTTTTTTCTATTTCACTAAATGAGGCAAACAGATAATAGTGATTATAATATGAAGTCATGTATTTCTAGTACTCCACGAGATTCACAAAATTTAATTTTATTGTCTTTAAATGATTACCTATATACAATATCATCAGACGTGGGCTTTAGATGAAAGAGCTTCCCTGCATTTCTCCGAAACTCATCCAGGATATCGTCATCAAAGCAGGTAGCAAAGCATACCTGCATAGTGGTAATCTATAGTCATGAAAATTCATTCTGGATGAATAACCAAAGCATTAGTATGAAATCTAGACCTTGCTATTTCTAGCTCGCACAGAGACATGAGATAGAACATCTGGCATATCAGGTGTTAGAACAGCAACTGTGCCATCTGGTATTTCCTCTTCACCCCTTACATGTTTTGCAACCAAAATTGTTGATTGTGTATATGATTTATTCTGGACAGCAAGCAATTCTTCTACAACTTCAACATATCCAGCAACTTCAACAGGGCTTATGACCTGCCAGCTGCTCCAACCAGCTAAAAGTTATGGAATTGAAATAAAAGAGAAAGAACCTAAAAGGCATCAAAGTACATGCTTAGAAATGATTAGCTCACTTATGACATTATAGTTGAACTTTAGATGACCGGACAACCCTCATATTACTACATAAAAATAACTATGAAACTTTCGAACAACCTTCCTAAATGTGCAACTTTCCGAAGAAGAGGGTCAAGTCGCTGAAGAAGTGCAGATAAAGAAGCTGCTGATCCAGCACGTATGATTTCTTCTGTGAATATGCTTACCTGTAGAGGTAGGTCCTTATTAAGGTAATTTATCATAGTGAATATTTCAACGAATCTCCAAGTAATTTGCATACCGCCGATGGATCAACATGAAGCAATGATCCAAGGTATTCAGCTGAAGGCTGCAAAATTTGATGGTAATATTCTGCCTTGCTTGATAGAGCCAGACGGGTTCTGTCAAGAAATGACTTAGCAAATAGTGCCCACTGATCATCTTTTTGCTTAGACATCTCCATTGAATGTTTCCATCCCTTCAAAAGCAATACATGATTACAGTAACTTAATGCTGGATCCCAGGAAAAATAGATTCTTGGTTGAATTCATAAGCTCACTCTTGGAAATAACAGGCAACTGGAATGACTAGTGCATAGCATGTACATCTACAATAACAACAAATAACTGTGTCCCAACTATTAGGGATCAACTACCAAATCATGGTGGATATTATCTCACCATTGTATGTAATGTCAGTACCCTTCAGATTATTTAAATTAGTTTATATTACATCATCTCAGAGACTCAGACCTTCCATTATAGTGACTTGCCAGTGTCGGCGCTATGTCGATCGGCAAGCAGAACAATATGTTTCACCCGGTATAGCACGAGATTTTAAACCATGATGAATAATCTACTGCAATATTATAAGTTTGTAAAATGTTAATTGTGATGGAAAAACATACATCTCCATTTGATGTAATTTCCATGAATAATATAGACAAAGAACTAAGATCTTATGAACTTAAAGGAGACAGTATCTATTACGTGGTGGATAACAGTTCAAAACTAAGGAATTAATCATAAGAAAAAAGTTAAGTGGTCAATACCTTGATGTTTTAACTAATCAGATCTTTTCAAGAATTAAAGCATTATTTATGGTTGGGAATTTGTTCATCAAGAGGAATAATAAACCACTGCATACAATCTAATGCTCACCGTACAATATATAAATGTCGGTCAGTGAAGATGTAAACTGAAACAACAGGGTTTTAAATTAGATAATTACCTTCAAGCAATATATGAGGTCCTCATTATCATCTGTAGACAGTGCAAGATTCTCAAGAAGCAGTGTAATGAGGTAAATAAGTTTCTGGCATTGAAGGAATGACTATCAGCATAGAGTCATCTAAAAGAAAATATTACAGATAAACAACTACAATGCAAGAAACTGAGAAGTATTGAAGACCTCAGGCTCTGCATTACTCAATTCCTCATATCCTCTCTCAACAGCTGTCCTGACAGTAGAATCAAGGGCGATATCCAAAAAAATAAGATCCTTCAGCCGTTCATGAGAGCTAAGAAGCAATGGTCTAAGTCCCACTCGTGCCTCCAGCAACCCCTAAAAGAACCAAACTTTGGAATCAGTATACACCAGCCATACTGCTTTTTGTGTCAAGATTGTGAACACATTCAGAAAAAATGAAAGTAGCAAGGATTGACCAAAGGATTAAAATAATAAAATACTAAATATCCTACAATGTGCTATACATGGAATGAAAAGAACCTGGACAATGTGCTGCTTACCTCTATCAAAGGCTCCACTCTTTTATCTTCAACATGTTTTAGAATGAATTCCATTAGACCCTGTTCAATCAAATACATAACTTGCATTTCAAAGAGGTAATAAACTCAGTGATTGATAAAAAAAGACAGAGAAGGTAGTTACAGAGATTCCAGATGGCAATCCCCTTATTGGGTTTATTTGAACACCAACCATAAAGCCTTGACCCTGAATGACAACAAAAGTTATATAAAGGATGATAAATAAGAAAAATCCAACCAGAAGTATCTAATGAGACAATTACCTCAGACTTGTAACCCATACACGTAGCAATGGCAGACTCAAGATCTGCACCAGAGTGAACTGCCTATAGAAAAGCAAAGGGAAATGAGAACAAGAAATTCAATTGGAAAGCAAAGTCAAGAGAAAAAGACTTAATGTGTTTGTTATGTTCAGAATTATAACAGATACTCTGAGTCTAGCTCAGGTTCTGGTACTAGTGGGTAGTGTCACCCACATCAGTGTTAGTTTAATTTTCTAAACAATAAAGGAAGAAACAATAATATATGATTTTCTTTTATTCCACAGAAACTTTAAATTTGATTGAGAACAACTGTCTTATAAAGTGCATTTAAGCATAAAAGTATGCACCTTCAACGTCCTCATGTAGTTTCCTAGATCACGTAAAAGACCCTCTTTCTGATCCCTCCTGAAACTTGGTTCAGAATGAATAGCTCGATCATAGCTCAACAAACGTTCCTTGGTTATTCCATTTTTATTTAAAGTGTCCCAGTACACACTGATGTCAAAATCACTTTTGATATAATCAATAAGTGCCTGGAAAAAATAGAAGGTTTCAGCTTGTTAATTTATAAAACTACTCAGAGTTATACATACCAAATACCTGGCATATCACAACATCATCTGGGCTAGTGTTGTTATGTAGCTTCTGATGCCATTCCTCCATCATTCCTCCCTTGCAGTCATTGTTTCTCTAAAACAAAATAATAACAGTCATTACATGTTCTCAAAGAATATGGAAGATACCAAGTTCAACTAAACTAACGTACCTGTATAACTAATATTTCGTCTCGGATACGCTGACCAACATCACCTTCACCGCCCCTACCAACAGTAGCCATGATCATCCTCAAGATCTCTCTATACTGGGGGGAGTCTTTATAAATGTCCTGAAGAAGATCTGTGAGCCTGTCCTGAGCTTTACTAATCTCACTGCAAGTAAGAAAAATGTAGTTTTACAAATGTCAAAGTATTACATTCACGTTTGTTAAATAACTTTTTCATAAATAAAAGTTGGGATTGTGAAAAAACTTACTGAAAAGGAAAGATTAATAGATCTCTATTAGTTGTAGCTTAGATATGCATGAATGGTATTGCTATATCCTAGAGTGGCTCACTGAAGAGTGAGTTGAAGACAGAGGAGAAGACGAGAATAATTTATTTCTAGTCTACAAAATTATAAGGTTCCATTGACACATGTCAGTAGTTGAATCCTAAATATGCATGGATTATAACCAATTCATAGATCACACTCTAAATCTTTGCACAACGAATTGGGAGTACCACATCAATAGATAAGCTTCTATTTCAGTTCCTAAATATTTTCTTTTTTCTTTTGTGAAATCTTCATGGTACTACTCGCTTAGCTTTTCCTTCCTTTGGTAACCCAAATGGGATTTTCATGATTAAAAAAAAACTAAAGAAACAATCTCATTACAATGGAGAGGATCTAATGATACCGTGGCTTGACATTGTAGTTTTTATTCCAAATGAGATGTCTCATTGCCATGAATCTCAGCCAAACAAGAATGCCAACAAGCCCTAGCTGGCCAGAGCCTCTAGCTTGCTCAGTGAGATCTGTTGCAATATTAAACCTGTAACAGACAAGAAATAGCCAGTTCAGTCAACAAACATCGGATGATTCATGAGAAAATAACTAGATAAACAGTGAACCTATTCTTTACATATTTTATACAGTCAAAGGAACTTCAAAAAAAGGAGATTTAACGAAGCACAATTTAACTGAGAAGGCATGTTGAGGAAATAGACCACTGTTTAGAACCATTACTTAGTGAAGAGGTCACTTGAGAAGAAGAAGCTATTACGTATGGTTGGAGTTTCGGGAGTGGTTTGTTATCCTTGTGCATACCACTTATCCTACCTCAAACTAAAACTAAAACTAAACTACACGTGGACGACCTACTGTGGTGCTGCTCACAATATAGCCTCAACCAGGTCAAATTGGCCACATTTGCTTTGGAATTCCATATAAGCACATACCTAATTTAACTATTTAGAGTTCGTTAAACAAATCTTTCAATTAGTAAAGCTTTGAGCAAAACAGAATCCCAAACTAAACTAAGAGCAATGAAGTGTCTTTTTACTGAATCTAACAAACATTTTTGGGTCCTCACTCTAGGAGTCACATCATGAATCTCAATCAACCCATTGATTTACAAGTTCAAAGTAGATAATTCATTTTCGTAGCTTCCTATTGAGATTACTCCGATAATTTTCAAGACTCATATGCTCCTAAGATATCTAGCATATAATCAATTTGTCTATGTGTCTATAATTATATATTTATTAGCTACTGAGAGTTGAACTTACAAAGGAATAATTGAAACTGGAACAAGTATAGTTGTACCTATAGATGCATTTTTTGAGTTTTTGGCACCCTATTTTCTACTGCTAATGCTTTAGTTGGTGCATCTCCTCTTCTCTTCCACTTTCTTTTTAATATTTCATCTCTTTCAGTGACTATAGATGTAATAAAGGATTAATCATGGGAAGAAAATATTCTTTTTAATATTTCTACTGCTACCATTTGTTGGCGCTTCTTCTCTTTCCTTTATCTTTTTAGTGTTTTATTTACTCCCCATGCTGACAAGCTGAATCAAAGGATGCAATATATGCATAAAATCTTCTTGTGTTGATCAGTTTGAGATAGTATTGGGCGAGACAGGTCCTATCTCAGTTGGTGCCACTAAAACTGTGTTTGCATAGGCAGCACAATAACATTTACCCGCAGAGAATATTAGTATCCACCAGCAATTGGAATGATACATTTCAGCATTGGTCAACCAATACTTATTGGCACTTAAAACAATGGGAAATGAGAAGAAAATATGGTAGAGTTAAATCTATACATGGTTTGATCATTTGCAGTAACAATTTTATGTTTCCAAAGGCATTATTTCTTAAAGGAGAATTTTGTGGTGTGTGATATAGCAAGATAGATCATCAGCTTTAAGAGTAGATGCCAAATGCCCTTAGATACTTAAATTATTTACACGAGATACTGACAAATGACAGAACTTAATTAACAAATATTCAAAGAATGAACCTGTGCATAAAAGATTTTTGAGCCTCAGTCTCCAGGTCAGCAATCTTGTCAAGCAATGATTTTGCAACACCGCTTCCATCTCCAGGAGCCTTCAATTTGCAGGGAAGTAATAATTTCATTATGAGTTACCAAACTATAAACATAAAAGCTTTTGCCAGTAATGCAATTAGAGAAATGACAAAGGTAGACAAAAACCTTCCTGCTCTTGATACTTCCTTTGTCCAACTCAATGTAAAAGTCCGAACCACTATTCTTTATCCATTTATCATCGGAACGAAGAACGAAGAGAATTCCAGTATAATCACCCCCATCAATCTCTATTTGAATGGCCTGTTGATAAATACATTTTAGATGAAAGATTATGATCAAAGAATCTAGAGATTAACAACCCAGGATGGAAATCATCAATAGATTAGAGTGTATCATCTTGATCAATTAGCATTCAAATGCTATATATTTAGTTGAAAGGGGATAAGATAGTGTATTACTGTTACAAAAGAACTACTCTATTGCTATATTTAGAACTCAATATCTTATAACTAAAACACCTAATGTGATACTAAATCTACAAAACATGACTGCTAACTTAAATAACTCTAACACTCCTCATCAAGCTAAAGCATAGAAACTAATTATGTCCAACTAGTTGCGTAAAGCCATAGACGAAAAAAGATCTCATAAGAAGAAAACAGAATTACTAAAGATGCTTGATGATGATGAATAAGAAAAATTAAGATAATATATAGTGTTTGTGAAACTTGATGATGCAACACTAGATTGATCCTCAAAGAGTATACAACTTGATAGAAATTGCTTATATCTTCAAAATATATTTCTTTAAAAGACAAAATTGCTGATGATCTTTAAATGAATAATCTTCTTTCTTAGCCCTCCCTCAAAGTGATGAATGAAAATAAAAACACCGTCCCAAAGTTTGCAAGGATGGCGACATGTGAAGGTTGTAAAGTGAAATAGATAGAGACTAAGGGCCAATATTACATCATCTGCCCTCCCTATTGCACATTTTTCTGCCAGAATTCAGCAGGATTGCAGCTGCAAAAGGTTGCTATCTTCTTCCTTTCAGCACCCAAAACAGTGAAGTTGCAGCCTTTTTATGGCCTGTTTACTCAACACGGATAAAGGAAAGGACTGATTGCACAAAAATTGAGTCTGTATCCCTCATTTACTTAACTTAAAAATGATCTAGCACCCTCGTTTACTTAAACATATGAATTCTGAATCCATCCACAGATCATTTTTTTTCCTATTCGTCTGCTTGAAATTGAGCGGAATGAAGTTTCCATCCTCCTCACAACAACTAGCTGATGAACCCAACAAACTCTGGTAATCAAACAACCATCATCAATTCATCATCAAGAAGAAAGTCTCAGCCGCGAATCACTAAATGCAACTCCTACCGGGAATCATGGCTTGGCCATGAGCTCATGGTTTGCAGCCAAGCTGCAGCTGCTGCGAGCTCACAACCAAGCCGTGAATTGGGCCACAACGGCCATAAATCAAGCCACAACGATTGGGAGCTTGCGGCCAGACTATGAATCAAGCTGTAGTGACCAGGAGCTCGCGGCCAGGACATGAATCAAACCACAACGACCGGGAGTTGTGTGGTCATATCAAACTCAATAGTGATGGAGAGAGAGGAGACTGTGTGATCATGTCAAACACAATGGCCTCCCCCTAAGGGATTTGACGAACCCTAATCCTAGGAAAGGATTCCACTATAATACCAACTTGAGAGAGATGAGACAGTGTATTATTGTCAGAGTGAACTATAACATGCTATAAATAGGATTCAATATAATGACTTGTAAATAAGATACCTATTATGGGTCTTAAACAGACAACACAATAACTTTAACAATTCTTAACATATGCAATAGTTCTGTCAAAATCATATGGTTAGCCATTAGGTAGAATATTATACATATGGGTCTCTGTTTACTGAATTAACCAAATTCAATATTTCGCTCAATCTCACATATTCCAAGTTAAAAGCTATCATACCTGATAATCCTGATCTATCATTAAACCCTTAGTAAAAGGGGTTTCACATGACTTTTCTAGCAATAGTGAACCTGGAGGAATAGAACTTGTAGGGGGTACCTGGAGATAACAGAATCTTGTGAGTGTAAAACATGTAAATTAACCGGACTTCAAATTTGATGCTGAGAAACAAAAATTTCCAGGTTAAAAATTTACCATCCACTCTCCTGATTTCCTTGATAATCCCCAGTGAAGAATAAGTGGTTCACTTTGATCTGTAGTGAAATAAACTTTTGTCCTTCCGAAAGGTTTGGTTACTAGTACCTTCAGCCAACATCATTATTTAGATTAAATCAACTAAGCATAGTATAATGTGATACAAAAGGGAATCTCAGAAAAGAAAAAAATGGCAGCCCGGTGCACGAAACTCCCGTCAACGCGGGGTCCGGGGAAGGGTCTATTGTATGCAGCCTTACTCTTGCAAACTTTGCAAGAAGCTGTTTCCGAGACTCGAACCCATGACCTCTAGGTCACACGGCAACAATTTACCATTGTGCAAGGCTCCCTTTTGAAATCTCATAAAAGAAAAAGGAAAAAAAATCAAACCAGAAGATCCTTATTATCCAGCTTATAGATTTTCTGATTTAGAACTGATTCACCATCCTGTTCATGTAGAGACTTAGCCAAGAGTTCTAGCACTGTAGGAGGAGGGGCTATTTGAGAAGTTTTTTCGTCTAAAATTTCTGCAACATTTTTATTCAAAATATCCATGATGTCTCTTTCCTTCCGCTGAATTCTTTCGACGCTGAAATACTTTTTAGCCTTCAGTTGCTTCAAAACTTTAGTTGATATACTCCCCTTCATGATCTTTTCCCCTAGTTCAGCCAGAGAAGTACCTTTATCTAACTCAAGCTGCAGTTCTTTCCTTGCTTCCTCAAACTCCATCTGTTCAATAACCACTCGATAGTCAACATCACAAGAAATGGATATAGACGCATGAATGCTAATTGAGTTTTTTCATTTCCTTTTATTGATAATAAGTGAAGGAGAAGAAGTAGATTCTTAAGATCATAGAAAGAAACATCACAAGTTGCTTCTCTGGAGAATAGTTTGGTTTCCCAGCTTTCTCCCATCGGATGAATGCTTGTAGTTGCACAAGATCATCTGAGATCCCACCTTTGTGACTTTCTACTCTGTGGGTTTTCTCTTCTCTACTTGCAGGTTTGACTTCTGTTTTCTCTGTCAACTTGGATCGAAGATCCTCTACAGACATACCTCTACTTATTTCTTGTAGCAGCTCCATTCTAGCTGCTTCATACTCCTCCTGAAAGACACTTTGCTCTACTATCAGAAAATATTAAAAACTAATGATAAACATTCATGTAGATAAACAGTTCTAGAAAACATTTACAAGATAGGAATCAATGAAGATAGCTGAAATGTTCCATGCAAAGGTGCCACCTCAAACAAAAATGTTGTGTAAAGCAATATGATATGTACAAACTGATGTAATGGGGTAAACTATTAGGGTTATTCTGAAGGCAGTTCCTTCTAATATAAATTCTTATTTATTTTTTTACATTAACACCCCTCAAATTGATATATTTACAATTGAACCCATTCTATTGTCATTAACACACCTCCACTATCCCTCAAGCTCATTTAAACAATTGTAGAACCCTAATTTGTTACAAGTATAAGATATAGCTGCGGACTCTGACTCAAGACTCGATCGCACTATAACAATTTGCATCTTGCTCTTCCAACATATCAGATTGTCTTGCCTCCAATAAAAACACAATATTCATTGTGGGCCTCTGTAGACCAACTTGAAAATTTAATTTTTCAGTTTATTGGTTTGGTTTTAGTTAGCTTCGTCTCAATGTCAGTTTATGTCCTAGTGAATCTGATTAAACCAAACTAAACTAATTAGTAATTATATAAATATATACTTTAATTCATATTAAACCTAATTAATTATAATAGTTTCTGTATATTATTAGTGTATATTCTTTTTATTGTTTAGGATGATTAGTAGTCACTATAATGATTAGTATCTACTAATTAAACACTATATTATTTAGTAACTTCGTAATTAGTATGTACTTGGTTTGTGATTATATTTTTCAATTCAAATTTCTGATTCGAACTGAGCTAAATGAAAAAGAAACAGAAATTCAAGCAAAACCGTCTGTTTGGCTAGATTTTCCAAACTCAGAAAAACAGTTTGCATCAGCATACCTCACCCAAACATAGATTCGCCAGCCTAAGGACTCAATGTAGCCTCGATCAAGCCTGGAAAAAGTTGCAAAAGGTTCATTGACCTCAAAAAAGCCCTCCAATTGATGTTATGTTGTCTTGTGTTGTTTCGCAAGCTGGTCAGCTAGCGGAAAGAGAAGTTACATTGTGTTGACAGACACAGATGAGATCTTAATCCATGATTCTATCTCTATTTTTTCTGGCTCTACTCAGAGACAAGCTAGGGTTGAGAAGATAAAGACATTACATTTTCATGTTACAATAGAGCTAGTACTTTTTTCCTTCAAGAAAGTCTATGGTAAGTTATAAACGAGTTTTCACAATGAACAAATCACCTATAGGCATTATGGATCTATTAAAGGCTCTATTGGTGGCTAAGTGATATGCTTAGATCTTTATGATTACCTAGATACCTTTCCACCTTTAACAAATATTGCTTTAGTTTGATTGTTCCTTCCTTTGGCAACTTTATTTTAGTAGCCTATTCACCAATTAAATATAAAAATGTTTTCCTCGACGATGACAAACTCTAAGTGCTTATGGAAAGAGTGGTCTAGTATGAACACAAAAATGTCTCTATATAGTCTAAAACAAATCACTAGAGCATGGTTTGAAAATTTTAATTATGCTGTCTTCCAATTCAGAATAATCAAAAGTGTCTCAAATCACTCAAATATTACATTTTATCACTCCATATGTGGAGTGTGTTCTCTTTAGTATCTATGTGGATCATATCATCATGAGTGGCGGCGATGACTTTGCAGAGATCACAAGGTTCAATATTTCATCATCACTTTCGAACAAATAATTTGTGCAAGATGAGATATTTTTTAGCATTGAGGTGACATACTCCAGGGAAGACATTTATTTATCCCAATGAAAATATCTACATGATATGCTTGGGAAAATTGATATGTTGTGAATTAGCTAGTTGATATCAATTGATCTTGTCAAATTGATATCCAAACAGAAGTATATGGTTATGATCCTAGCTATATGTGAATTTATCTAGTTTAAGTAGTTGATAATAAAGTTGGACATGCTCCTAAGGAGCTTATAAAGTTGTGTTTTAACAAGCAAATTGTCATATAACTTTTAATTCAATGTTCTATGAGTGAATAAATCACATTAGAGATTGAGTGTTACTTTGTCAAAAAAAATCCCCAATTTTATGAAACTGTTACATTATTTGTTACCTCGAATGAGGGATTTGCTAACTCCTTGAGAGGTCCTAGGATTATTGAGTATACTTGTAATAAGTAATAATAAGTTTAGTTTTCATGATATGTTTAAACCAACATAAGAGAGTGTTAGGGACTTAAATATAGATACTCGGAACTTATTTTTGAATAACAAATATTAGAGGGATAAAAAATGTAATATTTCAATTTTGAATATTACATAAAGGTAGAAGGGGCTATTTGGAATGAAAGCCATAACAATTTGTTCTTGTTAACCATTGCAATGGCAACAAATGGGTCAAAAAGCAAATATCTCATTCGGGCTATACAACAAAATATTCACATAAAAACTTCATCTAAATCACAAAAATAGTTACCAAGTACAATATCAGTGTAAAGCATAAAGTAGTCATTTGTCGATACATGAGTGACACGCTTTGTAATTATTAATATTTCAACTTTTTGTCTTTCTCAACCAAATATTCACTATTTTACTTCATCATTTTGTGCTCATAGAAAACTTTTACCTACATGTTACTGTATTATCCAATGAAATTGGCCCTCAGTAATTTTCCCTAAAAAGAAGGTCAATAGTAATGGCCAGATAAGCTACACTTGCCTTTTCTTGATCAGGTGTATATGTCTGCATACCCTTTCTTTCCCACCTAAGATAGGCTTGAATCTGCACAAGGTCTTCGGGCACAATGATATTTGAATTTCCAGAGACAGAAACATGTTGATTTTGATTGCCCTTTTTCAACAAATGAACTTGAAAATTCCCGCCATTATGTTTGTACCTATACAAAAACTATGTTTCATAAGCATGCCAAATTTAGTATTAGCAACAATATAATCCTCTTCAAGGCTCAGTATAAACAATAAATGTATAAACCCACCATTTGTTTTCTGCCTCATCAAGTATAAGAAACTCAACTATTTCTATTTGAGGATCATCAATCTTTAATCTCAGTGAAGAAATTGAGCCAACCTAAAGAAAAAAATCATCAGTATTGTTTGTAGTGTAAGTGAATTGGAATTTTATAAGTATCAAATTGATGAGTATATACAGCTTTTGGATCATACTTTAGTAAAAGGAGTCCTGAGAGCTCGATTTTTGTATACTTTTGTTCCTTCAGGATAATGAGAAGGAAGAGACCATTGTCTGCCAATTCTATAGTTAGTGGTTTGTGGGAAGCAATAAGATCCAAATCAATTTTCATTGAACAAAGACAAACCAGCATAGGGTCTCTCCGTACCTTCTTGTTTGGCGAATTACACCCCAATGAAGCACCAAGGAACCAATGTCATTGGCTACTTGAAAATCAATTTGTATAGGAGACTCAGACGTGGGCCTACAAATAGTAACCTGTATGCACATCGGAATCAGCACACTTATACACTAATATTATACACAAAAAAATCCTGGTAAAAGATAAATACCTCCAATTCAGAATTGGCGTTCAGCTTGAATTTTCTAGCAAGCTGCTCAAAACGAGAATATGTCAGGAGACAAACACTTATATATCCATTACCAGATGTGAAAATGTATACATGGTTTCCAATCTCCACATTAAGTTGGCATCGTATGTGGAATTGTTAAACACAAGAAGATTAGCCGTATAAACTGTTAGATAAATATAAAAGATACAATTTAGTCTTATAGCATACCTATTTTTATGCCTATGTTTTACACAGAATTATTTATTTAAATAGAATTAGTCATTTAGACTTTTATATTGTGTCTATGCATAAAGTAATTATTCTTTATTCACTGTATTACAATCTATATTTTGTTTCTACATAGTATAAAGCTACCTTTGTAGATTAGGATTTTCTAAAAGAGATATTCCCCTAAAAGGAAGGTCGGCTGCCTTCCCCTACCACTCTCTCATCTTCTCTTTTTTTTTTGTAATCTCTTACCTAGTCATCTGTAAGCATCGCGTGGAGTAGAACCCTGCTACGACTAACACATGCCTTGCAAATATCTCTAACCACACCGCACAAATCGTTGGGGGTACCATCACCTATTTCTTAAACGGATAAATTGATTGATGTCAAATTATCCAAAGTGTATATTGTTGTCGACCTTTCATCACTTATTTAGGCAGAAAAAAAGACAAAGACCAAGTCGTCTAAAGTGTTTTCACTGCCACTCAACTAGTGTCCACATTAATGGAACTTTAAAGTAATATAATTTCATTAATATTTTTTTCTTAACGTTTATGTAAGAAGCTAGGCACATATAATATTTATGCTCTAGCTTGAGGGGAAGTGTTAGATATAGGTATTAACTCTAATAGTTCCCCAAATCCACAATCTTTCGAAGCTATTTACACGTCGCTAGTAGGAAAAATCAAGTTACACTATGGCAATCAACATCCAAAAACTAAATACGGGAATTTGGCAACAATGCCAACTCCTTTCGTAGATAAACATGTTTGATGAGATGAGTACTAGGATGGTAATGGAATCAAATCTATTGACAAATGTATGTAAGAAGGAAACAGATAAAATATTTATATATTGTCAAATACAATCAGAATAACTAACCTCTGAAGCAGTATCTGCTGCCAATAAAGCTTGAGGGCTCATAGTAACTGTTCTTAAATTTTGCTTTAATGGGTTTCCTTTTCCTGCATAGGGAGTCTTCCCCAGGAATCTACTTGAAAGGAAAGGTTTATGAGATGGCACATCTTCTGCCTTTGATGCTGATGGAACAGTGCACAAAATGTTTCCAGAAGAACGTTGGCAAGCTGTATTATGGCGTTCTACAACAGAAGGCCGAAACAGAGCTTGCTGAGGTAAGGTATGTCCAACACAATTGTTCATTTTTCTGTTAATAGAACACTGACTTTTTAATTGTAATGGACGTTCAGAATGAACTAGCACAAGGGCATTCATAGAAAAAAAAATACTAATAATAAGATAACAACCCTTTCAGAATAAAACAAAATGAGACAAAAAAAGATATCTTCAAATCCGGAACTGAAAGGAATGCCAAGAGGGGGAAAAACAATAAAGTTGCACTAAAGTTCTTTTTAAAATTTACCACCATTTATGTTAAACAAAAACCACAATCAGAGCCAATTAATTACAAGGAAAAGTTTATGGATTTTCAGCATAAAGAGAGCTTTTATATTTTAAGTTTGCATGCATCGCATTCCCAAATATAGATCTGAAGTCATGTCCCTACATTCAAACTAAAACAAGCAATTAAATACCAAACATTTAGTTCAAATAAAACAAGCAAAGAATAGATGAATCAAACTACGGCCCCACACCCGTTAAACGATTCGTCTGGATGTAAGAAAAAAAGAAGTCAGATTCGGCAATTGGATCTACCAAATGGATGGGCTCCAAACAATACAAACAACAAACGCACTTGAAATTACGAATCCGAACAAAAAAAAAGACAAAGAAACTGACGGCGGAACAATTCGATCACGACGATACACATGGCTAGATGATGAACCTGGAGAGATCTGCACACCGAGAAGATCGAAAACTACAGGATACAAAAATTACTTCACGTCCGAATTTTCTTCACTTTCAGATTGACGAATGAGGCAGAGAGACAGCCCGATCATTTGCAGTAAAAAGAAACGCATATCGTTCAAAGACCTACCTCTGCTTTGTAGGAAGATTCCTAACCGTATTTCACTGGAGAAGCGAAGAGACGGAGAAAGCGAAACTGGAAAAGCTCCTTGCTCGACTTCCGCCGGCAGACAAAACAAAAAGAGGAAGAAAGAAATGGAGCAAAGACGACGAGGAAGGTGCGAGAAGAGAGAGAGAGGGCGAGCAGTTGTGGAGGAGTGGAGCGGAGGCAAAGGAGGGAGGGAAAAAGATCCAAGGCCGCGATCGAGCAGCACGTGAGTGGGAGGCGGAGTAGGCTACGGCAGACTCGGCGGGGCTCGCGCGCACTGGGGCGGTGTGTTAACCGTGCAGTTTACACTCTTTAGACTCGCACACGCGTCCAGCTAACGAGTGAAGGGGAAAGAATCACGTGGCGCTGCTGGAAGGAAAGAGGCATGGGACGGGGATGGGCACGGAGTCCATGGGAATATCTTAGATATTTGGGAAGCCTGAGGGCGACACAACATCCAGTGCAGGGCGTTCACTAAAATCACTCACGATAAAACAACTCTTACATAAAAAGAGAGAAACTTGGTCCAAATTTTCCACTTGATTTTTGTAAACATTTGTCAGCTTAAATAGAATCAAAGACCTCACGGGTCGGTCCGGGACCAAATGTCATAATTAGGCATGGCATAGAGTTTAAAATTTAACTTACGATATATTATATAAAAAAAAAATTGAATAAATAATAAATCTAAAAATATTAATTATAAGAAATTTTCTCTGAACAAATAATAGATCTGATGATACTAATTATTATCAAGATAGATAGTTATGTGTGTGTTTTTAATTTTTTTTTAATCGATGAAAAATTTACGATCAAATTAATTATCTCAAAATTAATCAAATTTAATATTTAAATATTTGATATCAATTAAAAATATTTCACCAGTTAACGCAGTTAGTATCTAATGAATAGTTGATTCAATAAATCTGATTCAATTCTAAATAAATACAAAATATCTCATCATTGATGTTTAACCTCTTCCGTGTAAATGATCATTGCACTAGAATAAATATCTTTGATAATTTATCTTTTTTAAAAAATATGAGGCCTTTTGGAGGAGTCGTTAAGACGACGATTTCATTTTATTTTATTTTTTATCCAAAAAATGATAATAATAGACCCCACCCAGGGGTAGGATAAAGATCAAATATCTGAAGTTCGAAATTTAGTTGTGATATATTATAGAAAAAAATATATTTAATGAATAATAAATTTGAGAACACTGACTATCAATATGAGCCTCTACGTATGTTTTTCAAAAAAAATTTGATGATCGATAAAAAAAATTTATTATGACAAAAGGCGAAACGCTCGCCCCCAGCGCTCCCGCCAATCCGTCCCAGGATCAACACGGAGAAGGTAAATCACGGGGGCTAGTCTAGCTAGCCCGAATAGTGACTAGTGCATAAGGGAGGATAGTAACCTAGCTACTAGCCAGGATTTGACCCTCAAACTTTATTATGACAATACCTCATGTACTAGCCAACAACTCATCCCGTGGGGACTCGATGAAAAATTTTCATGAGACTGGATAAGTTATTCCAAAATTAATTGAATTGAAGATTTGAATATTTAATGTCAATTAAAAAAAATGATAACAGAGCCTCTAAGATAATAATATAATGATTAAATTTTTTAAATGATTAATCAAATATGATAGATCAAATCATAACGATAGATTTTTTTTTCTAATGAGATGATAAAACTAAAAGTACTAATAGCTTAGCTTGCCTCCATAAGCATTTTTTTAATTTATCTGGGTAATCGAAGAAGAATATGTAAATATGTAAGTATTTCTTAATTTATGGTTTATAAAAAAAATTGGACGATCCGGTCCCTAGAATTAATTGGTTCGAGAAGAGCTAAGCCGCGCCATAACAACATCCGCCATTGCTGAATTAAGCTTTCGAAAGTCTGCCCGACCTGATTAACGTTGAATTTAAAACACGCACACACAAAACACACAATTGTTGTTCGTTAGCGAACAGGTGCGTAGTGTCATTGAATTCTATCTTATCACGAGTCTAATTCAAATCGATCGCAAGAGTAGATGATTCTATCTTATCATATTTTTTATAGAACAGATTTACATAAAGGAGGCAAAGTTGGTCCACATTTTTCCACTTGATTTTGAAAACATTTGACAGATTAAAGAGAATCAAAGATCATCAACCTGATTAACGATGAATTTAAACAAAACATACACGCAATTGTTGTTCACTAGCGAACAGATGCGTAGTGTCATTGAATTCTTTCTTATTTATCACGTCTCTAATTCAAATCGCAAGAGTAGATAATTAGGTGAAGATATATTAAACAAAGGCGATAGATTCGGAGGAGGAGCTAAAGGACACGAGTGGTCGAAAAAGTAGAGAAGACTCTTAACGTGCAAGTAATCCCTTGCCTCCCACGATATTTCACATGGTTTTATGAATAAGGTTAAATAAATATTTATATTTTTTTTGTTATTTTTAAAATTTAGTATTAGTTAATTTATATTCGTAAATCGAAAAAAAGTTGAGTGATTGAAATTCGCTAACTTAAAGTAATTTTTAGTTCTGGCAAATAATAACTATTAATTCATTTAAAGTTAACTGTGTTAAGTATTTTTTTTTTCAATTTATTGTTGTTTAGTGAAACAACTACAATTGAACTCTTTTATTTATTTTTTTTTGAAAAAATATAATAATTAATTTTAGTAGGTATTAATTTTTTATTTCCTTGTATGTTAAATTATTTAAGCCAGTTGTTTAAAAAAAATCATTTTTTAGCTATCAACCATTTTGGCCAAACAATTTAAAT
The DNA here is from genome assembly GCA_038050645.1 of Hedychium gardnerianum. Lineage (NCBI taxonomy): Eukaryota > Viridiplantae > Streptophyta > Magnoliopsida > Zingiberales > Zingiberaceae > Hedychium > Hedychium gardnerianum. Next base: position 9,967,681 of record JBBUKS010000035.1, read on the forward strand.
GATTGGAATTAATTAACTGATATTTTTAAAATCAGAAGAAGAAAAAATCCTTGCAAAACGAAATGGAAATTTTAAATCTATTTCATGTATTGTTTTGATTATTTAAATAATTTATTTTTAAAGGATTTGATTCAAGTTGAGTAAATCTTTGGGACTAGTCTATTCAATCATTCTTATATGAGAGCGGGATGATAAACATATAATTTTCATGAGATGAATTGATGACTAATATATGAAGTGTTGTCATCATGAGGTTTGAAATTAAATCCTGGTTAATAATCAGGTTTCTGTTCTTTCTCATATACTGGTCACTGTTCGAGCTAGTTAGATTAGTTCTCATGATTTATCTTTTTCGTATTGGTCCTGAAATGAGCTAACGGACATGTTGAAGACGAGTATTTTATTTTTTATCATATGAATAAGCTCTACAAAGATATACCATGAAATATCGATAGAATTAGCAAGTTGTATAAGTTATTTGGAAAAGTCAATTGAATCAGTCGATTGAGCACACTTAATTGAGTCGAGAACGTCAGTCAACTTGGATTCACAAGTTGAGACAGTTAGTCCGATCAAATTGTGCAATGCAGACCAACTAATTGCTCTAACAAACTAGTCGATCTAGCCGGGTGGGCCAAGCAAGACATAGTAGCCTAACACACCCAACGAGTTAGACTGACCAAATGAATTCGTCGAGCATCTTGGACAGATGAGGCCGGCTGATCCACACGAGGCGAGCGAGACAAGCAAGACAGATAGGTCGGTTGGATTGAATGAGTCTGATCAGGCCATTTTGTCTGAGCGGCTTGCTTGATTTGGGCCGCTTGGTCAGATTGGACAACCTCATCAGGCCATTTGGTTCTAGCAACTTGCTCAATAGGACGAGTAGTCCTATTGCGTTGCATCAATCAGTTAATCAGTCTGACTGGACCGGTTCGTACACCCAAGCTGATCAATCTAAGCACACCAAATGGATGGGTTGGTTTGCTGGCTGATTGGTTCAAGCTAGTTTGTTGGGCTAGATGGGCCTGGGTCCATTTGTCCTAGTGGGCTGGTTGCGATGATCAATCAAGGCATAATAGTAATTTTTTCCTTAAAAAAAAAATATTTTCTAATATATTTTTTTCCTCGAGTAATTTATTTTTAGCAACTAAGAGCAGTTTCAGTGCAATAAATCCTGAATGCATTCTTATAACATGTATATATAAAAGTTATTTTAATCTTTTTGTGTGCAATAAATGGAAACGATACGTTCAATCTTTCGGTCGATACAATCAAGATACACATGGTATTTCTTAATTTATCCTTTCCCCTTCAGCCTAATCAATTTTCTCAATTGCTTGAATCAATTTTCCTTTAGTTTCTTCCCCAAAATGTCAGTTTTGGCCGTCCGCTGTTGAATCTGAACGCTCTTCTAGAACAAGAGCGAACGATGAAACAAATCAGTGGAGAAACCCCAAAAGAAGATTATTAAATCTCAAGAAGAAGAAGAAGAAGAAGAAATACAGGTATATTGTTGTGGTCTGATAGTGCAGTAAGCTGTAATCGAAAGACCAGAAGTAATTGAATGTAATAAAAGCAATGGAATAAAAAATGGCGATGAGTTTGTTTGGTCAATCGAAGGGAAGAGGATAGGAACAGTAGGTGTTGTTCTTGATGCAGAGGAAGAGTCTTTCGTACGCCAAGGACATCTTGGTGGCGGTGAACATGGACTGGGCGTAGTCCTTGCATGCCCGGCCGCGCTCCGCCAGCCGCGCCGGCCCCTCGCCCACCACCTTCTCCAGAACCTCCAGCAGCGCCTCCACGTTGGGAGCGAACGTGTACCCGAACTCGTCGTCCACCACGATGGTCCCCTTGATGCTGGGAAACCGCGTCGCCGCCACCGGCTTGCCGCACTGCATCGCCTCCATCAGCGTCAGGTCCAGCCCCTGCGGCCGCAGCGTCGGGTTCAGGAACACGTCCAGCGAGTTGTAGAAGGCTCTCAGTTTCTCCGGCGGCACCGGGCCCAGCGCCACCACGTTGCGGCCCAGCTCCGCGTACCGCTGCGCCCACGGCCCCGAACCCGCCACCACCAGGTACACGTTCGGGTGGCGCAGGGACAGCTTGGCGAACGCCTCGTGCAGCAGCGGGTGCCCTTTGTCCTTCACCAGCCGCCCCGCCACGCCCATCACCAGAGCCGACGAGCCGAGGGGGATGTTCATCTCCGCACGGAAGGCGTCGCCGAGGCTGGCGTCCGGGGCGAATTTGTCCTCCTCGACGCCGTTGAGGATGACGTGGACGCGGCCGGAGGGGATCTGGTACACGTCGCGCAACATCTCCCCCGTGCTGTCGCTGATGGCGACGTGGTGGGCGTAGTGGTGGAAAAAGCGGATCTCGTCGAGGACCTTGTAGATGGACCCGCCGAGGGAGCGGTTGAATGCTGGGGAGAGGGGCTCGTCGGCGCGGCGGGCCAAATCCTGGTAGATGCCCGAATGTAGCGCTTCCAGCGAGATGCCGTGCCACGACACGACCAGGTTAGGAACGCGGCGCGCCCACCGGTGGAACACCGCCACGCTCTCCGAGTGCACCACGTCGAAGGCACCGCCCCGCTCCGCCTCCGCCTCGTACAGCGCCCAGGCCTCGTCGCACCGCCAGTTCATCCCGGAGAGAAAGTGTAGACGCGGGCCGCCGGCGGCGCCGCCCTCGGGCGGCAACTCGCCCGAGGAGGAGGGCGCCGAGGTGAAGACGTGGATGGCGTGGCCGCGGCCAGACAGGGCGGAGTGGAGGGTGAGGGCGTGGCGCTCCATGCCACCGGGGGCGGAGGACACTGGCCACTTGCGGGTGAAGACGGCGATGCGCAGGTGGACGGGCGGGAGGCCGTCGGGGGTGAGGCGGAGGCTGTTCCAGGAGAAGTGGGCGTGGCGGAGGTCCCCGGAGAAAGTTGCGACCTTGGAGCGGGCGGAAGATGTGGCGGCGTTGCGGCAGGAAGGGGAGGAGATGGAAGGGGAGTGGAGGAGTAGGATGGCGACGGAGGAGACGGCGAGGAGGAGGAGAAGGGTGGTGGGGAAGGCGGAGTTGGGCTTCTTGGGGCGGAAGGCCATGTGACTCACGCAAAGAGGCGTTGGGAACGCCACACTTGCTTTATTTCCTGGAATAACGTATCAGGCCACCATCAAGGGAAGAAGAATTAGGCATGTAAATTGTGCGTTCCTCAAGCCTTACCTTCTTTCCTTTTTCTTTTTTTTTCCCCTTCTTCTTCTTCTTTCTTCTTCTTCTTCGTGATGTTTTTCCTTCTCTTTCAGCTTCAGTTCGGTTTGGATTTTTGCCATTGGAATATATAAAAACAGTGATTATAATTAATTGGGTCTTAATACGAGAGTTGACTTTGCTTCGATTTGCGGCATAAATTGGAGTCACATGATTCCTTGACTTCCCACTCCTATCGATGTGAGATTTCGACTTGCGGACTTGGACGATTCATCGTTGGGATTCCCAATGCCCTTCACTTTAACTGAATAACTGGGAATCTAAGCTTGCAGAGTCAGTTGACTGCATATAAACAAACACTCAGACATGGAAATTGCTTCTTGATCCATGAAAGTCTAATAATATCTATTCAAACTTATTTAGCCTAAAATGAATATAGTGGTTAAAATAATTAATCTAATTTTTAAATTTATTTGATTAATTATTAAATTTATTAAACTTGATAATAAAATTTATTTATTAATTTTAAATTTATTTATTAAAATTTTATTGATGAATATTTATAAATTTGATAAATATAATTCATAAATTATATCCATGAATATTAATAAATAATTTATCATATTTATTATTATTATTTTGTAATTTAAATATCTAATTAATCTTTGAGTTGAATCAATTAAATCTTAAAAAAAAATCATTGACTACTAAAATAAATCAAAAAACTCAAATGAAATGAGTTATGACGACAACTCAACACCATAATTTTTTCAAACCCTAAATGTAATATGTTATAGATAAGATGTAAATTCTTATTATTTAGATAATTCATCTTATTTTTTATCATCACATCCGAGGGGCTACCATCTCTTATTCATTTAAATTCTTAATGAAAACTACCTTCTAATCTAGATCCATTTTACCATCACAAAATGAACCTATTGCTAAATCTTAACTTGGAGGATAATAAACGACTAAATAGTTCTGCAATATGACCTAAATGAGCGTCCATACTGATCAACGGCACAGTAATTAATGTCGAAATCAAAAACCAAAATCTACTGAACTACAATCAGAATCATCACCACAATAGACCCTGGAACAATAACACGCATCTGTATCTTAATACAACTCTAGCAAGACAGGAAAATCTACAGAAAGGGAGCACATTGATCAAAAGATCGAGTATCAATTTCATATAGCGATTAAAATAACAAATCTGCGTTTGGATTTGAAACAGTAAAACAAACTGGTAATAATATTAGGCTCGTCATAGAGAATACTATTTTAACAATAATCATAGTATCTAATAGGCATCATCATCTTCACCGTCGGAACTATCTTCACTGGAGTGCGGCAGCACAGAAACAACTGCAGAGCAGCAGAACCATTCTCTGTCCTTCAAGAGAAGGCAACTTCCGTCTGAGTTCCATTTGATATCGCATACAACAAAGTCTGGCAATGGAATATTGACACAGCAAGCTCCAGTGGATGTCCACATGTATAACTGAGGGGTCCCAGTACACAGGACAAGCCGAGGGCAAGTAGGATCCCAGGCTACCGCCCGAATTGGATCTTTCTGCACCAATACTGAGATCAACTCAAGGCGTCGAATATCCCATATCCACAGAACAGTCGGCATATTATCATTGCGAGTGCAAACGTATTGACTGTCATTGCTCCATGCTAATAAACCTGCACTTATTGTAATAGTAAATGAATTTCAAATTGTTATTTGATGAAAAAGGAAAAAGTTCCATAATGTAATGAGTTGTTGCGATAAATAGATTGCACGTGTCATATTCTCAAAGGAGAATCACAATTGAGCATTATATATATTATATACCATTTTCTAGTCTTTATTATTCCAATTACAACTCGATTGAATGATGAAATATGCCAAGGCCATTTTGTGAGGACTAGGTGCAATCTCAGCATAGCTGGTACAATCACCATGACAATTTTTTTTATCATATTCCACATGATATTAATAAAACAAAATAGAATAGTAGTACTGGATAAAAAAGACAAGTTGATGAGTGGAGAAAAATAAGAACTAGAAAGGCGCTTACCAATTCCTTGCTTTGGATTAGGTTTATCTGCTGCTGGCTTTTGGAACGGTAAACTGAATGGACAATCCATAACTTTGTACTTGACTCTCAAGTTGCCTTCAGCAGCATTTTCTAGCGATGAAGGTTCAATAGACATTGCATGTGGTTGAACCATTAGTTGTTATAAAAAAAAAGCTCCTTTTTCTGAAAAAAAGACTTAAAAGTATAAAACTCAATGTCTCAAAGCCTAAATGAGATAATGAGTATAAAACTCTGTGTCTCAGGGCCTAAACTCATTTACCATTTAACTTATTTTGGCTACATAATACTGTGTCATGTGGTTAGAGTATAAGGCAAACTTGTTTGTCAGTAAGAAATACTGCCATTGCCTCAGGGCCTAAATGAAAGTATAAAACTCCTTATCATAATTAAAGTGCATTTCTCAAATCTCATTAACGTACCTCCAATTCTTATTCTAGATGCATTGCAGGGAACCTCAACTGATTTAGAGA
>JBBUKS010000035.1:9992458-10018379 GCA_038050645.1 Hedychium gardnerianum
TGCCAAATTAGTTAGTATTTTTAATATTTTATTGGTGAAATTTAACTTTATTTATTTAATTAAAAATATTCATTAGATAAATATATTATTTATAATTTAAAATTATATTTGAAAGTTTAATATAATTTTTTTAATTATTTTTTAAATTTTATTAATAAAGAAGTAAGTTTTAATAAAGATAAAATTATTGATATGTGACATAGTCGGTCACTACTTTCAATTGTGAAAAAAAATCGTTTATAATGTATGATTTTTAAAGTAATAATTGAGACAAAATTAAATGTCTCTAATAATAATATTGTATATAAAAATTAATATTTTAAAAAATTAATATTTATTTATTTTTAAATATTATTATTATTATTATTATTATTTTCCTAGAACCTCAAGAATAATTGAGACGACCCTACTGTCAAGTGCCTGAGCTAGCCGAGTGTTCAACTAAGCTGAGTTGCTAAGTGTTTGAATTGACCGAGTGCTAAGTTGAGTTGAGTTGTCAAGTGCCCGATTTGACTGAGTGCCGAGTGATCCGAGAGACGAGTCGGCCAAGTAGCCAATTGCTGAGAGACCCAAGTATTGAGCAAGTTGAGTGATAGACTACTGAGTGGCCAGAGTGCCAAGCTATGGAGTGGCAAGACCCAACTGCCGAGTGTTAACTGAGAATATGAACTTGAGCTTTATTGAAACCTTTATTTGATATAAATTTTTTGAACAGATTTGTCTCTTCTGACAATTTTCTAAAGTTATGTTGGATGACTATTTTATAGGATACAATGGGATCATTACGAATGTAATCAAGCATTAGTTGTTTATGATGAACTGACGTGCATCTGAATTTTATCACAAGGAAACAAAAAAAGATTGTTGCCACTCTTTTTTTTGCTTAAGGTAGGAGTCTCCTTAATTACATAAGCTCTGAATCATGAGAACATTAAACCTATCAATTAATGGCCGAATAAAAATTAATTATTGTCTCGGTCCCTCTGAGTCTTAACACCAACAATTGATGTCGTTATCACTCGATTGGTTACGAATTCATCATTAACATCCAAAAATTTTACGTCAATCATTAATCATGCGTTTGTTATACACTTGAATAGATAGGAAAAAATTTATCTTTATGATAAAATATTGATTGATTTGTTTAAATAATTTTTACCTAGACTGATTTGATATTCAACATGTGTAAGTTAATTATACTTGTACACGTTAATTGAGTTTAATATAATCCGAATTCTGAATTGGCACCCGCAGACGCATGCATAAGAAAATCTCTCACCTATGCATACAGGTTGACAGCACCAAGTTATGATTAATTATAAATCAATCATCATACCTTAAAATTCTCAATGTAAAACTAATTAAACTTTCACACACACGGTAGAATCCTTTTATCCATTCATTTTTCATTCAATTTTTTTCAGACAGATGTCATCAGAAATGAGATTGTATTGGACAAAGACAGTTATCTGTGCGAATGAAACTTCTCCCGGACCTGCCCTTGCTCATTAATGGTGCAACGACATGCTGACTCAGTTATGCGTCTGATGGGACGCTGACTCCACCATGGATCGCACTGTTTTCTCCAGTTTTGTTTAATGACTTGATTACTGACTGATTAAGAACGAGAGGTTTCTGACTCATTGCTGCGTAAGCCAACCGAATAAGCAACGCAGAGCCTTTAAAACCATGAAAAGAAAAGAAGCATTCCCATGGTGTTAGATTTACATTGCGCTGTTAAGCATGACTCATACAGAATCCAAGGTCAACGTTTGCCAACTAATCCTTCATCATGCAACATTTCGGTAAACAGTATCCAAGTGTATCTGATCGCAAAAATTAGCTTTGGACCACCCGCAAGATACAGTGCCCTTAATCTTGATGAGATAATGATAACTACAAGATAAATTGCTGATTCTGAAACCCACAATAATTCTCCTCTTTTCCAACTTCCACTGCCGCCGCCACCACCTTATAAAAGGGGGCAGCCTTAGTTGTGGCAAAGGGCAATCCAGAGAGCAGCAAAGAAACCTCAAAGACTTCTTCCAGTATGGACAGCCTAAGCCATGACCAAGTAATTGGGTTTCCTGTAATCCATGCTTCTGATTCTGAGCCAGCTGACCAGTTCCTCAAATCCAATAATTCTTCCCATTCCAAACAAAGTAATGATCGTGCTGCAGTTTGATCGATCTTAGTTCTATAATATATCTGTGTGCTGTTTTCTAACTCAGATTTCTCGTTCATTTCTGATTTCAGGAAAGGATTCAATCGTTGACTGGATAAGCAAGGCTGGAGAAAAAGCACAAGGCCTGAGAGGGCATGGTATATTATGCTACCATATCTTGAAAACGCAAGGAATTAGTTTTATATATGACAGAGTGAATAAATTAGTCTGCAATGCTTTGGATGCAGTGACCTTGGGCCCTAAGATCTCTGAAACCATGAAGGGCAAGTTGAGCATGGGAACAAGGATTCTCCAAGCCGGTGGCCTCGAGAGTGACTTCCGACAGGCTTTCTCCGTCGGCGAAGGCGAGAAGCTACTGAAAGCCTTCCAGTGCTACTTATCCACCACGGCAGGTCCTATCGCAGGGATGCTCTTCATCTCCGATGAGAAGATTGCATTCCGCAGCGACCAGTCGCTCAAGCTAACTTCTCCTAAAGGAGACCTGGTGAAGGTTCCATACAAGGTAATTGCATCAAAATCCTAAACTTCTCTCGCAACGCTTTAATTAATTCATCATGCGAGTGGTGGTATAACAATCAATGTTCTTGTGCTACAGGTTGTGATTCCATTGATGAATATAAAGGTAGCACAACCAAGCGAGGACACAAGGAAGCCAAGGCACAAGTATGTTCAGATAGTGACGGAGGATGAGTTTGAGTTTTGGTTCATGGGCTTTGTGAGCTGCGAGAGAGCCTTCAGGTACTTGCAGCAGGCAATCTCGGCACAACAATAATAATTCAAGCACATGGCGTGAGAGGAAGTGATTAATTACAGTGTCTCGGTGTGCCAAGTAGTGAGATATATTGCTTGATGTCTTCAATTGGGAGGAGAGTTTTGTGTATGTAGAAGAAAAGCCAATTGTTATTATTGTTTCTCTTTGTTTAATTTCTATGATTATAAAACTAGTTGAAAACAGCTTGGAGTTGTATGATAGAATTGTAGACGATTGTAGATGTTGATGGTGTAATATAATTCAGTCAGTATAAATATAATCCAATATAATTATTCTCTTTATATTAGTGTATGAAATATTATCATCGTGTCTCTGAGGATCAAATTCTGATTAATAGTTAAGTTTATGTTCTCTTTTATGTCATTATTTAGATTAGTTAGACTAATTTTCATGATTTATTTCTTCCGTTTTAATTTTAGTACGGACTGAATACGGGGATTAACTCGTTTTTTGGAACCATAATCCAATATAATTTTAAAAATAATTTTTTAAAGAAAAGGAAAAAAGAATACGTGAATTTAGTATTTTTTATTTAATAATTCTGCGGAAAGCCGAAGCGAAAATCGTACGCGTTGACCGACTGTTCTTCGTTTCCTCTCTGGCTGTGCGATTTCTCACAGGCCTAAGCTGCGCACGGCGACGGCGATAATGGCGAGGCCTCCGCGGCACTCCCGGCTGCTCCCCGGCCGGAGATCCTCCCCCTTCACCCTCATCCTGGTGGGGCTACTCACTGTCTCGGTGTTCCTCCTCATGCTCCTCGCTCTCGGGATCTTCTCCCTCCCTGTTGATTCCGACGGTCCCGCCAAGCACGGTCCTCGAAGATCCATCCGGGAGGCGTACGTTGAGCTCTTGTTTCATGGTGGTGTTACTATAGTCAGATCGATCGGATCTGTAGGCGTTCGCCTTGGATCCGGTGGGTCTCCGCTTCGACGCTAGTGATTGTGTTTCTGGGTTTTGCAGGAAGAATGCGCCGGAGCACGGAGAGGATCAGTGGACGGAGGTGATCTCGTGGGAACCGAGGGCGTTTGTGTATCACAATTTTATGGTTGGTTCCCATTCTCTTCTTTTATGTGTTTATGTTGCTTCCTCTCTTTCAAATTGGCTCATTCTTCTTGATTATATAGTTTACTCTGTGGGATGTATTAGCGTCATTTATGGATCTGAATAATGGTGAAATTCCCTCCAGTAATCGCCTCTCTTCTGAAAATTTTGCCTAATTTTTTCGACAAATGAGTCACAGTGCACTCGCCTGTGAATCCTTGTGGAGAAATAGGCTCTTTACGAAAGACAACTATGGGAAGTAGGATAGTCCTCTGAAGAGAGTGTCTAATCTATTTGAAAATGAGATCTTGGTTGTTTTTTTTCATAGTTTCAATGTTTGTAAGTCGGGTGATTTCCAGGTCTGCTGGAGTGTTTCAGGCCATCTTTTTTCTTAAGTCCTTCAATCATCTAGTTTACATTACTTTGAAGTCCTAAGTTCTACATTTCCATCTCATGCCCAATCTATTTCTTTATCCTTTCTATTTTGTTTTTTTTTCTTTGTGGCTGTATCCATATCTAAAATGGCAACATCAAACCCTCATCATTTTACATTATTGTGCCTACTTTGGTACCAGTTTGGCTTGAGAAGCATAAGAAAATTGCCGTGTACACTTATTGCTCCATCCGCCATGAAGATATGATAACATGGGTTCAAGAGACAAATCTTAGCTTCCTTAATTGTTATCATCCTGTTATTTGTTCCTATGACCACATTTATTTTCTCTCAAGTGCTGCCTAGTCACCTACGCATGTTGTATCGTCTGCATGGTTTTTAATGTTATTCATGTCTTTTATAAGTGATAATAGCTGCTTTATATGTGCTAATCAGTCCCAGAAAGAGTGTGACTACCTCATTGAATTAGCAAAGCCTCACATGCAGAAGTCAACAGTTGTAGATAGTGTGACAGGTCGGAGTAAAGACAGCAGGTTTATATTTTTCATTTCACTGGCTATTTTATCATCTGCCTTCTAGTTAATCATCTTAAAGTGTAATAATGTCTGTCTTCCAGGGTGCGGACAAGTGCTGGCATGTTTCTTAGAAGAGGACAAGACAAAATCATCCGAACAATTGAGAAAAGAATAGCAGACTTTTCCTTCATACCGATGGGTGTGTATTTAGTATGTTATATGAACTGAAGAATTATGCCTGTTGGTTTATAGTATTTCAGGATGTGTTAGATTCTGGTTTATACAAAATTATTTTTCTGTGTTGCTATCTGCAAATGCCGACATATATATCAGACCTTTGCTCCTCTTAATTTGTCCATATTATGTGAATTATAATTAGACTTCAAAAATAACTAGTTATCTTGTCGATTTATTGCAATTTGGTATCTTCTTACACCTTGACTCTGCTTTCATCTGTGTATTTACTGGTTACATAGTATATCTGAATTCACACTTTTTCCTGAACATACTCACAACTTTACTCTCTTAGTGCTTGATTTTAAAAATTGTTTTTTAAATTGTATTTCAATTTTTGGGTCATTCATTTAATTTTTTTCTAGTAAATTTCTTTGTGTAGAAGAATGCTGGGTTTATATCGGTTTCAATTTGCTGAACTTTGCACCCTCTATGTTGGTATATATGAGTATCTCACTAATATAGTCAGTCATCATGCCACTATTCTCCTATCAAAGATGAATTACGCATCTATTCTAGTGCCAGTTTTTCTTCAGTCTATTCTGTAGATGTTTTCACACAGCTAAGATTTGGTTTTGTTCCTTAATTCAGAGCATGGAGAGGGTCTTCAGGTTCTCCATTACGAAGTTGGTCAGAAATATGAACCTCACTTTGATTACTTCATGGATGACTTCAACACTAAGAATGGCGGTCAGCGAATAGCTACACTTCTCATGTACCTGTAAGAATCACCCTATATTACTTAAAGAGGCTGGTCATTTTTTTTCAAAGAGTAACATCTTTTGTGACCTTATCCTCAATGTTGCAATTTTACTTGATCAGTTCTGATGTAGAGGAAGGTGGTGAAACTGTGTTTCCTTCTGTAAAATTCAATGGAAGTTCTTCACCAGAGTTATCAGAATGTGCAAAGAAAGGCCTTTCTGTTAAACCAAAGATGGGTGATGCTTTACTCTTTTGGAGTATGAAGCCGGATGCCTCCCTGGATCCATCCAGTTTACATGGTATATTTTCTATTTTTTTAGTGATACACATACACCCATTAAGATAATTATTTTCATCGTATCTGTTTGCACAAAAATCAACATTCTTAGCTACTAATTGAACTTGTTGCAGGTGGATGCGCTGTTATTAAAGGAAATAAATGGTCTGCTACGAAATGGATGCGTGTTCATGAATATAGAACTTAGTTACTTTGCTAAGAAGGTACTTCAATTCCTTATCCTCCTTGGCTTGAGAAAGGCAACTGTAGCCTTCTGAAAGCAACATAATCATCATCTTTTATTCTATTAGGAAGAAAAAAGAGCTGAGCAGAAATGCAGTTTTACGACTTAATGCTGGCATAACTGTGTGATCCTCGTAACATTTTGGCCACAGTTAATTACAGTTCTGCCAATTAGATGGATGGATAAAACCAAGCAAGCTACATATGCCTTATGCTGGCATTATTTCGTGGTCCTTGTGACATTTTGGCCACAGTTATCACAATTCCACCAATTAGATGGATGCATAAATTATCAACTGAATATTCACGATAGAGACCTATCTATATATAAATCTGTATTCTTGTGAATGTTATGCTAGGTAACCTAATTAATATGGCAGAATCAGAACTTCATGCTGTAAAGTTGCTCTTTCTTCCAACTGCTAAACATATCTATATAACCTAGATGATGAATGTAGCGTTTAATTTTAAATTAGAAGAGACACTTTTTTATTATTATTTTTTTACGTGCACACACTTCATTATTGATAATAAAAAATCACGAGGTTGCATCTCTACTTGCAAGGATAAATGGAAAGTTATGAGGAAACCACTTGTTCATTTTTATCAAAAAAGCTTGCAGTTACTCTACTGATTTTTAGCTTTGCTTACCTTTGTTGTAGAAAAATTTGCTTTCCAATCTTTTACATGTTTACTGAATGATGTCAAGCAGTTTCTACTTCATACTTCATATTTAGCATCGAGAGAGATCAATTTAGCAGCGAAAGAGATTGGCACGCATGTTGACAGTTGGAGTTCATGGTCACATAATTCTGCTCATTTTTGTAAGTCATGTCAAACTACACATTCAATACCGTGTAGATGTTATGAGTCGAACTTGATAGTGTTCAGTTTTCCAACAATATTTTGACAATAAGATCTGCCGCATCAATCTTCAAACAATAGAATTGGTTGATTTGATTATTTCTTTAATATTTTTTTTAAATCATAATTGGTTGAATTGGTGATAAGTTTTTGTTTTCCACAAATCATGGTAAGCTAAAAAGATCAATGGCTAAGTCAAATAGTAAGAAGCCTAGCTTGGTCTGGTGGTGTTTGAACCCAATTTGATGGCTAGTGCATACATTTTCAAATAATATTCATCTACCTTGTACTTTTTGACACAATAAAATTCAAATGGATCACCGATTCCATTTTATGAATTTTATCATATTTCGTGAGCTGAAACCACCACAAAAAAGTCCCCATATCACCATGGGAAACAAGACCACCTCCCTCCTTTGAAAAGAGACCATGTGCCTGTCAAAAAAACACAAACTGCACCAGTCAGTCCCTTACTTTCCTCACATGCCTAACACTGACAAGAATCTAACAGCAAGCACGTGATCCCAATTTACTTAGCCAATGGAGTCACAGCTGCAATCTATATAGTCAAATGAAGAACAGCCCGAGTCTTCGGTTACTCCAACAAGTTTAACTGTTGTCAGAATTTATTACACTTAGCATTCATTCTCGGACCCCATCCATTTCTTCATGTTGGGATCCTACAATTGTAATGGGCACACAAAGTAAATAAGGCGCTCACTCTTCCCTTTGGAGAGGGCTACAACATTTACACACTCAGAACTCACTCCAACAACTCATACAGTAAAGAAACATCCATCAAAAGTTGAGACGAGAAGTGTAGGTGGCTTTGGGAGACCAGTTCCTTGGGATCACATCTCTTGCTGAGAGGGTGTTTTGAGAGGTCAGTGTGGTGAGCTTTACTGAGAAGGGCCCCTGCAGAGGTCCCCCAGTGATGCACCAAGTTGCTCCCCACACGTGCTGCATCTCTTGCCACTCCATAGAATTTGCCTGCGAGATTTGCTAGTTGTTGAAATCCATATTACAAGCTGAGTTCTTTACTAAAAGTTTAACCTTTTGAATTAAATGGCCAATCAATCAATACACTGATTTGCCATATTCTTTGCGAGATTTTAGGCATGATGAAGAATTTAGGCATTTCAGTTTGGTCTTTGACAAAGACTTTGAAGTAAAAGAGATCTACTTTAAGAACACAAAAAGGGACTAATCTTCCTGAAAAAGTTCTAGGATTAGGTAGCTAGTAAACAAGAGAACTTTAATTAATGTTAGGTAGTAACTAGAGCACACGAGACTAAATCCATGAGTAAAATACCAAATGTTTGTTAAAGCAACATGAAGAGCTTCGATGTGGACAGAAATATGATAGTTACAAAAGGAAATGATTCTTTAATGAACAGTCATTGATGAATCACTAAGAACAAAGTTGGGTTTTTAAGACAAATCAAAGCTGACAGTATCTATTCTCTTCGTATCGAAGAAAAGAAGCCCATTTGCACACAAAAATAAAGAGTAGGCAATGTGCAGCATTGAGAAGCGAGATTTATTTGAGAAGGGAAAGTTTACTTGTTTGATTTGCATGGATCCAATATCTCCATCAGCATCCTCAAACTCCACAAGAAGAGATAGCCAATAGTTTGTGGAACCTTCATTTACATGGAAGGTAATGTTCTTCCCGGGATACTTGCATGGAGTCCTGTAAAAATCAACTCTTCCCAGTTAAATATTTGTTCTAATTGAGAATCAAACCAAAGGATTGTCTACTTTTCATAGCATAGATGAGGATGTAATTTCTGAAATGTGCATAATGATTACCTTCGGAAGATGACAGAGATCTCGCCGCGGTTGCGTAGCTGAGCGGCCTCACCGGCGACGGCCATGCGGCCGAAGGCGGCGCCGCTGAGGTCGAAGTGGGTGTGACCGGAGGCGCAGTATCCGCCGGGGCACTCGTCGGTGACGATGACGGTGACGGGGCGGAGGGAGCAGATGGCGGCGTCGAGGCAGCGTACCTTGTAGCAGGCGCCGCATCCCTCGCCGCCCTTGAACAGCACTGGGCTCACCGCTCCCACCCGCGCCCGCAGCGGCCGCACGTCGACCAGCGTCCCGTACCCACACGCCCCGCCTGCCATTAATATACAACCCTAATTTTAATACTTTTATCTTTATAACTAACATTGCTCATACGAGGAAAATTTCAATTCGCCCATTAAAGTTTTTGTAATAAAATTTAATTCATCTCTTTCAGGAACATTAAACTATCAGAGATGAAATGTCCATTTTACAAACTTGTCGGGCGGCAAACTGTCATTTTCCACTCCCGCACTCTTCCCTGTTCCAGGAACATGGCAACGGCCACAAGTCTACAGAGCCCGCATATAACGAACCACCCTAGCCGTCCGATCTCAATCCGACGAGCATCAGAGGGAATTGCCCCCGTCGGCTGAGCTCGGCGGCGAGCCCGGCGAGCTATCAGAGGGAAAACACAACTCTTTCTGCAATTTAGGTAACGCTGGCAGAGGGAATATATCGAAGGGAGGGGCTCACCGTCACTACCGTCGCCGTCGGGGCTGCCGTACCAAGTGGCGGTGGCAGGGTGCCAATGCGGGTCGAACGAAGCGCCGCCGTCGAGGCGGCGGAGCAAACCCAACGACGAGAGCACGAGGAAGGAGTAGAAGAAGAAGGAAGAAGAAGAAGCCATTAATCGTTACGTCTTTCTCTTTCTCTTTCTCTTTCTCTTTCATTGTTATATAGACAAAATAAAAGGGTAAAATTGGAACTAATTTTTTTCTCGGTAAATTAATCGTATTACTAGAGCACTTTACTTACACTTCTGATAGGAAATTACTGGCTTGCCCTTTTACTTTAAATTTGTCAACTGCACGGACGAATATATAAATCCTATAAAAACAATTAAAAAATAAGAAAAATCGGTCGCTGAGGCTATTTCGGTCATTTAAATTCGCCACCAGAAAGGACACCGAACCCCAACGTTACTCATTTTAATAAAACGACCCACGACAATGCCCTCGGAGTCGCAGTAAATGACGAAAGTGACACTGTCACGTGGGTAGAGTCACACTGTTGCGAGAGCCGCAACGGAACTAACGTCGGGCTTCTGCGATCCGACGGCATGGCGCCGCGGCGGCGAAAATAGACGGCCAAGATGAGACGATCATGGTACCGTTGGAATCGAATCAAGCGGACAAAGGAGCCATCGCCTTCTCGTGATTCGGGCGATTCCATAATGAATAATAACGCTCTCCTTTTGTCTGCGCCATTAATAATGGACCAATGCTTCAAGTCAAAACCATAATTTTATTAAAATTCCTTTTTAAAAATAAAATAATAATAATAATAGGAGGGATTGGCAGTCACTGCATTCAGACATGCCGACTTGTTGTCTCTGTTCTTTTGTACCGTGAAGTCTTTGTTCATGTTGAATGATGAATAAATGAGTGATCGCCGTAAATACTCCCTCCATTTCCACACTGAACTCGAGCCGTATCGAATAAGAGTTTGGAAAGGACAAAATCTGATTGGCAAGATCGAACAGATGGTGGAGATCATTCTGGTCAAAAGAACAGTCATAACATCTATTTCAGGACCTTTTAATTTTCAGAAACTAAGTAAGATGTAGGTACTTGACTACTAATTTAATTTATAAAAAATGTTTGTTGATTCATTGTCTTCTTCTTCCTTAAAGATTCAAGTACTAGTTCAGTTATTTTATACCAACACCATGTATGAGCTGTTTTATCTTTAGAACTATCAATCTGTGATCTAGGCTCTTGGCTTGTAGCAATGGGCTTTGTTACTTAGATTTAGGTACTAGTCATAGTTATATAATTCAAATTAGCTAGAAATCTCGACTAGATCCACTAGTTATATCACGAATTTATTAATTTTATTCATGAACTAATGAAGAAGATTAAGTAGTCTTGAACTTTTTGATAAGATGAAATTCCTGATTGGATTGTTGATGAGACTATAATTTCTTAGCTTCCGCAGTGACTTTATTGTCGTAATACAATGAACCATTCATGATGAATGGCACGAAACTATGAAGCAATGATTGAAGCACAAGCAATGCACTCACTCCTCACTTCTCTTCTTCTCTACCATTTCAGAAGCATTCTATGAAAGAAACAAAAAACCTTCAGCCTTTTCCATCTACTTCATATATATCATCCTTTGCAGAGTAAGAACTAAGAAGAAGAAAAAATATACACTTTTTAACTTGTTTCTGATGAATTAGACTCCGTATCATCACTAAGAACTCAACTGCATTTTGAGGTTCTGTATCTGCTGCAACATGGATATGTAGAACAAGATCAATTGTGTAGTGGATTTGGGCCCTGAGGCACCATTCTCTTGGAAGCTCCATAAATTGAGCTGAAATCATCATCAACAGGCTCTGGAGATGGAGAAATCCTTGGATAAAGAGTCATGGATGTCTTCACAGTATTCTTGCTACTCTTCCATCTCCCCACCTCTCTGCTCATGCTTCTGGCATGGCTGAGACCGGTAAGCGTCAGAGAAACTACAAGTAGCAAGAGAAAGAAAACCAGAGACTTTAGTAACTTCATGGTCGCAGAGGAAGGATGGAGAGGGAAGATTGAACTAAAAGCCAGGCAGGTGCAGTGTATTAATAGCGACTACATGCACTTTCTCTAGCACTGTATTATGCACGGCATCTTCACTGTTCTCCATTTGGCATTGCTCGAGTATGGACTATGGACTGATTCAAATAGAAGATATTGGTACAACTAGAAATAAATTGATTGGCATATCCTCCTCCTAATCCTGGATCGCTTGTGTGATTAATATACCAGTCATGTCCAGACTGGCTTACGTCTGGGACTTAGCTTGTATGACCTAGACATCTTTGAAACATGTAAAGAGGCATACGATGTGCCACTTGAAGACAGAGCAGAACAGGAAGACCTGAGCGGCATTATTTCATGGCCATGTATTCATATTAAGGTGATTAGGTGATGATTTTGGGCCTTCCTTTAGTGTTCTAACTGGAGTGTGCTTAGGATAGTAAATAAATCAAAGTTCAATTAGCCAATTTGATATATATTTTCAGTTCGTTAATATTTATGCACAGGGATTATGAATTGTTGAACAATAATATTAATAATCAATCAAATAAGCTTGAACGAAGAATTTGATAATATTTAAATGAATCAAGTTCAAGTCAAACTTAAACTAAGCTCAAACTCGTAAAAAAAAATCAAGCTAATCTTGAATAACTATTTCAACAACTTAGTTATTTTAAACTTAATTTGATTCGATTATTTTATCAAATAAATTTAAATATTATAAATTTTGATTCGACTTGACTTGAGTCATTTACCGCCCAAGTATGCTGAGAATGATGAAGCTTGCGTTGTGATTGGTTTGGTACCTAGTTTTGCTAGACAGCTTGCGTTGTGTTATGAATTGAGAGAGATGGATATCTAATTACTAGAAAATTAAGACTATTAATGTCCTTTAGAAAAAGGTTTAAGATTGCATTCAGTCTAAACAGTGTTAAAAGTTGTCCAAATTTATAGTTGGAACAAATGCTAGCCAACAATATACGAGTGGCGGTGGATTAACAGGCTCTGGCTTTTAATTTATCGGTCCCCCTGTGTTTGGAACCCACCTTGAAGAGCAGTGTGGCATAAAGAAGTGCCTTAATGGATATGTACAGCACAATTATTTCACATTACGTTGGCATTAATTTGATTTGAGGTTCCAGCTCTCTACATTTAAAACGACGTTTCCCAACCCCTTCTTCAATGGGACTAATTTCCTTTTAGATTTCTCCTCTGAATGACACTGAAGGTAGCCATAAATTAATAATAAACTGTAACACAGGCTGTTCATAGCATTCCGGCACACCCAAGAGCTTGGGCAACAGTGTAAACAATGATGGATTCACCCTGGTGGAACATCATCCCTAAGGTTGATCCTGAACTAAAACTCTACAAACATTTACATTGTCCGCAGGAGAAAAAATTTTATGCATTCAAACCAAAATAAGCTGGTTTGAGTTGCTAAAATGAGCAAGTCAGGAGTGCATGGATCTCAAAAGTTGAAGAGCTAGAGCTTCCTGTGCAGCTAAAGTGGCTGCATCTTTGTTCGAGCATGCTGACTTTTCTGCCGCTATCTCATTATCAACTCCATTGTCTTCGTCATCATCATTAAAGTATATTTTATTTCTTTTAGGAATTCTTTCTTCATTTTCATCTGATCCAGATTGGTCATCTCCGGTGTCTTCTTCCTCTTTCAGCCTCTTCTGCTTTTGCTTCTCTTTTATTCGCTTTTCGCGTAGGCGCTTGTAGTGCAGAAGCTTGTCCTCTTTGTCTCGTATCGCCATCTCTTCTCTTAGCTTATTGTACCGTTCTTTAACTGTAAATGTGCTTTGAAAAGTTAATAAGAAAGAAACATCATACCGTGCCAAGACTAAGATTACACAATTAATGCCTTTGAAACCACAAAGCAATCCTAGCAAAACAAGTATAGAGTTTGTAATAGATTTCAGAGGAACTGACCAGCATCAAGGTGAACAGAGCTGTCAACTGTTTGTGTGTCAGCTAAGGCAGCTAATGGAGGCATAACATTCCCATCATCATCAAATTTAACTCTGGTTCCGAAAGGCCGATGCAAATTAATCTTCAACTTCTTTTTATTCAACACCCAGGTTCCTAATCTGCAATAAGCCAGTTGGAAAAAGACCTTAAGAGCAGGAAACTAAATAACAAACTGTTTTCACAGTCTGGAAAAACATGGAGGAAAAAATACAACACATACTCTGTTTTCCCGCTTTCCAAATCAAAAGAGGATGATTCCTTGGGTATGAGTACTTTGTCCTCTACATCATCTGACTGAGCATTTACTTGTAACTTTCTGTTATCAACTATAGATTTAGCATCATGTGGACCCTTTTCACCATGAGTAGCTTCAGTGGGTGCCAAATTTACACCCAAATTGCGTTTCAAGAATCTCAACTTAGGGGTTACTGATAGACCAAGGGATGCTGCAAAATCTTCTATGGGAAGCTTGGTTGCATCAAATACCTCTTTATCTTTCTTAAGATGTATCGATTTCAAATATGTGACAAATCCTCTCTGTGCTAACTGCTGCATAGAAGGATATTTAACCTGTAGAGATGCCAATAATGCAGAAATGGATACTGGTTCTTTTGCCTGAAAAAGTATTCACCATAACCACAAAATAAGACGCGGAAGTAGTTATGCTTCACTTCAATTAACAGCAAAAAACAATAAAAGAGAAGAAACCAATAATAGTTCTTTTGCCAAACATAGTATTCACCATAACCAAAATAAAATAAGAGAAGTAGTTAAACTACTCTTAACTAACAGCGGTAGACCATATATGAAAAGATAATCACCGTGAATAGCGTAGAGGGATTCAGCTAGGCTCATATATTAAACCATATGCCACAGGCACATCAAAGAATTTGGCCACAAACACATGCACAGTAATTAGAACATTATCAATGTGTTGTCATGAGCCTCAACAACAAGATTAACTATGGAAAAGTAAAACTAATAGGCAAAGCACGGGACAAAAAGGATGAAGAGAGGTGCCAATCGGGTCATCAAAGCTTGTACTTTCTATATCCTAATCAATTATTGACTGGGGCAGTAGTCTAGGAAGCTAGGGCAACTAAGCAGTAAATAGATGATAGTTGCTTACCTTCCTTAACTTAATTGGAATTTTAGGTTCAACTGCACGTAGTCTTGTGAGCATCTCCATCTCAGATGGCATTAGAAACAACAACGACTTCCCTGCATTTTTGAAGCGAGCAGTGCGGCCCACTCTATGAATATAAGTTGCAATATCTTCTGGACAATCAGCCTGAAAAGGTGGAACAAGTAAACATTAGATCTTTTGCAACAAAAATAGCTAGTAAAATTGTTTAATCACCTGGACCACCCAGTCCACAGCAGAAAAATCGAGTCCACGAGAGGCCACATCAGTTGAAAAGAGAACAGATGTTTCCTCACAAAATTGTAAATATGTAAGCATCCTTGCATTTTGCTTCATCCGACCATGCAAACATTTCAAAGGAATTCCCGGTCTAAGTTTCCTGAATGCCTCAAAAACAAACTTAACCTGCATGACGAGTTAAAGTTTGACAACAAAATCAGATATGAAATAAGCAACTCAACAAAGATTAGAAAGAAACAAAGTCTGATAACCCACTGATGCATATTTTATATTACTTGATCCAATTGTGATAAATGAAATCAAAATACTAGGATTAAAGAAAGTAGGTGCTACATTTTCATTGTTGTGTGTGTTTATGGATAACTTAAGGAATTACAATATAACTATGCATGTGTACATCATGGTTGAAGAGTCTAACAAACCTTATTCTAGCCACATCTGTAACGCAAAATTGTCACAATGCTCATATTCATGGGTACAACGAATCATTCATAATGTGAAAATACCTTCCACTGTCATTTGCATGTATACAGTAATTCAAGTAATGAAAAGATTAGTCATAAGAGAAAACAAAAAAAAAAAGAGGATAAAATCATATTTCAGAATCTATAAACAATCATTGCATGTAAACTACTATTCAAGTAATAAAAACAATAGTCGACACAAGAAAACAAAAAACAAGATAAAATCAGATTTCAGAATCTACAAACAGTATGCAGCATGACTTAGAAAAATTGACAAACACTAATTTGTAAATTGAAACTATTGTGTAGATCAGCAATTTTTTTGTTTTATGCCAATAGAAATCTTTCAGCATGAGTGCATGACATGAGTTATTTCTATGGCAATAGAAGGTTTAGTGTGGGTTCACATGGTTCTAGCTAACAGTGAGTTGGCACAAATATCAATGACGGCCTATTTGAACTATGAAATAGAATGATTAAATCAACCAATTTGAAGACAGGCAATATTTGTCAGTCTTGAGTTATTAGATATTGCAACTGTTATCCTGTGAATGAGCCTGTAAATTATAATTCTACATAAGCACAGCAAGTTAGTTCTCCACAGTTGAATCACCACGAAATTGACTAGTTACATGGGGGAAAAGCAACAAGGTAAACACCGGCATAATACCTGCTTGCAACTCGTAAGAAAAACAAGAATCTTCGACTTAAGATTTGCTTTGATGAAGCTCCATAACATACTCAATTTCTGGTCAAGTGGAACAATAACGGTGAATTGAGTTAGTTGCTCAGGGGTGGCTGTTACTGATTTATCATGCACACTAATGTACTCAGGGTTCTTCAAGCTTAGCCTAGCAAGGTCCTTAACTGACTTTGTTTGTGTTGCAGAGAATAGCAGGGTCTGCCTTTGCCTGGGAAGATGAGTGATGATGGCATCCAGCTCTTTCCTAAAACCAGCATCGAGAATCCGATCAGCCTCGTCAAGAACTAAGATCTGTCCCCATAAGAAAATTCAAACTTAGTTTATAGAAACTTCACTAAAAATCTCACCAAAATTTTGAATTTATCAAACTCACTTGGAGCTGTGAACAATCAAAGTTTGGATTCTCATCCATGTGTTGGAGGAGTCGACCCGGAGTGCATATCAAAATATTGAGATTATTGACACGTTCCTTCTCTGCATCAACATCTTTACTTCCTCCAATCAGAAGGCCAATACTCAGACTGTGGTGTTTACCTACTATTTTCAACTCATCAAACAATTGTCCAGCTAATTCTTTCGTAGGGGAGATTATAATGCCGCCAACACCATCTTCTGAAATCCATCTTGCTCTATACAATTTCTCTATGACCTGGAAAACAAAAGGTGCTCAGTTTCCCTAGCTCGCTGAGAATGGCATGCCAAAAACTATCTAAAATTGATCAACAAAACAGACATTAGAAGACTAATGTGTGATAATATAGATATTGTAACTCAAAAATGGTAAATTTCTCTAAAGAATATCCGAAAACACGAGTGAGATAAGTTTTCCTATTCATATATTATAGGAGAATGAACACTTAACACCATTCAATAGATAATAGTGAACCAAAAAAAAATTAGAGTAAGATTCTGGAATTAGTTTTGTCATTTTAATTGACATGATTTTGGAAGGCAGTTATCTAACAAGAGTGGCATACGCACAGGAATGATGAAAGCAAGGGTTTTTCCCGAGCCTGTCTTGGCAGCGCCGAGAATGTCGCGACCACAAAGGGAGTGGGGCAGTGTGGCCCGCTGAATCTCGCTCATCTCCACGTACTTGGGCGCAAGGCCGTCCTTGGATTTCTTAGATATGGGAAGCTGCCGGAAGAACCGGACGCCGGCGTAGGGTGAAAATCCACCGTCCTTGGTGCGACCGTCAGGGGCGTCGGGCGGAGGAGGGGTTGCCGCGAGGGGATTGGTACCGGAATCGGGCTGACAGGCCTCGATCCACGAGTCAAGAAGTTTGATTTCCTGCTCCTCCGAGAACCGCCGCTGCTTGCGGAAAGCATGGCTCTTAGTATTGGGGCGGCGCATGGTGGTTCGCTTTGGGAAGAGAAGGAAAGCGGTGGCGACGGCGGCGAAGCGGGGCGCAAAGGGTTTTTCCAACAACTTTTACGATGTAGCCTACAACAATTGGGTATTTAACCTTGACGGCATCTCCTGTTAATCCTGGCCCAGGCCCATTATAGAAAAAATTAAAATTAAAAAAATTAAAATAATCAGAAAATGATTAGAAATATCAAAATATTTTCTAAAATTGCTATTTTGTCGTTAAAATATTAATATATGACTGATCTAAAAAGGTAAAATATATATATAATTTTAGATATGAGATTTTAACAGTAAAAAAAAATTACAAGTGTTTTAATATTAATAAATAGTTGGAGCATTTTGAAAGTGGGCTGGTTCTCGTAACTTTTTTTTATTTTTTTGCAGGGATCGTCGCTCCCCTTTCCCCTTCCGATCTCATCTTCTCCAGACTACAGTCGCCAACGCGGATCGCCGGCCATAGCCTCCCTAGACCGCGAACGAGTGGAGCCGGCCGCTACGCTTCTCGGAGATCATCCGTCTTGCGAGCAGCCCCTTTTCCTTCGCGTTTGACGGACGGATCTCACTTCAGCGAAGTGGAGAAAGTTCCTGGCGTTCTATTGCACTTGGGCAAACCATAGTTTTTATAGAGGTGACATAGGATAGTGGGTGAAAACATTAAGATGGTAGGATGGTAGTTACGGTTAGAAATGAAAACAAAATTTCTTCCGCAGCATGAATTTCCACAGATGTTCACATAAAAAAAAATTGATCTCCTTTTATTTATTTTTTGCATTGGTCTGATTGCATATGCGTTGGCAATTTTAGAATGGATGAGGTTGCACAAGCTGTTGCAAAACTGAAGAAGGAGTGGGATCAATCGGTTGTCCAGATTCAAGATCATATCAGGTTGATAGAAAGTTGCGGAACTTCTGGAAAAGGGACAGAGGAAGCAAATTCACTTCCTCGGTTAAATGGTGCTGCACAAGATGGACTTTCAGTGCTTAGGTCATTGCAGTTTAAACTTGATTTATTTGCTCAGCAGCTTTCAACAGAAGAGGAAACTCAATCTGCGCAGCTTACTTTAGAATTTTGGAAGGAACAATATCAAAGGTGAGTTTCTGACTAAATGTTTATCGTGATGCTCTGAAGATAATGTTTCTGTAATTTTATGCGTTCAACTCCCAAGCATCTACTGTATTCACTGAAATTAAATATTGCCTCTTTCTTGACTTGTTGTGTATCCATTTATTTAGTTTGCATAAGAGTTTGAGGAATGCCAACTTGCAAGCCAAAAACAACATTCGAAAAGCTGCTCAAGAAGAGGTGACCATTATTTAACTTGAATTTCTTGTGATGGTTAAAGTTCTTCTTCAAGTTCCCAAGTAATATACCAAAGCACTACCTATTATGTTTTGTAAGTCATAAGGTGAATATATATTGCGTACAAAACTTACTACCTTATTTTGTTCTCTTTAACTTTCTCTTTATTTGGTTTTAATTGTTTGTTGTCTCTAATATTGAATTTTTACCATGCAGAGAGAGCTTCTTCTAGGAGGCGGAGAAGAGTCAACCATCCGTAGACGTAATCTACAGTATGTTATCCATCTTGCTACATTGATAACTTCTAATGCAACACTTTTCTTATTCTAAGAATATCTAAATAGATCTTCAATTGGGACGGTAAGATAGAAATATTGCAGGTGATTGACTGGTCAGTATTAATTCCACGGTTATTCAATGTTATTAGACGGGGATACAATAAAATATTATTGCTACTGTTTGTTTTTATGATTAAGTATGTTTTTGGCATTAAGTTCCGCTCCATTGTCTGTTTTTTGCAGGGTTTAGGGTTTAGGGACAGTAAGATAGATATATTACAGGTGATTGACTGGTCAGTATTAATTCCATGGTTATTCAATCTTATTAGACGGGGATACAATAAAATATTATTGCTACTCTTTGTTTTTATGATTAAGTATGTTTTTGGCATTAAGTTCCGCTCCATTATCTGTTTTTTAGAACAATTATTTTAAATAATGGTAGGCGCTGAGAATTTACAGGCTACAAAATATGTAATTGAACTTGTACAAGATGCATGGTATCAGTTTATTACCTTTGTCACAAACATAGAAGAGGAGGGAGGAGGAAAGGAGAAAAGAAAGGGTAGGGATAGCTTTGGCTAGCAAGGATGAAAAAGGTTGAGAATTGTGTTATGGATAGACAGCCAATACGAAAATTGTCCAAATCTCTGAACATGGATTTTAAGCTTATTTGTTGTAAGAGCTCTGGAGAAATAAGATTCATAATTCATATAGCCAACTCAAATAGTTGAGACAAACACCTAACTTGGTGATGAATTGTTATCTTGTAGAATAAAAAAAACAAAATATAATAGTAAATAATTTGAAGATTTGGATGGCTTATGTTATACCTAGCTAATTGGCATTTTTGTGGCCTGCATTCCTTTATTGTGGCCTTGTGGGATTTGTATCTAAATTTTGGAGGTTTATTGTTTGATAACTGTTCTAGTTTCTTTCTTATCTCAACACATTTAAAGCAGGTTTCATCTATTTATATTAAGTAATATATTTTGTTCGCTTAAAAAAATTGAGTTCTAGATTATGATAAATAAAGCCCTTTGAGTTCCATTTAATGAATTTCTTTTAAGCTTAAAAAGCTTATAATGGGTCAAATATTCATGGGTGTAGAACAAAGGTTGGAATGACATCAGCTGCAGAAAGCATTACAGAGAGCCTCCGCCGGACTCGCCAAATTATGGTTCAGGTGAGTATTGATGCATGATGCATATATAAGCCACAACTACCTTGTCAACATCATAGTCCTGAAGACCAATTACCCAACTTTTTACAGGAAGTAGAAAGAAGTGCAAGTACTTTGGCAACATTTGGTATACTCAATCTCTTTTAAATTTAGAAAAAAAAAAAGATTGAGCACTAATATTTATGCTACATTGACAAGATAAATATGCTCTAATTCTTTTTGTGTGCCAGTTGATTACCTATGGTGCTTAACTGCTAATATGCTGAATACCACAATATACAACATCCTACTTTAAATAATTACTCTAAGCCCTTGTTTACTTGGAGTAGAAACTAGAATTTGACAGAGAAACAGAACCTAGGGAGAAAGATGTTTCTCACCTTGTGCTACTTAGGCGCATAGGAGGTATAATAGAAAAGAAACCTTGATCGAGCAACATTTGCTAACAGTTCAAATGACCAGTTACTAAAATTTTAAATTTTAGTTCAATTATTTTTTTAGTTGTTATAGACATATATTCAGAGGTAAAGAAGTTAAGTACAAGATAAGATGAAAACACGTTTGAGTCAATCTCAACACACTTCAAAGCGTGTGGACTGTGGAGTGTTGATACAACACAATATTGAAGTTGTACGGTTTCAACCAAGATTAAAATTTGGCACAGAACCACACTTTAAGCAAGTCTGTAAATGTCTTTTGGTATAGTAGATGTTTATTGATTGATTTTCCCAAATATGTCACATGGTGTCGAAGGCTGTGGTATATCATTTGATCGCCACAAGCACGTCTTTGTTGATTGAACCTTCAAGTTAAGCTTGTGGGAAATTTCTATCTATGATGTAGATAAATTGGGTTTGTACTGACAGGATAATGGCTTAAGCGTGAATGGTTATCCTATCAAATCTTAAGCACTTATTATTCTGGTTTTTTATTCTTGTGCTTGGTTATATATCATGAGTGGGAATGGATTGACGATGTATTTTTTTTTTATATGTACACCATTCTTGATTTTTTTTATTGTTCTTGTTTATACTTCTATGAAGACTGTTTCCGAGTTTTGCTTTTGTGTTTTTCAAAAAAAAAAAGTTTGGCTATTGCGTTTTTCAAAAAAAAAAAGGTTTGGCTGTTGTGAATGTGGCCCTAATTCTCCTACCTCTGGAATGTACCATGCAGAGGAATCAACGGGTGTATTGAGACGAGCAGAAAGCGAATACAAAGGACACCGGACTCTGCTAATGCGCACACGCAACTTGCTATCCACAATGCGTCGGCAAGATGTTCTTGACAGGTATAAATATTAACAATTGTTTGCTTATATGAAGACCTAACAATTAAAATCATATCCACCGAACGCCAGCCATTACGGACGCATGGTCCCATGATAAATCCTGATATTAAATGTCTCAAAATTAGATCAAACAAGAAAAAAAAGCTTAACTTTGGTTGTTACAACAAACAGTTCATATACTATTAAAATTTGCTGATGGTTCGATCTTAATATATTTCTTAACCCTAGACCATGTCTAAAGTTATTGAAACAGAAAAGGCAAAAGACAAATGAAAAATTTCTACCGAGAAGTGAGTGGTTAATACAGCGACAACTGTATTTAATTCGCAAGCATCAATGAGCTCAATTGGGATGAGCAGCCACTCCTAACACCACTGTTGCTTCGTCCTCGAACATAATCTCTTTGCTGATATAGCTTTTTGTTTTCATTTATCTTGCTTTCATCATGCAATCTTAGTTTTTTATGGTCAGAACTGAAATTTTTTAGAGCGTGTGATAGATACACTGATAGTACTGGCGAATCTTCTCATGTTACATTAACTGTGTTATACGCCCATTGATTGTAATACCTGACTGTATCGAAACAGGGTGATACTAGTGATTGGATTTCTCATATTTACAAGTGCTGTGCTCTACGTCGTCTGGAAGCGCATAGGGCTGCTGACGCTTCAGAGAAAGATAATTGCAGCCGTCAAGGCAGGTTGAGGACGGGATGTTGTGCAAGAGATGGAGATTGTATGAATCCTCTGCAGTCAGTCAAACCACATGCCAAGCTGCTACACTTCCTACATGCTTTTCATGTAAAAGCATCCTCCACTTCAATTTTCTAGGATTAAATATGACTCAATTAACTTCCAGTGATGACCACTGCTATATTCTAGGATTAAATAAGTATCAAACATCACCGATCACCAAAGAAGTTGTTGGACATCCAACGTAGTTTGGGATCCACCTTAATGATTATCAAGTTTATCCAAATGTGCAAGCAAATTCTATAAAGAAGAATTTTACAGAGCCTCGTTGTTTTTTTAATCATACGCATTCATCATATTTTTAAATCATATGCATTTATTTACTGAATCAAACAGACATTGGAATAACAACTGTTCATGTACCAAGTTTTTGCGTCCTACAAAGATTTCAGGAACAGGTCGTACATTTTTGCTAATTCTCTGATACAGCAGTGTAGCCATGTGGTGCATCAACGTTTGCCGGAGCAATGGCAGACAACACAACCGAGGCTCCAAGAAATATCACAACCAGTGCAGTAAAATTCACCAAGAAGGCCTCTGGGCTATATTTGTACAGCCCTGCGCTCTCCAGAAACGTGAGCTTCTCTAAGAACCCTAGCTCTGCAGTGGCAATTGCCAGTATGTAGACGAACAGTCCAAATAATACGTGCCATGGGAGAGACTTACGTCTCAGTGCTGGAGAAGATCCAGGAAAGAAGAAGGTCACAAATCCGAAAATCCACTGTAAACAAGCAATTGTGAAGCTTGAGTGAGATACAAACAAGAAATAGATTGTAGCAAGCGTCCTCTAACAAATAGTTATAATACTGATTATGGGTTAACTGTAGAACAAGGTATTGTAATGTGATTATTTATGTCCATTTACCTGAATGCCATATAAAGAGATTGTCCCAATCCCAATCCAGGAATGCAAACTGTACAGATTATCGATTCCACTTTCATTGTGGAACTTGAAGGCAGCGTAAACTCCCACAGCACCAAGAACAAGAGCAATTGCATGGAGAACCAAATGGATAGTTTTCTTCACTTCATGACTCCATGGCAGAGTCTTATAGCTCAAAATAGCTGCAGGAAAGTGAAAGAGCAGGTGAACATGACTATTCAAGCAAAAGAGATATCTGGTACTGCAATAGGCTTACCTTCACTCCCAATTATAATAAATCCAATCAACATTAGTACCGGGTGAATCTGCAATAGAAAAGAAAAAAAAAAGTTTTAGTTGATTTAGAGAGAGTTTGCAGGGAAGAACAAAAATTGGAAGCCAACTTTTGCATTTCCTTCCATTTTTTTGCATGATTTGAACAGAAATGAAATTGTGCCCTAATTTCCCTCGACTTTCTTCATCCCCTCGTTTCCTTTCAAGCAAAATAAAGCGCAAAACAGACATAGTGAACAAGGTTTTTAAATTATACACTGACGATCGCTTCTTTTAAACCAAACAAAAACAACATTTGCTTAGATCAGAGCATCAAATCTTTCGATTAGAAGCATAAACCATCCAAACAAGAAAAAAAAAACTACATCAATAGCAAGATAGTAGCCACAAAACACCATAAAGAAGCGACAAGGCACTGACTAAGGGGAAAACAAGTAAATTCCAAGCTACATCGAAGGCGTTTCTTATGCTGAACTGAAAACAAGGGGAAAAAACAAAAACGGGGATATTTTTGAGAGAACAACTATCTAACCAACCATTCCACCGATCGAAAATAAGGAAAACATAGAAGAAGATTGAGTACGTTGAAGATTAGGGATTTGTTGGAGGCCTCGAAGGCGAGCCCACCGAGGAAGTAGATGCACCAGACGAGCACCGCCGCCGCCGCCAGCACCGCCAGGACGTGCGCGGCGTACGTCAAGGGAGCAGCCTTCACGCCGGGGAAAACGGCCATCTTCGCGATCCAACTACGCTTCCGCCCACTCTGTCCTTTCTTGTGTTGTTCTTCTTCGGCTATCGGAAGGGAAGGTAGCGGCGATATGAAGCGGAAGAGGATTCCACTGCTGCGTGGCGTCGTCCGTCGATCAGGCCGATCGGAAGCGTGCAAACCGCACGCAGCCACGTGGCACACATCATGGCCATTGAAACTTGTGCTGGCCGTCCCTGCTCCGTCGGTGGTTTGGGACGAGCGCACCAGCCCCTGGCCCACCAAGAGGCGACCAACCCTGTTACAGGAATTAACAAGTGGGGCCACAAATTTTGAGGATATTAGTAAAAAAAAAAACTATTTTCTACTTTGGTAATTTAAAATATCATGAAAGGCGTCTTGATTCAATGTACCAGAACTAAACGAGAGAAGTTGTTAATAAACACAAGGTGTTTTACGTATGAATTATGTTCCTGTGTGCGAAGATTGACGAAGGACGAGCCATCAGTTGTTGATTAAATCATCGTAGGATAGAATGATTCGATCGATCGTTGGGACTCTTGAATCCGATCAGAATGCGCCACCGATCTGTTATCTCAGGTGTTCGATCGGGGATCTACACGGGAGACAGAGAGAGACGGAGGGTTAGCGGAGAGTTTCAGGCGAAGGGCCTGAAGATTCCGCTCCGACGCTCAAGTTAGGTCAGATAACCCGGACGTATAATAACGGTATGCACAAGAGTTAGTGAGTATAGAAAAAACCTCTCCTTTGTAGTGACATCTGTTCCTTTATATACTCCTCGGAAGCGCGTACGGTCAGTATTTAATGTCACGTGTTGCGGAAGCATGGGCTAACATGTTCTGTCCTGAAAGTATCGTCGTTCCTCGAATTCCCGGGGAGTTCCTGAGATACCGTTGGGAGTGTTCTGACCGTACGGGCGAGGGGTGCTTTGGTAGTACGGGCGAGGGGTACCGTGGTCGTACATGTGAGGGGTGTCGTGGTCGTATAGGCGGCGCCGGAGTTAACTTTTACCGTTATGTCGGAGATCGGGATCCATGATGAGGCTGCCCTTATACCTGATCGGGGGTTCAAAGAGGTCCCCAGTCGGTTAGAATAAGACATATACCCGACTAGGTTTCTTGGGAGAGTCCGGTCGGTAAGGAGAATATATACGTCCGATCGAAGGTTATGAGGCGCAACCCGACCGGAGTTTCCAGTGGGAGATCGGTCGGTGAGGGCTTAGGATCGATCCGATCGGTGATGTTAACGTGTCCACGGGAGTTGACCTTGCCTATCTGATCGGAGATTAAAAGATCGATCCGATCGGTGATGTTAACGTGTCCACGTGAGCGCTGATCTTGACTTTGACTAAGTGTCATATGATACCAATCAATATTATTATAGGACTCAAGTCTAATCACCGGTATCAAATTACAATATGATATAAAAATTATGTTAAAACTAAAAATAATTTAATTTTTATATAGTATCTAATATAAAGATGGATCCACCGCACGTAGTACCAACCCCTT
>JBBUKS010000035.1:10018479-10030532 GCA_038050645.1 Hedychium gardnerianum
CCACCACGGCTAACCAACGAGCTTGTACCAACATTACAAGTTATTGAAGCAGAGGAGGAGTGGTGGGAATCTTTGCCTGAAGATGAAATATTTAAGTTACGCTTTGCATCTATCTTTAAGCCATCAACTAAGCTCTACACAATCATGAAGCCAGTAACTGGTAGCTTCACAGCTAGTTCTTCCCACTAGGTATGTCTATCTCATTTGTTCCTCAAGGAATGTTATCCTTCATGTGGTTTCGTATGCTTGTTCATTTTTTCTATATTTTGGTAACTCGGCACATGATCATATGTTCTTTGATACAAATGCAGCTAGTCTAGGTTCTTTGTTTTTAGCTTATTGCATGCACGTTAAGTATAGCTACTAATGCAACTTGGCCCAACTCTTTTGGACCTAATCTTCTCCAGTCATGTTCTCGGCTCAAATATACTTCATTAATATATTTGTTTTTATCATATAAATTTGCATTGCTTGTAGGCACCACACTAGATGTGGAGACTAGAGGAAGAGAAGAGGTCGTCAATCCTCTACTTATCATACTCGCCAATCAAGAAATTTCCTAAAGTGTCAATCCAGTCGGTAGAGGTCACTTGAAGTTTCTCCCTTTGATAATCAATTGTGATACATAACGACGAAACATGTGAGTTGATAATTTACTTGTGCTTATTATTATTTATTACTCAGTCTGTTGAATCGTATTATACTATTATAAAGACGGTAGATGGTTTGAGTGTCGGTACTATAATGTCTTGACTCAAATTTTATTTTTAAGTTTGCCTCTTGGATTGATGATGATTATCGAACTTTGTAATTTTCCATTATATTTCTAGAATGACAAGTTGATCTAAAGGATCTAGAAAATTTAAGATAAAGGATGATCGAGAAAAGATTTTTTTAAAAAAAGAAATCCTCATTTAATTTTAAAAATTTCACCCGTTTATGCTTTTATTTGTTGATTTTGATCATATAAGTTCATCAAAATATTTTTAAAATTATATAAATATTTAAACGATGGTATTTTTAATAAAAATATATAATACATCCTTTGTTAAAATTATGGCGCACTTTTTAAATAAATTTATGTTAATTTAGTTGATTTCTAAAGAGCGATAAGATCTTGAAAAATATCAATAATATTTTTTATTTTTAAAAAAAAATATATCTGATTTTATAAATATATATAGTTTTTTTTTTGCTAGGTCACACCTTTCTCATTAAATCTTTTTCATTTCAAAATTCCATCCAATTGAATAGTTCATTAAATTTCATCCGACTGAACCATTAGTAAGTCATTGTAGCCCCGGGGCTAGGTGCAACGGTTAATGTCACGTAGTAATTAATTAAGTATTTAAGGTTTTATTTTCTTTTTTGCTAGGTCACACCTATCTGTTGCATGGCTGCACTGTGGCCTTACTTGCTAAGCTGCTCCGTCCTTTACAAAACTACAATTGACACGGAGAATGCAGTCAAGAATTTAGGTAAAGATCGTCGATCAAGTCAGAAGATTAAAATTAATAGTTATCGATTTAGAGAAAATATCTTGATATATCATAGTCAGAAATCGCCATTCAACCGAGTAAAATCTAAAAATATTAGATACCCAAGTAGATGAGTATAACCCATCTTAATACTTAGGGTGTTGTCTATTTGATCAGGTAATTTTCTAAATAAGCCAACGCATAGAAAAACTCAGGGAGATTTCTCAACCGAAGCATATCATACGTTGACCGGCTCGAATAGACCTATTGATCATAAATCTCCCGCTCAAATAAACTACTGGGTGCTACTCTCATTAAACTGACAAGGCTATGAGCTTGGCATAATATAGACTCATTAGTAACAAATACTGAATGCGCAAAGAATGAAAGTAGTACGGCTAAGATGTTCTGACAGTACGAAGACCTTCTTAATATCATAGACACGTCTTACTGGGATAACATGTCTCATTAATGAGAAGAGTACTTCTCCCCAGAGGATATATAAGTAAGTCTCCATAGGTAGAAGGAGGTATGCGATAAACATTTTATTACTGTTCCACTCACAGCTCCCTCTTTTCTAGCATGAGCATCGGAGTGGTTGCGCGGGCATCCTCCCGGCCTTCCTTCTAACCCTCCAATTCTTCTCTTTCCAGGGTTGACGTAGCTTTCCTGAAGTTCCTCTTCTCGTCTGGTCGCCCAAGGAGATTTAGTCAGAGACCCGTCCAGCTCACCGGTGGCTCGTCCTTTGAGTAGTCCGACACAGGAATAAATTGACATCGTCTGTGGGAACTTCAGATCTTGAACTGGAAACCACAATGGACGACACTAGAAGATCGATTATCACCATGTCTCAAAGTAACCTCTATAAAATAGTAGTCACGGCAGTACAAAGAGCATTGTAACAACAACAGGAGATGTGGCAGCAGCAGCTGCAGACCATGTGGCATCCATAATATACCATGAATCCTCCTCCGAGGATGCACTAGGGTCGGGCGAAGCGACGATGCAACCTCGACAAAACTCGACGCACCCGATCGAAATACCACTGACCTTCTTCAGAGCTCCGGCCGGGGGTTCTCTTAGGGAGTGATCCCCGGTGGATTGGGGGAATTCAATGCCCCCCTTTTCGGCGAATATTCTGAAAGATCCGCTGCCCAGACACTTCCGACCGCCATGCATAAGTGAATACAATGGGTCGGCGGACCTCGAAGATCACTTGTGTTTATTCAAAAACAAGTCTATGCTGCACCAATGCACCAACGGAGTCAAGTGCCAGATCTTCCTAACAACCTTCTCCAACCTGACACAGAGATGGTTTAATCAACTCTCGACCTCTTCCATTCACTCATTCAGGGAATTCAAGACGGCGTTCATACATCACTTCACCAGCAGCAAAAGATACCTCAAGACTATGCTGGATTTATTTTCTTTGAAGCAAAAGCTTAAAGAGCCCTTGAGAGACTATCTCTAGCGATTTAATCGGGTAGCTTTGGACGTTCCGTCAGCCACCTCGGAGATTTTGATGAGTTCATTCTCACAGGGATTGCTAGAGGGGGACTTCTTCATATCGTTAGTAAAGAAGCCTCCACTCGATTTTGATAGTTTGAAAAATTGAGCACTCAAGTACATCAACATGGAGAAAGTCCAACTCTCCAGGAGAAGAGAGACGCATATCCCCGTTCCGGAAGCTCACCCCAAGCGGAAGGCGCCATCTCCACCATTAAGATATAAAGAATCTCGATCGGGACAGCATCGGATGGCAGCTCAGGGAGGAGATACAGCTGTCAACACAGTGGAAGCTTCCCGCACAATGGGACGCAAGAAGTGATTTCCTAAGATGGGTCGCTTCTGCACCTATCACTATAGCGGGAGTCACGCGGCAAAAGATTGTTACCATTACAAAAAGAGGGCAGCCCCAAGGTGGAATTCTCTGAATCGGAGGCAGAGTGTCGAACGTCATTCCCTAGATCAGAGGAAAGAAGTCGAGCGGCACTCACCAGACAGTAGATGCATTCCTATGCGAGCCCATCGGTCAGAGAAAAGAGCTCGGACGCCTACTAGCGCTGGGACTCGGACAGGAATCCGACCGAGCGAAAGAGAAAGGAAAAACACCTATGCGTGAAATTGTCAGCATGATATTGGGGGACCCACAGATGAGGATTTTTACAGGGCCCGCAAGGCCCATAGTCGCTGACTGGAGAGCTACGCAGTTAGCACCAGCCAAAAAAGAGACCCTTTAATAAGCTTTGGGCATCACAACCTCGAAGGGGTTGAAGTGCACCTTGAGAATGCTCTGGTGATCTAGGCTTTAATAGCCAACTATGACGTGAGGCGGGTTTTCGTGGATACCGACAGCTCCGTCAATGTGATCTTCAAGAAGGCTTGGGATCGGATGCAAGTCGACGATGAAGAACTCCAGCCCATAGCTACTCCTTTGTTGGGTTCACAGGACACCAGTTCCAGTCACTCGGTCAAATCACCTTGTCATTGACCCTAGGTAGGGAGCCTCAAGAGAGAATCATGTGAACTCTTTTTCTGGTGGTAGACGCAGAGTCCGCCTAAAACCTCATTCTGGGAAGACTGACATTGAACGCTTTCCAAGTGTTGGTCTCAATATATCACCAGAAGATGAAATTCTTCATTGGGGATCTGACAGGGGAAGTCAAAGGTAATCAATCGACCGCTCGGAGATGTTATGTCGATATCATCCGGGCTGATTCGAGAAGTGTCCCCCGGGAAGTTGGATCACAAATCAACCTTGTGCAAGGTGAACTTGAAGCTCGACCGGAAGAAGGCAAAGAAGAAATTTAGATCCACCCTGAGCAGAATAATGACATCACCCGTATTGCGTCCGACCTCCCTTCTGAGCTAAAAGAGAAATTGGTGGCCTGTTTGACCAAGAATCATGACATATTCGCCTAGTCGGCCAAATAACTCATAGGCGTGTCATTGACCCTGATGGTGCACAAACTCAATGTCACCCCGGGGGCGTGAGAAATCAAGCAGAAGAAAAGATACTTCGGGCAAAGTCAGGATCAGATAATCCAAGAGGAGGTCTCTAAACTCCCTGAAACAGGCCATATTCAGGAGGTGCAATTCCCGACCTGGTTGGCTAATGTCGTCTTAGTACCTAAACCTGGTGGCAAGTGACGGATATGTGTAGATTTCAAAGATCTAAACAGAGTTTGCTCGAAAGACTATTATCTTTTGCCTCGGATCGACCAACTTGTGGATTCAACCTCGAGATACAAATTTATATACATGTTGGATGCATACCAAGATTATCATCAAATCCCCTTAGCCCTGGAGGATCAGAAGAAGGCTAGTTTCATTACTTTAGGCGAAACTTTTTGTTACACAGTCATGTCATTCGGGTTAAAGAATGCATGGGCTACATATCAACGACTGATAGATTGGGTGTTTAAGCACCATACGGGAGAAACGTCGAAGTTTATGTCAATGATATCTTGATCAAAACGTGCCAAGTGGAAGACTTCATCTTTGACATTGAGGAAACCTGCAGGATGGTAAGGCGATATGGGCTCAAGATGAACCCTGGCAAATACCTCTTTGGCGTTAAGAGCGATTGTTTCCTCAGCTATGTGGTCACCGAGCGGAGAATCGAAGCTAACACAAAGAAAGTTCAAGCGCTGCAAAACATGACCCCTCCATGTAATCTCAAGGAAGCACAAAGACTGGTCAACCGAATCACGGCTCCGTCCCGATTCATATCCCGATCAGCAGACCGGAGCCTTCCGTTCTTCAAGGTGTTACGCAAGGCCTCCAAGTTTAAGTGGGATGGAAGTTGTGACCAAGCCTTCATAGAGCTCAAGGAGTATCTCTCCCGACTCCCACTCCTGTCCAAGCCAGTAACAAGGGAATAACTGTTACTATATCTATTGGCGGGTGAAGAAGCAATCGGGTCGGTGTTATTGAGAGAAGAAGAGAATGTACAACACCCAATTATTTCACCAGCTACCTACTCAAAGACACGGAACGGAGATACACATCTTTGGAAAAAATTAGCACTGAGATTAACAATGACAGTCCGGCGGTTAAGACCCTATTTTCTCTCCCACCCGGTGATCGTCCTGATGAATAGCACACTAGGTCGAATATTGATGAATCCAGAAGCTTCAGGAAGATTGATAAAGTGGACGACCGAGCTAAGCGGGTACGACATTCAATACCAGTCCCGGACTGCAATCAAGGCCCAAGCCTTGGCAGATTTCACGACGGAGATGTCGAGCTCGGACTCAGAAGGAACCTGAAAAATCTATACAGACGGCTCGGCCAATTGCCAAGGCAATGGGGTGGGTATTTTGCTTCGGGAATCAAACTTTGGTGTTGAAAATATGGAGGATCGT
This sequence comes from Hedychium gardnerianum, assembly GCA_038050645.1. Taxonomy (NCBI): domain Eukaryota; kingdom Viridiplantae; phylum Streptophyta; class Magnoliopsida; order Zingiberales; family Zingiberaceae; genus Hedychium; species Hedychium gardnerianum. The sequence continues at coordinate 10,024,325 of JBBUKS010000035.1, forward strand.
GTTTTCGTACCACTGAAATTCAGCTATGATAAGTTAAGAGATGACCGACTTAAAAAATGTTTCCTTTTTGTTGTGCTATTTCCTCAAGACCATGACATTGCAGTTCAAGAACTGATAGAGTACTGGGTAATGGAAGGGTATATAGATGGTGCTAAAAGATTGAGAGATGCTTATCAGGATGCTCATCGACTTTTGATATTACTGATCGACTCATGTCTGCTAGAAAGGAGTAGAAAGAGAAACATGGTGAAGATGCATGATGTCGTTAGAGACATGGCTATAAAAATTACTTCTGATAGTACCGAAGAAGGCAAAAGGTTTTGGGTGAAAGCTGGAATGCGGCTGGAGGAACTTGATGAAACAGAGGATTTGAAGGATAAGGATAAGATTTCACTGATGGAAAATAACATACAATTGATTGAAATTGATTTAAACTGCTCTAATGTCTCTACTTTGTTGGTTAAAGGTAATGTCAGGTTGTGTGAGATACCAGAAGGATTCTTTCAACACATGAAACTACTTTCTGTTCTTGATCTGTCAGCCACCAGTATTGAGTTCCTTCCTGAATCTATTTCTGTGTTAGTCAACCTCAGTGCTCTCATTCTCAAAGAGTGTCCCCGCATAAGGAATATTGATTGCGTTCAATGGCTAGAGAAACTCAGATTTCTTGATATGAGAGAATCTGGAATCATTGAGCTGCCGGAGGGTATGGTGCATTTAACTGGGTTGGTTTATTTTAATATATCATACACCTTTCGCCTTCGGAAAATCCCTGCTGGACTCATTGCTAAGTTCTCTCACCCGGAAGACCTTGAAATGAACCAAAGTTCTTATTTAGAAGGATCACAGAACGCACTGGAAATCATTAAGCAGCTCAGGCATTTGAAAAGTTTGAACAATCTCTCACTCGATTTAAAGACTGATGGACTTTCCTTTCTCGAAAAACATTGTAATTGGAATAATCTAACAAGTTTTTGTCTTAGAGTGGGTTCTATTAGGGCAACGTCAAAGACTGAATATGTTGAGAAAAAGGAGGGGCCAAGAGAACCAGAAAGAAGAGGAAGATGTTTAGACATCACTGGTAATGCCTCCGCTTGCAGAAGACTTGTAAAGTATGCAAACAAGCTTTGTGTCTATCAGAACATAAAACTCTGCTCGATATCTCAACTTGGGCTGCCCAACCTTCAATGCGTTGAAGAATGTTGGGTGTGGGATTGTAAAAATATGGAGTTTATAATTATTCTGAGGAGGGAAAGGATAATACTTATCCACACTTGCAGCTCTTGCATTTAGAGCACCTTCCGAAACTAGTGCGTATCTTTTGTTACCACAATGTTGTTGGCTTCTTTAATCTGCGAAAAATAAATTTGTGCAAGTGTAACATGATACGGTTTGTCTTCCAAGAAGAAAGGATCAGTCAGCTTGGTTGTCTAGAAGAATTAGAAGTCTCTCGCTGTGCGAAACTGGAATGGATAATCTGGGATTTTCAGAGAGAGAGACGGAATGTGTCTGCCCAAATTAAGGTGCATTTCCCTCTCAGATTTGGCCATGTTGCAAGAACTATCGTTCATCGATCTGTCATTGCCCTCCCTTTGTTGAGATCAAAATCTGTCAATGTCCTAACTTATGGCCAGTACGGCTAACCAACGAGCTTGTACCAACATTAAAAGTTTTTGAGGCAGAGAAGTTGTGGTGGGAATCTTTACCAAGATGTTTTAGTTTAGACTTTGCATCTAATCTTTAAGCCATTAACTAATATCGACACACAGCAATCGAAGGGGCAAAGGAGTCCAACATTCCAACCCCCACACTAATATCCATTAGTGTGGTTTTGTATGCTTGTTCAGTTTGTCTGTTTTTTGGTAACTTGGCACATGATCATATGTTCTTTGATACAAATGCAGCTAGTCTATCAGTCTATGTTCTATCTGTTTTTAGCTCCAAGTTAATTTAATTCTTAAACATACATATGAATTTGACATTGCTTGTAGGAACCACACCAGATGTGAAGATTAGAGGAAGAGTAATTTACCATACTCACCGATTAAGAAGGTTCCTAAAGTGTCAACCAAGTCAGGAAAGGTCGCTTGAAGTTTGTTTCTCCCTTTGATAATGAAAAATGTGAATTTGGGGCGACAAAGAATATTATCGCAGATAAGCCCAGGATTAATTTTTAACGGATGTAAAATGTTTCGTTGGTTGTCTCACCTCCCTTACATGTGCTATTATTGTTGGATGAATATTATTGGGCGAAATCCCTCATAAGTTAACCTCTAGTATGAAGTGTGGAGTCATCTTGAGGAGCCGCGGTGATAATTTCACCTTTTATCATATAGTAAAAAAACGTTGCTTTTGAAGTCAACGTTCGAAGAGTCAATTGTTCTTAGAGCCACAAGTAAACAAGAGGATCTCATTAAGTATGAATCGAAAAGATTTTAGAAAATTATGTGTAAATTTATTTTTCATATGAGTTTTGTTTGAAAGGATTTATTTTCTCATACAAACGATAAATATAGGAGAATCAAATTCGATTATTAGACTATCTTAATTTAAAGATTTGTCAATACTAATTTTGATATGTTTTCCAATGCTAAGTGCAAATTTAGGATAAATTAATGCTGACACGCATGTAAACAAATTCTAAAAAAGTAGAAAAATCTTTATGCTATTTTATTACCTTATAACTAATATCTTAAATACCATCTGAAATAGTATAATTAAGAAATTATCAGAGTTTTTACATGAATACTTAAATAATATCTTTTGAATAGGTCATTTATTAATGCAAAGACCAAAACCCAAACCATATGGCCAAAATTACGACTTAACTCTTATGGCTCAAAGACCTAAACTAAACTTATATAGGATGAATCGAGAGGATTTAGGGGACACAACAAAGAGGCCACGTGTGAAATTTGAGCATTTCGAGTTCATGTAAGTGTAATTTAAAACAAATCGTATAATAAATCCAAAGGTCTAAGAAATACAACAATGGGACATTAGTAAAGTTTAGACGCTTTAAACTCATTTAATGATTTTAATGAGAACATGAACCTCTATATAAATTTTTAATTAAAATAGTTATATGACCTCTTAAAATTTAAAGACTAAAAAGCAAACACTAAACTATAGCCTTTTAAAATTTAAAAACTATAAAGTAAAGAAAAAAAATAAAAAAGGTCTTTTAAATAATAGCGTCTCTTTAAAAAAAAAATCAAAAATATATTTTATTATATTATTTATCTCCAAAATACTCTTATTTTTTTGTGTTATTATAATAATTACAATCATTTTTTATATTATATTGTTATAATAACATTAAAATAAAAAATACTTTTGATGCAAAATATATAATAAAATATTTTTTTATTTTTAAAACATTCTTTTCATAATCTAATTTTTTGCCTAAAGTAAAAAAGAGTATTCAAATAGATTTCCTAAACAAATATTTTATTTTAAATTTTATATTTTATATAAAAAAAATTCTTGTATCAGCTATCTTATTTATTTCTTAAATTTATATTTTATGAATAGTATTTTTCTAAATTTAGGAAATAAAATTCAATCTCTAAATATTAAATAATTTTTTTTTAATTTTTCTCTTTTTTAAATTCTTCATTATTATAAATATAATAATAAAAAAATAAAGATAAAAAAATTGATGTGATAAAAAATAATTTTTTAGTATAGTTAATATGATGTATAATAAAAAATGATTATTTAAATTTAATAAAATGATTGATTTATTTTAAATTTTAAAAATATAATAGAGAAATTAATGCAAATGTTCTTAGTTTCGTGTTACATTTTCAAGGCTGTGTGTAGTCAAGAGGTCCAACTTGCGACGTACGTAAGATTCGTGTTACATTTCCAAAGGCTGTGCAGTCAAGAGACCTTTCAACTTCTTTGTTTCGGTTACAGTGTCAACTCACTCATCCCCTTCTATATATGCAAAGAAAAATCAGTCTTCGAATATCTCTTTGCCGAATCGTCTACAGCTGGTACTTATCTATTTTCTTCTTCTTGTACGTTCAATCTGTATTCCTTACGTCTCTCTATACTCTTCTTCTTCCCTACACATCTGCTATTGTATGCCTACTTTCAGGTTGGATGTTATTGGCACACTACTGGCCTCCCGATTCCTTACATTATTGTAGATTTTCTCTGTTTTTACTAACACTGTTTTGCAGATCATGGCCGGTAATGTTCCTCCAGCCATCCTGTTTCCTGAGGACATACGCTCCTTGGGTCGGAAATCACACATTGCCTACATTGAAGAGATGTCTACCGTTCTGCAGAGTCTTGGCGTTCCTGCGTGCGTGTTCCAGCCTGAAACCTATCTGCTGCATGGCTGCACTGAGGCCTTACTTGCTAAGCTGCTCCGTTCCTTTACAAAACTACAATGATGCTGTTAAGTTAGAGCGTGTGCGGTGTGCTGAAGATCGGTATCCATCACCACCATTTTAATTTGATGACTACCGCAGTGAGTCAGCCGATCAATTCTACCATTTCCTCAGGTTCTTAAGGATTGCCGCCCGACCAGAACTCCCTGTCACTAGTTGCTCAGCAGATCGGATCGGATCGGCAGGAGGGGCGGGGAGCGCTTACCGCGAAGGAGATGGACTTGATCGCCATGTTTCACAAACGAGTATGTGTATATTTTTTGATTATAAAATTTAAGTATTTTTTATTGATTGGATGTATGTGTGTAGAGTTTGAATTTCACATTGCTAAAGTTAAGAAGAGTAGAAGACCTTAAATATCAAACCTTTCCAATCATGTTTAGAAATGTTAAAGAGACAACGCATACGCGGGTTGAGCCCAAATCAGGAGATTTCAAGGGACTTGAACCAGAAATTCATAAACCGAGCGTGACACACACGATTATCGCGTGCAGGGAGTGCAAATCCTCAGTCCTGAGGATATAGCGTGCGTTCGTCCTGAGGCTTAGCGTGCGTTCGATATACTTTTTTTTTGTTTTTCTTTCTCTCTTATTCGTCCTGCTTTGTTCATTGGCGAAGGTTGTTTCTGTGTGGACGATGTTCGTCTTGGAGTATACCCAGATAATTCTAATTTTTTTTATTCATAAGTCTATTGCGTTATTCTATTTTTTCGATAACTCTATTCTAATTATATTACTTTTTTTATAATAATATGATGTTAAACTCGTAGTGCCACTGTGCATGTTGTAGTTATACCTTCAATATGCATATAAATTATACCTAGTGTCTAATTTATATGATTTTTATGGCTTTATATTGTACCTTAGATTGATCGAATAACTCATTGCAAATGGTCTATTATGCTTAGAATTAGATAATGCATTCGTTAGTTGACTTGTTTGACTGCAATGTTTGAATTTTTGTGTTAGTTGAAATTACCCATCAAATGTCCTATAAATACTTTGTCAGAGTTCTTCTCGTATCGTGATAAAAAAATAAAACATTCATCTCTAATATTTCCATTAATTCATTTTAAGATCAACAATGAAGAAATAAATCACAATAATTATTAATTTAAATAATAATTAATATATGAAGAAAAATAAAAATTTGACTATTAATTAATATTTGACTCTTATATTTCATAATGATAATATTTTATATATTAATTATCAACTCACTTCAGATATGTCAGAATTCTTCTCATAATGGTGGCAATGAGAAGGCAATGAGAAGAACACTGACATCTCCTTGAGATGAGTTGATAAGAGCAAGGGGATTATTAAATATATCAATCCAAATCACATCCATGGGGATCGGGGCGATAGCTTTTAGACTATACTGCTATGTAGTTGACGACTAATAACAGAAAATTTTAGATTTATTCTTACTCTACAGATCAATCCTTTAATCATTTGAAGTTTCATCTAGATACTTAAACCGCTTGATATACTAGTTAATCATTAATGATAATAAATTTTGTGCTGCAAAATTTAATTTTATCGGAATTTCTTCATTCATCAAATTGAATAATTAAACTTTTAATTCTTACTTGTGTTATCATTTTGTTTTGAAAAGTCTTGTCAATAATAATTATCTTATTTTCAGACTCTTTCTCGCTGAATCATGAACATCGACATCTAATAATGATGATTATAATATTGGTGTTATTTTTTTCAGGATAATAATATAATAATTAAAAATTTTAATTAATAATTAAGAAATTTAAAATTTAAATTTCAACTACGATGCGTTATAAAAAAATT
>JBBUKS010000035.1:10041588-10069926 GCA_038050645.1 Hedychium gardnerianum
GTTCCTGCGGCGGAACACCAGCTCCTTGAATTCTCCCCTGTGCCAGTGCGCCGCCGCGATTCATCTCGAAACAGAGGACGGGAGGAAGAGGTCTCTTCTTCGACGAGCCAGAGCCGATCTCGCTGGACCGAACCGCTCTCCTCCGATCCCGGAGAAGATAGCAGAGGAAGAGGAGGATGATCTGGCGGTGAAGTGGTGCGATATTGCAATGTCGGTGCCGGCTGGGCTAGCGGGGCAGATGGAGTACTCAGGCGGCGGGACGGGAAAGGGGAAGAATGTCGGCCGAAGCAGGAGCGGCGGAGACGGCGATCGTGACGACAACAGGAGGATCTCAGATTACGATTATTCATAATGGGGGCAGAAAAATTCAAAATCGCGTCTGGTATTTCTTTGTTTAAGGTGGACGGCGATGGGGTAGGCGCCGAAGAGTGCTACGGGCGGGCGATCCTGGCGAGCCCCGGCGACGGCGAGGTGTTGTCTCTGTACGGAAAGCTGGTGTGGGAAACGCACAGGGACGAGGAGAGGGCAGAAGCCTACTTCGAGCGCGCCGTCAAAGCATCGCCGGACGACTGGTAATCATAAGCTTCATTTCCCAAATTCTTCCACTAAAAAAAAAAATCCATCTTGGATTGTTACATGATCTCTAATCCAAAGGTACGTGTTTGCAGCTACGTGCTGGGTCCTTATGCGCAGTTCCTATGGGACGCCGTCGAGGAGGACGAAGAAGAGGCACCGCCGGCGGCGAGAACAGAGGCATCCTCACCATCGGTGGAAGCATTTTGATGCAGAATGTACAAAAGCAATAGTAATAGTGCCGATATAGAAGCAGAATGATGAGGAAAGAGACCATCGGCAGAGTAGAGGATGCTGATGGCAAATGTTAATTTTCTTGATCTTTGCTGTTGTCTTTTTTCTTATTGGATTCTGCTTCATCTCGTCGTACGTCATGATTCTAAGCATAATTTATCAGAAACAAGAAGCAGCATGATAAGGAAAGTTTCCTATTGGATTCTTCTTCATCTTCTTTAATATTTTCTTGGATTCTTCTCCATCTCTGAGTGTAGAACTGTAAGTGGAGAGAGAATTCTGGTCAGTTACCATGCTGTCTAAATATTTCAAGTTTACAAACTATTGTGGCTAATTAATGTCACTTCTGTTCCCAGCTTGAGCAATGAGAAACTCGTAGAGTTGTGGAAGATTCCATGCAAATTCGGATCATCATCTTGCTTTTGGTATCAGTAGATGAGTTGATCTTCTACGGCATGTCAAAAGAGAAGTTGGAAAGTTAAGAGCAGTCGAAAGAATTCTCAAACTTCACGTGTTGTTGTAGTACATGAGCAGCTTGCGATCGGGCAAGTCAACGATACACACGAGTCTGCTGTGCAGTTCTCTGATCAGCTACCTCATGAAGAGAAAAAAAGTAAATGCCTCAGACCTGCCATGAGAAAGAAACTAATCACGCATTGTGAATGAACTCTCAACTAATTTGTCAGTTGCAAGTCGAGCGGCAACTGAGGATTAAATTCAAGAGGCAAATCAGAAGCAAGGGGGAATTAAGTAAGGATAAAAGTAAAATGAGAGGGCAAGAAAATTAATTAGATTTTATTGTAAAAGAAACATGAAAAATGCTTTGAGATTCTCATGCAGATATGTTTGAAGATTGGTGCATGAATAAATAATACCTTATGAGAGCTACAATAGTTTTACCAATTTTCTGGATAAAAAATTACAAAAACAAGAAAAAATAATATGATAGTGGCATTCCGAGAATTGAACTCGGGACCTCTCGCACCCTAAGCGAGAATCATACCACTAGACCAAATGCCCACTTTGATTCCAAACTAATTGTTTACAAATAACTATTATAAATTATATATATATATATTTTTCAATTTTTCTTTATGCATCGACCCTATGAATTTTGTTCACGTACACAAAATAATATAACCAAGAGGAGAAAGAATAATATAGCTATTGAAAGAGACTGAAATTTAGAAGAATAAAAAAATAAGTATATTTTATTTTATGGTTGATTGGTAGGAATATTATAAAAAATAAATAAGGACTATTTTTTATAATAATAAAATATTTATACATAAAAGATGTTTTTTAGACTCGTTCAAGTTTACATGAACTGCTTGATCCAGTGTAACTGATCGAGCTTGATTTGCACTCTTGGTTTAACTATTATGGCCATATAGACAAATTTGTCGACTCAATTATGACCAGAGTCAATAATTATGGCCATCGTTATGACTCAATTGTGTCTATGACTCAATTATGGCCAGATAGACAAATTTGTCGACTCAATTTAGACTCTAACTATTATGGCCAGATAGACACTCTTGGTCTAAATTGTCTAAACAATTTGTCGACTCAATCTGACCAATTCAACTAGTCCCATTCAGTTCGACAAATTTTCTTGGCAAACAATTTGTCATCTCTTCTTGATCCTTTTGATCAGTTTAGTCATCTCCTTCAACTCATTTGAGTGACTAATCTATTTACTTAGTCAACCTTTTCGACCTATTTAGCCCAACTAACCACCAATCCATTAGTCCATCTCGGACTATCTAACCTGAGTCCATCGGCTTGTGTCACACAACATCCTTCCAACTCTTAATATTAACTATGTAATTTTACTCAAATCAACTCTCAAATAATATACGAATCACTATAATGAAAAAACATTTTAAAGCGTTTTGCATCAACTACTTTGTGAGTAACAGACAAGCAAGAAGGTGCCAACAAACTTAGATGGCAAGCAACTCACAAGTAATTAAAATTCTGAGTTTAAGAAACAAAATCTCAACGTATGAATGTTTAAGTGCTCTGTTAGCTATTTAAAAATCAGCTACAGAAGGCGAGAGATGTGAACGTTTTGTTTGACAAGAATTTCACTAGATGAACCACAATAACTACAAGCTAACATATGTAGCACATGGTCATAGGAATCAACCAACATGATCCATCTTTACTTCTCTCCTTTGGTCAAAACTGTACTCACCTTGGGTAATGATCTATCAAGCATTTATCTGTTTCCATAGTAAGTTGTGAGTTGTCTTGCAGCATGCGAGCTTGTCTGAGGGCCTAGGACCTACGATGGTCACAGACTTTTCAACCTGAGGTTGCATATTGCTCAATGGGGCGAACTCACTAGCTATTTCTACTTCAGTCAGGTGTACTTGACCGAGTAGGGAGTTTTGTGCCATGAGTTAATATCTTTGAAGGAACTTCTCGATATGATAAATATTTTAGACAAAAATTAAAAAGACATTCGAAGACAAGTCTTAGGTTAATTTATTATTAAAATATGTCTCATCCATTATAAAATGATACAATTATTTTTTACTGTAAAATAATAATTTATTTTTATTATTATCTCCCTTCTATTTTTTTATTTAAATCAACAACATGTTATAGCATCTACGAGCTGCTATACAATTGTAGCAGCTACGGTATCGTAGTTGTTACAATTGAGCTATCATATAATTATAATAGCTATGGTTCTGTAGTTGCTACAATATGAAAAAAAAAATTTAAGATAAATTATTCGGAACATCAAAAAAAGATTTAAACGATATTTTTTTAACTTGAAATCTAATCGTTATAGGTTTCACCACATAACAAGTTGTAGATATCTAAACGAATTTTAATTTAATATATTGTGTGTCCCGTGATTCAACTCGAGTCAAAAATTTATGATCTCTCAAAATTTACCCAGTATACACGTTGTAACGGTTATGAAATCATAATTGCTACAACTACAAATTCAACTTTAAAAAGTCATAACTTTTGATTCAGATTAAACTACAAAACGCACAATATATCAAATTGAAACTTATTCAGAGATTTTTGGTTTGATATATTATGCGTCTCATGGTTCAAATCAAGTCAAAAATTACAACCTTTCAAAATTTACTCAGCATACATGTTGTAGCAGTTACGAAACTATAGTTGCTACAATGACAACTCAGTTTTAGCAGTTATGAAATCATAGTTGCTACAATTAAAAGTTTAACTTTAAAAGATCATAACTTTTGATTCAGGTTGAACCATAAAACACATAATATATTAAATCGAAACTCGTTCAGAGATTTTCGATTTGATATATTGTGCGTTTCGTGATTCAATCTGAGTAAAAAATTATGGTATCTTAAAATTTATCAATATACACGTTGTAGCAGCTACGAAATCATAACTGTTACAACTATAAGTTATAATTTTGAGAGGTCATAACTTTTGACTCAGATTTAACAAGGGACACACAATATATCAAATTAAAGATCTCTGAACGAACTTCAATTTGATATATTGTGCGTTTTATGATTCAATTCGAATCAAAAGTTATAATATCTTAAAGTTAAACTTATAGTTGTAGCAACTATGATTTCGTAGCTGCTACAATATATATGCTAGATAAATTTTGAGAGATCATAACTTTTGACTCGAATTGAACCACAAGATGCACAGTATATCAAATCAAATCTCATTCAAATATTTACAACTTATTATTAGATGGACCCGACCAAATTTAAGACTAAAAAAAATATTATTTAAATTCTTCTTTAAGGCTCCAAATAATTTTAGTTTTAATTTTTTTTCTATATTGTTACAACGATAAAATCATAATTGTTACAACAATGTAACAATTCAAGTATCATAATTGTTAAAACTATATAACAACTACTAAACCCATAATTACTATAACTATATAATAACTATTAAACTCATAACTATTATAATTTTATAATTGCTACTAAATCCACCGTAGCTACTGCAATGCACCGATTTAAATAGAAAAATATATATATAAAAAAATAATGAGAATAAATTTTTACTTTATAATAGAGGTTAGTTGAATCATTTTATAAAAGTAAAACATTCTTTTAATAATAAATCAAAATAAAACGCTCTTATTAAAAAAAGGAACGTCCTTTCAATTTTTTCCCAACATCTTTCTGATTTGTTTGTAGATGCCGTCAAGTTGAGTTAAACCTAATGACTAAACCAGCAGGGAAGATAAAACTACGTGGAGCTTTTCAGGAAATGTAAAGCACAGAAATATTTGGATGCAAGGCAACTTGAACAAGCGAGTTTTGCTTTTACAAGGGCATAAACAAAAGCATTCAACTACACGTCATCCATTATTATAATTCATCTCCATAGTATTAAGCAGATCATGGCGAAATCTGAAGTGAAAGAAGAAATGCAGTAGATTGAACCAGTGTCATCTGTTGTTACTCCGACTGGGTAAACCTGGAAAAAAAGAAGAAGAATTAATTGTTTTTATTTTTGAAGAGAAAACACAACATATTCACTCAAACAAGCAGCCTATAAAAATAAGAGGTCAACGACAGTACGACCTACAGGGATTGAGTAGTGACAAAACAAAGCATCACATTCGTAAAAAAAAATCACCATTTGTTTGGATTAATGGTAAGCGAGCCAAAGCTAGTTGGAATTTCAGGATACGTATTATCCTAACTTTTGTTCCTATCACAGATTTTGTTCCAGTCACAGAAGCCTCTGGAGTCTGGAGCGATAGTGGATCAAATAGAGGCTCTTCTAAGGTCATCCAATGTTTCTTAAGACACTAATCAACAAACAACCCTTAACACAACTGGGCACAACGCTTTAGCCCACAATTGCATGGAATGCGGCAACAAAATGTGAAACATGAAAGCCATGAGAGGATTAGTGCATAAACTAACACAAATTTACTTGGTGTAATATTCTTGGGCACAGATGCAAACGCAGGGTATTGAGACTGCTGGGGCAAGTACCCCATAAAGACACATGAGCAAACCCAAAACCATTGTTCTGATCATCCATGCAGTCTATAATATGTTATAGGAGATCTAGCCCAGCAAATAAACATAACTTCTTCCAACAATATTATGTAGCTGATACATAGCAACCAGCTTTGACAAAAACCAATTGGACAATTACAAAATAATCCAACAGATACCTACTTGGAACTTGGAAGGAATTTGACATTTTTCATTCTATATAAATCGCTTATAAAAGCTAGAGTAGATGACAAATTCTCTCCTCGGTTGAGGTTCAAGATATTGAAATCACTAGTATAACATATCACCAATAAGTTTGTTAGGGTTAGAACATAAGGCATACTCCTAATGATAATCATGATTAATGTGCTAATGGCAGCTCATGAGATTATTTTTTATTCACTGCGTATCATTCTTGAAAAAATATCTAATCAATTTTATTTTTCAACCGAGTAGGAGATCATTAGGCAATAAATGGATTGTGAATAAAAAAAGATTTTAAGCAATGCTTTAAGACTGTATTTACTTTAGCTAAGGAATGCAAATAAGCGTAAGGGAAAGAGAATGGGGAGGAGAGAAGTTGAGATGTTAGTAATTCCATCATGATGTTTCTCTGAGCATGTAGAATCCAGGAAGGGAGTATTGTACTGCATTATAATGAGATAATCACAGGTATATTTAGACTCAAATGATAAAATGAAGACCTAAAGTACCAATACGAGACAAAACACATTCCTACCCAATGCCTTCAACACTACACAAGAAACTAACACTAGATGATAATTCTCCTGAGATGGAAATGGGCAAAGATCATTTACTTTAGTACAGATTAGCATACCCACACAAAAGTCTGCATCTATAACTGCTTAAAATCCTCTCTAGTACAGGTCAACTATTCATATGTTTATTCAATAACCTCAAATATATTCAATAACAAAAGCACTCGCTCTTGCTCATTGGAACAGATGAGATGGTTACTCCCTGTATCTAATTACAAAAAACAGAAGCCGAAGTAATCCAAGAACTATGCGTAAAAATCTTCTCAGAAGTAAGATTTCCCAAAAATAGAATGTGTAAGGATTTAGGCAGTTCAGACACAAATTTTCTGTAAACACATACAAGTTAAGGTAGGAACATAAGTTTAATCTTAATGTTTAATGACCAATAAAGTGAAAAATTAGCAGTGATTCGTGTAAAACATAATTGTCCTCTGCTATATTCCTCCTATTTGTTGGCTAGGAGAAGTTTTTATTTTTATTGAAAAAAATGACATTAGCCTTTCATTAAATACTGTATCGTATGGCACATCTAAACTCTAAGTGCAAGGGCATTGTAGAAACCAAGCAAGTAGACATTTCTTCAGTTCCATAAAAAAGTTACAACAATAATAATCAAACACAATAATTTATATAATCCGAAACGAAGAAAATAGACAAACCTTGAAGAGGAACAGCGGCCCTACTCGGAAATTTTCTTTGGACCTTAAAAGTTAGAAAGAAAAAATCATTTAATATATAGGAAAAATAACAAGACGGGAAGGATAGAGATTTGACATATTAGGGAAAGAAAAGCAGAAGAAAGACTCTGCACCGTGGAATTCAGGGGGGCGAGCATCCTTGCCCCAGCCGATTCCGCGAGTGGAATCAAGGTACTGCTCGACGAGGTGGCGGCACTTCTGCTTGTGGTTGATCCCCTCGATGCGGTAGCACCAGAGGAGGCGGTCCCGGAATATCTTTGCAGTCTCGATCTGGATCCACTTCTCCCTCACCAGGTACTCCCTGTACTCGAGCATCGCCACCGGATCCCCGTAGGGATTGCTCAGATCGATTTCAGGAGGGGTCTCATCGAACTCTACCTTCGCCTTCCGCACCATCTCTTCCGCCTCCGAATCACCGTCGTTATCCCCCTCTTCCCTTTGCTGACCCAAGGGCTTTTTTCCTGTTTATTTATTGGGTCCAAGGTCTCTTGGGTTACATTTTGGAAGTAAGCCCAAAATTATAATGGGCTTACACCAGGCCCATATTGGCTCAATTTGCATAATCGGGCTGATTCAGATTGTCGGTCCATATTAGATCATTGTTGTGGATGGCAGGCTTTGATAGGTCGGTTTATTTTTATAATTAACGAAATAAAAAACCCAGCCCAAGCTATCGAACCCGAGTTGGCTCGACCGTGACCTCGAAAGGACCTCCCAATCCGCCCACATCATCGAGCCCTAAAACCCTCGCTTCCGGTCCCTCTTCCACTCGTCGAGCAATTCCTTTTCCATCGTGCAGAAGGTAGAAGGCGTGTTGAAGTGCGAAGATAGAGGATGGGAAAGGGACACGAGCTTTGGGACGACTCTGCTCTCATCGATGCTTTCGATCACGCCATGATCACTTACAAGGTCCACTATCGTCGTTTTTTTTTATACGTTGAATTGGGTCTCTCAAAATTTTATTTTGGAGAAACGGTGAGGAGGACGATAGATGTTCTCGCTAGAAATTGAGAGTCCTTCAATCAATAGGGAAACAATATGCCCGGTCTAATGCTTTCTTATTTGCTGTGACTTCTCTTCATAAACCTGAACATCTAATTGAGAGTTCTTCGAGTTTAATTGTTTTCCTCTTATTCTCCAGAAGCATCCTGTTCTTCCGGCCTATGGCAAGATTAGGTCATTGTGGCATAATGTGGTCATGTTTTTGAATTTCCAATTGTTTCATCTTCTCTTTATTTTCTTTCTTTTTTATCGACTTATGAGCCCAAATCATTGTATTGAACTACGCGTCAATCAAATCTGTTCCTTTTTTTCTTCATTTTTAGTATTTCAAGTGTCTTATTGCTTTTGAACTCCCTCCATCAGAAAATGCATAAGGAAAGCTATCCTGGACATTCTTTTGCTGATGAAAACAATGCAAGTGAAAGCAATCACGATGAGGCTTTACACTCTGAGAATTCAACTAGGTAAAACTTATCTATTTTAATTTTCTTTTGAACATTAAGAAAGTTGTTAAAATCTATCCTAGTATAAACATTAAGCTTATGTTTATACTATTATGCTCGTACTGCAACTTAGTATAATAAGAACTTTCTTGTTGGAAAACACATTAGCCTCATCACCTTTTGTGTGCACTTACACACCCACGTATATGTTTTAGTTCTTCTAATAGAGGAACCTTTGAAGCTCCTAACTGTGCCCTCATTTGTTCTCCATTTGAAGGAAAGGAGAGCATAATGTTGATCAAGAGAATTTGATCAACAATGTAGCAGAAACATGTATGCCTTACTACCAGGATGTAGCTACCAATGAAGTTCTTCAATCTCAGGAATCTTTATGTGCAAATATATGTGCCCCAGAATTGAAGCTGCATTTCTCCGAGACCCCAGTTGCTAGTGGAGAGGCTAGTTATGGAAATGATCAGAGAAGTATTGAGTATAATGATCTCCTTAATCAGTATTATGAGCTTGAGGAGAAGAGACAACAAGTTCTCCAGACACTCCAGCATGCATATTATTGGTATCCACAAAATTCAGCTCAATCTGGTGAATATCAAGCAGAGAAAGTTCCACCAAATCATGCTTCTGAAAACTTCCCACAGCATCCATGTTCCTGGTGTTCCTACCATTGTGTCACTGTTCCGGTGATTCCAGCAACTTGTGCCACCTGTTGTGCTTCATCAGGACACTCTTATTCTTGTTCCCAAGGCTACCCTTCTCTGGCACCACCTCAACTTTCTGGTGATAAGTTGTTTTTTCCCCTCTTTTTCTGTAGATTCTGGTTTCTGTAAATAGATTTCTGTTTTATTGTGTGACCGTTTCATATGACTCAGATGGACAACGCCATACTCAAAGTGGTTTGTGTTCTATTGGTCCATCATGCGCTATAGATGTGCTTAAGAAAATCAGTCCTGCAGATGACACCCCTGTCAAAATAGGCATGATGACTGCCGAAAAAATATTAAGTTCAGTGAAATCCAAAATTTCACTTGATTCTGTTTTATGTGAAGGTAAGCAGGAGATATTTGGTTGTTGCATTATGGTAAAATAAATTCTTTTGTTTCAAACACTATCTTGAGTTGCTAAACTCTGTTCCATTATTAAGGATATATAATTGTAGTTATTCAATCTTGCTTCATAGCACTTACACTTGTTATGAAGATAAAATTATTTAATACAAAGTTTAACTCTACTTTCATGTCCATCCTATTCTTATGCACTTAATATGCATTTTAAGATAGTTGAAATTTGAAGAATTCATATGAAAATGGGCAAATAACTTTAATGCATAAAATGGGACAATTGTGTATATTGTAAGGTCTATTTTATATAACTGAAAATCAATTCCTATGATGTTGAATTCTTTGCAACTGGATGCTTGAAGGCCTTTATGGCCCGATTCATAATTGTTGGCCGTCAGAACAATGGGAGTGCAAGCATAGGGGTATCTTACTCTTGCTAGTTTGCAGAACAATAGTTCCTAAGTTCATCTTCATGCAAAGAAATATTTGAGATCAACTCAATTATGCTTCAAGGAATCAAAATTTGTCATTTTGCAATCAGTGCATTGAAATTTACTTGTCTTAGTTGATGTTTCAGGTTCTTTTTCTCGGTTGTCATGTTTTTTGATTCTGTTTTCTGTGACTCTAGAAAATGTTGGGAAGGATAAGGAAGAGGCATCAGATGAACACGAATTTAAAGCATCAACATCAAGTGACATCGAGCAGAATAGCGATCTCGTGACTGTCCTCAGTGCATGGTATTCTGCAGGATTCCACACTGGCAGGCAAGATTCTGATTTCCCAGTTACTACAATTATTTCCATGTTCGGATATCTTCTTGCCTAACTATTCACCCTATCTTTCCTTTTGACAATACTACAAGCAAGATCAAGTGTCAATTTAGGTTTTTTTTATTGGTTGTTTGCCTACTAGTTTTGACTTTGCCTTGTTCACTATTATTATTAGTATCTGTACCGACTGTCCCAAAATGATCATATGTTGTTGCTGTGCAGGTATCTCAGTGAGCAATCTATGAGAAACAAATTATGAAGAAGATTTATAAACTTATGGACAGAATTTTTGGGTGAGCACTGCATTATGAATAAGCTTGTGTTTGCCTTTGCTTCAATCCTGCTGGAGTCATCTACTGAAACGTTCTCGTCTACTGCCTACATGTCCTACCTGTTTTACATTCTATGTTCGTGGTTAGCTTGTTCTTTAGTGAGAAGAATTAGCTGGATTCATGTTTGTGTTGTAATTAATTAGGCTGTTTATAAGGAAGCTAAATTGGTCACTTATGGCAGATTTAGTGGCAAGAGCAAGAAGTGACGTTAACTTTGTAACTAGTAGTAGTTCATTAGCAACCTTCAAATATTAACCCCTGCCTTGAGAGAATGTTTGGGGAGTCGAAACCCTTCAGGGAATCAATTCGGGTTGCGGAGTTCAAAGGCCAGTGGCTGGCTGCTTGCCGACCACCCATTGGCGAAGAACAGGCGCAAACCAGGGTGTTTTTTTTTATCGAAGATCAGATAATGCTCGACGCCCAAATGCTGAACGAGGCTGTCATCGCCATCTTGTGCAGGCTGGGGTGGATCTTCGGCTCCGTGACAGAGGACGTGATCACCGGCGACTGGATGCACAACCATGCGTTGAAATTGGGGTACTGCATCGCCAAGCGAACCTCACGCACTCCAGCAGATGCTTCGGTGGTCACGCCTAGCCCACTTTAGCGTCAGCACCTACTTCCACCGTCTCACTGGTGACGATCATCTTCGTCTGGTCTGGGATCATCGCCGTCACCATCTCGCTGCTCCCCGAAGCGCATCGTCCCAAGGCCAACTGAAAGATCAGTACAAAGTAAACACAGCAAAACGCAAAGCTCGCATAAGACAAATCTTCCTACTTTTTGTAGCAAAGTAGGAACTCTATTCAAATGATTGAACAGTGTCTTGTTTATTGGCAATACAAGTGAAATTCTTTAAATTTACACACAAAAAAGGAGCAAAGCAATGGGATACATATTCATGGATGCTCATATTTGTTTTGGCATGTGAAATCTGAACCAGAATTTAATGAAGCTGTAGAATAATTGTGTGGTGCGTGAGAAGTGACAACGAACAGAATAATCCTCGGAGAAGCGACACTAGTCGCTGTAGGCTGATTCTAAGCATCGATTTATCATATACATCAAATTAGGGTTCTCCAAAGCTGCTGCAACGCGTTCTTTGTCATTTAACTGCTTGTTTACTGAAGAAAAAGAAACAGAATTTGTACAAGTTTCAGCAATTAAAAGCACACTTTTCCTGCAGATTATTTGAATGGAAGGTAAACTAGTTTCAGTACCAGAAGCTTCAGTTGAGTGCGTCCCAGGCGCCACCCTTATGTCCACCTACGTCATTTCAAGTGGAACATCTATTTCAGATTACTAGTCAAAACCGGTACAATGTCTATATTGCTACCCCCCCAAAAAAAAAGTGAAGGAACAAACAAATTATACAAAGATATATTTAGTACGAGAACAAGGAACCTTGTAATGAGAAGGGAGATTGCGCATCAGTTTGACACGAAGACAAAGTCCGATGGTAGTGGCTAAACTGCAATGCTCAACAGTTGGAGTAAAAGTAACCCTGAAGAGTCCACAATTTTCCATGAATTAGCCTGTTGGATAATTGAATCTAAGGCTAGCAAAATAAAAGTCAGATTTAACTATACTAGCATTTACCTAACAGTATTGTGCTTAGCATTCACTTCAATTGAATCTTCATTAACCACATTCAACTCTTCCAGTGTGTATGGGTGTTCCGGATCCTGTATATCTCTAATATAATTTAAGTCCATTAAGGAACATGAATGTGAGAGAAAATACAAGATAAGGATTAAGGAATGAATGACCACATAAATGACAAGGAATGATATAGGTAATAACATGAATGTGAGAGAAAAATACAGGAAGGGGAAAAAGAGAAGATCCTATCTACTGGGGTTTGCTACACCAATCTTATCCTACTGATTGAGTCTCTAGAACAGCTAAGAGCTAAAAAAAAAAATTGTTTCTGTTAACTCATTCCACGACTAACTCATTGCTAAAATTATCATTGATAAAAAAAGCGAACATATTTTCTTTGGTAAATAGTGAGGTATCAGTTCAAAGTGTAAGAGAATAGAAAATCAAATAGTCTGCAGAAATATTCTGGTTCAATTATAATTCTAATTTTCTAGAAACTGAGAAAAATTGCACAAAAAAAAACTTATGGATACTTTTAATAAAAAACATCTAAGAATTCCTCTGATCTTCTTCAACGAAGGATTGTATAAAAACAATTTTCAAATTGTGACATGCTAATGGAATCAGGTTATCATAAGATGTATCTAGAATATATTTCTATCACATTGCTAATATATGCAAATGACCAAATAACTGAATGAAAGGCATGAATAAGGTTGCTTTCAAGTGCAAAAAAAATAAAAAAGAGGAACACTTTCAAGATTCAAGGATATCAAAAATATCCTGTTGATCAATAAGCTCTTCTGCATTCTCATTGATGATGGTCGGTGAGCTTCGAACTTGACGCTCTTTTCTTTCATAAACTACAGGATTGGCATTTATCAATCCAGAAGCCATAATCCACTATTCAATAGGAACACCTAATGAAATTTCTGACTTCTGTATATACCTTGAAGAAAATTTCAAGAATTAGTTCAGTAACAGTAAAATCATGAAAAGTGGAGAATTTTAAAATTGTCATGCCACCTCAATCATCCATAAAGTTAGATATTCATTTAATTAATTGATCATTAGTTATTAATAAATTTACTAGTAATTTCAATTACTTGTATATCTACCGGAAGATCATTTTGAATGGATTGCAATGATGTCTACTCTACAGAATGAAAACCCACGGATACCATCCTCTCCTAGAACCCCTTGTCATAAATACTGTCATCTCTAGTAATGTGCATATGAAAACTGATGTAACCTTTCCCTTCTACTTCAATTTGCTCTTGAGCAGGGCATCCCTTACCCTCAGAAGAAAGGCTGTTTGATCCTGACTTGTATTGTTTGAGTTCTGTTACTCCTTATGTCACCCTCAAAATTCAATTGCTCCACACCAAATGGCAAATTAATAAAATATGTATGACTATGATAGATTCAATCAAACTGATGCAGCACCAAACAAACTAAACAAATCCAATCATCAACAACACTTGGATACAATTAATTGTCAGCCAATGCAACTTTTGTTAACTTATCTTCAAACCTAAAATCATGTCAATCAATGTAAAAATATAGGTATTACTTGTTCTTCACATATGAAAAATTCCTAATAATTTACCATAGCAATCAAGCAAAACATTCAAATAGATAACATAGCTAACTAGAACTGATTATTCAAAAAAAAAAAAAAAA
This sequence comes from Hedychium gardnerianum, assembly GCA_038050645.1. Taxonomy (NCBI): domain Eukaryota; kingdom Viridiplantae; phylum Streptophyta; class Magnoliopsida; order Zingiberales; family Zingiberaceae; genus Hedychium; species Hedychium gardnerianum. The sequence goes on from JBBUKS010000035.1 coordinate 10,055,766, forward strand.
TGGAAACCTTTTCTAACTCAGTTTTGGAGCTTTTTTAAAAAAACATAAGCTTCAGAAAGTAATTTATAGCCAAATAAATGTATCATGTTTGGGCCCTTGCCAAGCTATGCTGCTATTTTGAATTTCCATTCTTATTTGGCTAAAACTATTAAGAATATTCATTCCCTTGAAACATTTTATAAGATACAATATATTCAGCAATATCCAGCAGTTTGGAACCATTCCTAGAAAAAAATAATTTCAATTACATGAAGCTAAGAATTATTGTGGATTAAAATGTCAAATATTGTGTTTTGATACATTGGAAATGGAATTTCATTCCTCAAGGGATTTGTCTAATCTATCCTTGCACTACTTATCATGTGTAAGTTAATTAAATATGAACAAGTAAATAATCTAGAAAAGGGAGTGGGTGGGATTTAGATCTATCCTGTATCCACTTTTAGTGGTATCTGAAAAATCCCAAATTTATTGACAATCAGATTTTCCATTCCCCTTCCCAATGGAGAAGAAAAATGAAAACAGAATTGGACATATTATTATTGGTTGCAAACGAGCTTAATTATACGCAGTGAGCTTGACGAGAAATACTTCTTAGTTAAATAAAATTAAATTACGTAAAGGAATGCCCTTTTCTGATTTAAAATCGTTCACTACGAAGGAATAAAAATAGGGGAAGGAAAGGAAACAAAAGAAACAGGATTCCTCAAGGATTTCCTTCTCCGCTAATCGAGAATCGAGAAAACTCCAAAGGCGGCTATGGCACAAAACTTGCAGCAAACGATGCTATAAATGGGTAATACTAATAATTCAGCCGAAATAACACCATGAACTCATACCTAAAGACCGTGAATAAGCATATAAAATCAGAAATCGAATGGAGAAAACACAAACCTCTTTCAACCGTGTTCAATTCGCAGTGATAAGTTCCCGCAGGCGGGGTTCGTGCCGGAGGAGGTGGGAGCACCGACAAAGACGCATCAAGGTGGAAAAGGAACGATTTTTGGTGGAGCCTCACAGCTTATCAGAAACCAAGACGAAGACGATGGAGAGATCGGTGGGAACCTCGCCGGCGCAGGGATGAAAGAAGAAGGAATGTTTGGAGGTTGGGATTTGTTTTGGCCCGGTCGACGGGTCGAGACGGCGACCGAATCCAATTTAAACGGGTTCCGGGTCGGTTGACGGGTTGTGGATCATCGATGTCTGGAGATTAATTTATAATTTTTATAGTATAAAATACAAAAAATGATATAAATATAGATTTAGAATGAAAAAAATAAGATAATTAAAAATCTAAAATGTTTAACCTGAAATGTCTCAAAATGTGTTATTTAAATTATCAATGATAAATTTACTTTTGGACATAAACTATTGTTTAAGCTTTTTAATAAATAATTAAGAGATTTAAAATTTAAATTTTAGTTACGATGTATTATAGAAAATTTTTCCTCTAATGAAAAGTGAGCCTAAAAATATTGACTATTTAGATGAGCCTCTATTAATGTTTCCTAATTTATTTTGATGATTGATAAAAATTTTTCATAGAATCGAATCGGTCATTTCATATACGACTTTCCGGTTAAATGAAACACTACGTCCATCTGAATTCAAGAATAGTTTGTTACGCCATTTCAATTACCCGATTCGGACACGCGCCTTTCCATTGGATAGGGCCCATTAGCATGAGGGCTCCGCGGTACCCAGAATAGTCAAAGGAGAAGTTAATCGTGATTTCTCTTCTCATTTGAAAAGTCTAACGGTGGTCGTCGTGACGAACAAATCTCCGGTGACCAAAATCAGAAAAATATATATTTCAAGAATATTTTAATAAGATAATAATTTTAAATAATAAATAGGCGAACAAAAATAAATAAATAATAATAATAATATTAGTGCCATTGCCTATTAATACCGTCGATGTGCTGCTCGGCGGTATAGTCCAGTTCCGATCCCAACAAACCCTATTTAGTAGCTAGTGGACTAGCTCGATCTCGCAGAGGCCCAGCATCAGAAGGATCTGTGAATTGCCGAAGACGACGAGGAATCTGATCATCACATTCATCGTCTGGCGGAGGGCTGGCTGCTGTGTAGGACTCCAGATCCGTCTTCTTCGATTGGCTTCTCCGATTGCTTCGACAGCGAAGAGGGTTTCTCTTGCTTTGGGTGCGGCAAAAGCCCTACGTATGTTCTGATACGCGCAAAACTGTGGTAATCTTAGCGGATTGGTGTCACAGTGAGAAGATTCGTCGGAGGGCAATGGAAGTGTGAGTTCCTTTTCTTTTCTCGTTTCTAGTTCGGATTGCATTTTTGGGCTTCTGCATCCGTTTCGTCATTTGTGTTTTTCTCGGTTTCTCTAGGGTTGCTTCGGCTCCTGGGAAGGTCTTGATCACAGGCGGCTACCTCATCTTGGAGAGGCCAAATGCTGGCATAGTTTTCACCACCACCGCTCGCTTCTATGCCATCGTCAAACCGCTGTACGACGATATCAAACCTGATAGTTGGATCTGGGTGAGTGGTGTCTTTCCCTTTGTTCTTGGATCACATTATCATATGATGCAACTGAAAATATCTATCCTTCATTCGCCAATGGGATTTTTTCGGTGAATAAGTAGAAAAGAAAATCTAAACATGAAAATAGCCATCAACAATATTGGTAATTATAAGTTTCCTTACAAATTTAGTTTGGATGAAGAGAAGTGAGAATGCAATTGCATTGTGTCTGTGCCTTGAATGCAATTTGAGAATCCAAATTGAGCATTTTCCTTGTTGCAATTGTTTATAGTTTTTGACTGATGAGTGAGCTTCTTCAGTCATGGACAGATGTTAAAGTAACTTCCCCTCAGCTTTCTTGGGAGGCCACATACAAGTTGTCTCTGAAAAACTCGATTCTTCAGTGCACTTCTTCAAGGCAAGTTTTTTATTGCCTCCTTATTTGTAATGCATCAAATGCATCTGTTCGTGCAATCACAGGGCCAGTGAGATTTGATGCAGCCTTATCTTTTTTGGTCTAAACATTATGAAATTACCGCTGGCCACAGCAACATATTGCTTTGTCATGGCTGTAGATTTAGTTGGTTCTGTAGTTTATAGTTATACAAAAGAAAGGATTTAGTTGATTCTCGATAAAGGTGTATTTTTCGCACTCCGGAGATAATGATCAATGAATATTACAAAGGTTGCATAGAAATGAAGCATTCTAATACAGGGTAAATTGCTTAGTTCTCTATCAACTTATGCTTTCAGGAATTCAATAAACCCCTTTGTGGAGCAAGCTGTGCAATATGCTATAGCTGCATCCAAGGTAATACTCTCTGAAAAGGAAAAGGATAAATTACAAAAACTACTTCTACAAGGTAATCTATGTTTTTTATTTATTTTAGAGATATAATTTGTACTTTATTATCTCTTTTCTCTAATTTTTACACTTCTCCATGCAGGTCTTGATATTACAATCTTAGGAAGCAATGATTTCTATTCTTACAGAAATCAGGTGACTCTCATCTTTCTGATTGGAAGAAATTGTTTTCTCCTGGATTGTTTGCCCTTAGCACCTGATGGATCCAGTTTTTTATTGCTTATTTTAATTTTTTTTCACACTTTTTTTTGTTATCTTACTTGCATTTAATTTTTTAATTAATCAATTTATGTTCACATCATTGGCTTATCTTCTGTTGTATTAATCATAAATGTCAGTTTACACATAGTTAAAGTCATATATGGATAAATTATCTGCAAATATTATCTTCAGATTGAAGAGCGTGGCTTACCTTTGACTCGAGATGCATTGGCTTCACTTCCTCCTTTTTCTTCAATAACATTTAACCGAGTGGCTTCTAATGGAACACTTCCAGGAGAGGAATGCAAACCTGAGGTTGCAAAAACAGGACTTGGCTCATCAGCAGCAATGACCACATCAGTCGTTGCAGCACTGCTTCATTACCTTGGAGTTGTTACTCTTCCATTTTCAAGCAGAAGCCAGTTAGATGACAAAGTCACTTATTCAGATCTTGATTTAGTACACATTGTTGCTCAAAGTGCTCATTGTTTAGCTCAAGGAAAAATTGGTAGTGGCTTTGATGTCAGTGCTGCTGTCTATGGCAGTCAACGTTACATTAGATTTTCGCCTGCTCTTTTGATGCCTACCCAGGTTTCTTCTCCTCATTTACCATTATGTGCATAGTCACAAATGTTAATATGCTAATGTTAAATGATCTTTCATCGACTTTTGTCTTGCAATTTAAATCATGTCATGTATTCTACTAGTGCAAATGCTTTTTCTCAATATGTCAGTTTTGTTATAATAATTCCAAGATTTGATTTGGTGCTGTAGTTTTTTTTCCATCAATGCACTGACATTGAATGTTTGACTTTGATTTTACGATTACTTTTACTCCACTAAAGCTACATTTTAAGGGTTTTGTTCTTTGTTTTTGTTTTTTTGCTTGTGTAACATTTCTTCTTTTTTTGTTGGTATTTATATCGCCTGATAACCCATAACTTTTTAACTCTGGTGTTGTGAAACAACAGCTGATGGGAAGTACGAGCTCACCAGATGTAGTCAAACATATTTTGGAGGAGAACTGGGACCATGAAAGATTTCCATTTTGTTTACCTCCACTTATGACCCTTGTAAGTTAATTAACCATCAAAGCTAGTTTTACAAAGTTCTATCTATCGCAATTTTTTTCTTCTGCAAAATGAAGCATCAATCTTTTCATGATTAGAGTTTACGTCTGATTAATCGCTTTTTACCTCTACTATTCATGTTTCAACAATTCTGAGCTTTCTCATTTGCATGAGCATATATGGCTCAATTTTGTCAAAGAATGATATTCACCGATCCTTTTATTTTATTGGCTTGGTTGTTCATGTTTTGCATCTTCTTCCCTAGACTCTGTCATCATGCTATGCTAACACGTTACTACTATCTTTGACAGCTATTGGGGGAACCAGGCACTGGAGGTTCATCTACACCATCCATGGTAGGTGCTGTTAAGAAGTGGCAGAAAGGTGATCCTCAGAAATCCCAAGAAACATGGAAAAACATTGCGGAGGCAAATTCGACACTTGAAGCACAACTCAGGCAGTTACAGCAATTATCTGAGACCCATCGGGAGGCATACAATCATATCATTGGCATTTGCAGTCATCACACTTACAGAAGGGTAACTTCTAATGCTGTAGTAGTAATTGGTAATTCGTACTTCACAATCTTTCTTCTTAAAATTTTCTCTCTCCATAATTAAAAAACTACAAAGAGATAGCCAACTTGTATGCGGTTAGTATAAAATAAAATCAATTTAAATCACATGTAGTTTCTCAATGCCCATTCAATTGTTAAGCTCTATTTGCTGTGAGCAGCAGTTATTTTCCCTCTAGATGCTGCAAAACCTATTATTGTGAGATTACCAAATAGTAGGATGATAATTTAATCGGCAATATTTTTATTCGCAAATGTCCGGATTAGATTGAGATAGCTGTTTATGGGAATTCTCTATTGAGGCATCATTCTGAAATGAGATCCAATGCTTTTGCAGTGGATGGAGTTAGTAACTGACCAATATCAAGAATCTGTCGTGAAGTCTTTGTTAGGAGCAAGACATGCTTTCCTAGAAGTCAGGGCGTATATGCAAGAGATGGGAAAGGCAGCAGGCGTACCGGTAATATTTTACTTCGACGTCAGATTCCTTGATTTATATCCCTCTTGCAAAAGCATTCTGCAGCAAACATCATAATTGCAAAATCTTTTATGTCCTACAAGAGAATCTCTCTCTTTTCATTTCTTTAGGGAGGTTCATCGTCAGATGTCAGAGGATTTATATTTTAAGCACTTAGAAACGGTAATTTTTCAAAGGACGTACTTAATATTAAGTATTACTCAAAAAATATTTCAAAAGTTCATATTGCTCAAAAAGTGTATTTTTTTCTCGTTTTACCTTTTTGACAAAGTTAATATTTTTCTTTTTTTTTATTTTCATGCAATATTTTTTCTCTTTCCTATTAAATAAAAAAAAAAATCTCTCTCCTGAACAAATATTGACTGCATTTGAATCACTGGTGTCGGTCTTCCAAAACCAGCACCAACATGATGTTGTTTTTGGAAGATCGATACCATAGTGGTGCTGGTTTTGGAAGACCAATACTATGGTGATATTAATTTTTTGATGTGTTAAATTATGATCTTTATCTTTTAAAAAATAATAAAGAAGGATATAATTGGTGCTGATTTTGAAAGACAAGCACCAATCATTCAAATTCGATCAGTATATGTATATGTTCAGGATATAGAATTTTATTTTTTTAATTTAATAGAAAAGAGAAAAGATATTACATGCAAATGAAAAAGAAGAAAAATATCAACTTTGTCAGAAGGATAAAATAGGAAAAATGTGCGTCTTTTGGACAATATGAACTCTTGAGATGTCTTTTGGACAATATAAAACATTAAGTGCGCCTTTTGATAAATAGGACTTAGAAATCAGAAGTACAAACAGAACCAGAATTCAAAGTGTACCTAAATAAGTTTCGCCGCTTCTGTTTGTAATATAATATTTAGTAGCTCTTTTATCATGCTATCATAGTTATTTCTCTTGCATTCTGTTTTTTTTGACTTGATAGATCGAACCAGAACCCCAAACTCAACTTCTGGATGCCACAATGAACCTGGAAGGAGTTCTGTTAGCAGGTGTGCCAGGAGCAGGTGGTTATGATGCAGTATTTGCCATTGTTCTTGGGGAAGCAAGCAATTCCATAGCTGATTTTTGGAGCTCTTCTCGCGTTCTTCCCCTTCTGGTCAAAGAAGATAGTCATGGCGTGTCATTGGAAAGTGGAGATCCAAGAGCTGAAAAAGTATCGTCAGGAATATCTTCGATGAAGATAAGCTAAGACTCAAATGTTTTTGATCGGTAGCTCTTTGTATTTTATTCATAGCATCATGGTATGCTGGGTTTAAATTTCTGAATTTTTGAAGCAAATAATTTCAAACAGTGTTAAGAAATTGTGCTTTCTATGTCGTGTACTACTTAAGAGCGTCTGACAATGAAATGTTTCTCCAACCTGTTTTGAATAAAAAAAAAATTACCAGCAAATTAATTAACAAATGTGTTGAGGAAGAACAAATTGCTTTGTACGCTGTCATTGCAAGGTTAATTATTTTAGTGCCTATACCAATAGTTATTAATAAATGATTTTTATATCAGTTTATATATATTATATAATTTTTCTTAATTATTATTATTTTTAAATGGATATGATAAATATGACTAATTAGTTTGTCTGGGCCAGATGATCTCAAATTAAAATTTAACTGATTGATTATTTGACCAATTAGAAGATCTAAAATTCATTCAGTCTAATTTTCGATCTAATTTTTAATTGGAGCAAAAAAATGGAATCGTCACCTTAAAATTTTCGAAAGAGGATAAATCAAGGAAACATTCGACACGTAACAGCCTTTTGCTTAATTTTTAATGACACAGGTTGAGCTACGCAAGTTTTGATCGGGGCGAGTTCACATAGATTTCGAAGACAAATCTAAGAGTTCATGAGCAAATACACTTCACAAATAAGGCAGTAACTGCAGTTGCTTGTATCGATACTTGTAATCTCCCATTCACGCAATCTACACGTTATTTCAAGAAAACAAAAAATAGTTTCATCAATCATTCACGCGCTACTGATGAACAAACTATACTAGCGAAATTATTAATAGTAAAATGTCCCGTCTTTAACTAAGAAATTAGCAAGAAAAAATAAATAGACGATAGAAAACAAAATCCAACCAGAGTTTCTGAAATCATAAGGGCAGGTTTAACTGGTAAAATAAACCCCCAAAGCTTAATCCATATTACACGTGATTCTTAGATAATTAGACAGCTAAATCAATCACCTGGTCCTGATATTGGACGTTATTTGCACCATGCGAAAGCTTTTGATACTGAAAATCCGATACTACTAGCACGAGATTTTTGAGAAAAAAAAGACAGCATGTGATGCAGGAGCTCAGATCTCAGACTGCTTCGCAATCTTGATGGAAAGCCCCAGGAATGTCAATCCTTTCGTATGTATGAGCTCCAAAGTAATCTCTCTGGGCTTGAACCAAATTGGCAGGCACACTTTCCCTCCTGTGGGTGTCGAAGTAACCTAAACTAGCTGACATCCCTGGAGTACTTATGCCCGAGTTGATAGCAAGACAAACAACTTGACCCAAGCCGATTGGCGATCCATTATCTCTTTGGCAAACTCAGGATCCACTAGCAGGTCCAGGAAGCTGGGCACTTGCCTCCAGGGACTCCGCTGAATTTTCTGGACCTTCAGAAGGTGTTGGACAGCGTTCCCTACGACATGATGGCCGATTAGGGTCTAAGACTTTCTTTTTGGTGCAGTATGATTTTAATTTTGTTGATGCTGTCAGAATCTCCCTTCCCACAGCTCCAGATCTCCTATTCTTCAGTAGCTAGACAGTCCTCCAATAAGCCTCCAGTCTATGACCTCAGGTTCACCTCCGTAGAAGCCTCCAATCCTTTGGATATTGTCGTCTCCCTGCAGTTCCGCATGCAGCTTGCTGTGCCTCCAAAGCTACTGACCTGGCCTGCAAGGTTAACACTGGTGAGCGAGGGTTGGCGTTACCGGCTTTGCTCCTCCGATGCTTAAGTCAACAGGTGTATGTCTTCAAGATGCTGGAAGTATATTCGGATCAGGTACTTTGACAGAATTGACATAGCTGACCCATGCAGTTTTTTGGTTAGTGTCCTAGCACACATACATTCACATTCATATGCATAGATAGATATCATGCTTTTCGCATCCATGTAGACTAGTGCAGTGAGTGCATGCATTTTGTGATTACGGAGTGTAGGGATATTTTGATCACTTAGCATGAGCACGCATTTTGAGTGCAGAATCGACATACCTATAGGTTGCATGCATATAGAGTCGACATACATGCAGAGTTGACAAACACTTTGAGTCGACAAACACTTTGAATGCAGATTAGACATTCATCTGGTATTACATATAGATAGGGCCTTGACAGACTATCACAGGAGGAGAGACATTGCATCCCACATTTGCATGGAGTTTTGGTATCGCACATAGGGTCTGCCAGTTTTCTACACGACCCTGGATACAGAGTTCATAGAACCAAGGGGATACCTAAGATACTCATGTGAAGCTAGGTATGACCATGGTTTTTTTTTTTAAAAAAAACTAGGTTGCCTGATCCGGTTTGGAGAGCGGCTTGAGACGACACATGGACGACATCCGACTACACTACCGTGGCGGACGGACATCTCTTTGGAGGCACCCAGAGGCATTACCTTGAGAGCCATGTTGTGAGGATATATGCGCGAGAGCTAGCTTGGCTTGAGTGTGATGTGATGTAGCTTGGTTGATTATGGTGTGATGTAGCTTGGCACGATTGTGGTATGATGTAGTTTGGTATGATAGTGGTGGGATGTATGATGTGATGAGATGTAGCTATGAGATGATGATGTGATGCGATGTGTTGTACAGGTGCATAGATATGTCTTGGTATGATCTATCTAGTCCGCAACAAACGACTGTGATAAAAACACGTCAAATCCGTTGATGGTTGAAGCTTTACCTAAAATCCTAAGAGGGTGAATGACCCACCAGAAAGGTCGATCTAGTCTGCAGCAAACGACTTGCGGTAAAGACATGTCAAATTCGTTCATGACTGGGACTTTGCCTAAAAGCCCACGAGGGTGAATAGACCTACTAGAAAGGCCTATCTAGTCGGCATCAAACGACTAGTGATAAAAACACATTAAATCCGTTGACAGCTGGTCACTTGCTAAAAGTGACTTTGGGAGCCGAGTCTCTTATTGACTCAGGCTCACGGATACAGGAGGAGACAAGAGGAGCTTGACAACTCCTGGCCATAGGGCAGAGACATAGGACGAGACAAAGAGGAGCATGCGACATCCTAGACACATGACAGAGCTATGACCATGATGATGGTGGCACGAGATTGAGATGGGACCCATGACGGACGACTAGTGTCACATGAGCGATGATGGCACGAGACAGAGAGAATGCGGGTCCAGATGTCGTTGCTGATCGTTACCTCTTCTTGAGTTGGCGGTAGACCCGAGATATTTTGAGAGAGTTGGTACCTGAGTGAGCACATGTACATTACCGTGGCCTTCCCTTCCAGATCTGACAATTCGTCTGACATGACATAAGGGACTCCATGGTTACCTATGTATGCTAGTGCACATTTTGATGATATATATTTATCCTTTTCATCAAAAAAAAAGTGTTGAATAAAAGGGGTGCCTCCCTCAAGGAGAGGGCTTGAGTTGGAAAAGCGAGGCCTTCCGTAGAGGAAGGGCTTTGGCCAGTCGTGGGCTGGGGTGCCTTCTGTTAGAGGAAGGACTTTGGCCAGCTATGGAGTAGAGTGCCTTCTCCAGAGAAAGGGCTGTAGTTGAAGTAGTAGAAGAGAGGGAGAAAGAAGAAGTAAAAGAGGTGTAGTGGTTGATCGGGTCAACCCACTGTCTTCGCTTCTTCTTTACTCACAACGCCTTCTTCTTCTCGGAGTGGTTTCAGGGGAAGAAAAAAGAGAGAGCCCTCACTAAACTTTTGCTGCCCTTTTATAGAAATGAAGCTTGATTTTGAATGCCCATCTATCCATGTCAATTCACCTTTCTATTGTATGGGCAAGGGACCATTTCCTGCATGGGGTGGTGTACCTTCGTGTCAGAGGCATGTTCTGACACCTTCTGTTTCATCATGCCATGGACATGCATGATTCAATCTATTGGTACAGAATGACGGTTGTCACTGCAGATATGGGGCACCTCATGATTTGATGGATATTTCTCTTACTGTTGACCTCTGATTCAACTGACCACCGCAATCTCTATGTCCGGTCCATCATCCTTGAATTCACTACATGGTTGGCTATGAAAAGGCTATCTCCAAGAGAACCAATGGAGATGAGGAGACAAAGCAGTCGAAGGAGATGGACTGCTAGAAAGAGGTTTCCTCCAAGGTCTGCTCTCGCGGCCTGGTTGTTGACATCCCGCGGTGGACTGAACTTCAACCTCCAAGAAAGTTGGAGAAAGTGAGCCAGTAGATGTATGGAGGGAATGAAGTGCAAGGATGTTGTCTTCAGGGGGGGATTGCCTTGTGGCCTAGCTACTAATGTCTCCTAGTGGATTGAACTTCCTCCTCCAGGAAAGCTGGAGAAGATGAATCGACAGAGGGGGCTAGAGGAATCAGAGTGTAAGGGAGAGAGTGCGAAGGATTGCTCTCGCAGCCTGACTGATGACGTCCCCTGGTGGACTGCTAATCAAAGAGGTGTTAAATAGAAATGGTAAAATAAGGTAGTCGGAGATGTTCTCGCTGGCCTGGGTGACGGACTGCGGATGTTCCCTAGCAGGGATGCTCTTGTTGCCGTTAGTTAGCTGTGGAAAGCAAGAACTAGAAGGGGTTTAACATGAAAAGGTACCCAGACGAGCCGGATTGCTTTAGGGATGTTCCCAATCCTTACACTTCTGAGTCCCTGTACTTCTGAGTCTATGTGCTTCTGAATCCGTGTGCTTCTGAATCCATGTGCTTCTAAGTCCATGTACTTCCGAGTCCATGTGCTTTTGAGTCCGTGTACTTCTGAGTCCATGTGATCTTTCTAAGGATGTACCCAAAGAGGTTGTTCACAATCCGCCATCTTTCAAAGTCCACGTGATCTTTTCGGGGATATACCTAAAGGGGTTGTTCCTAATCCTTCACCTTTCAGAGTCCATGAAGACTTACCCTTTCCAGGGTTGTATCCAAAGGGGTTGTTCCCAATCCTTTACCTTTTGGAGTCCATGAGGACTTAGCCTTTCCGGGGATGTACCCAAAGGGGTTCTTATCAATCCTTCACCTTTTGGAGTCCATGAGCTTCCTTGACTGCATCTGTGTCTTTAGGTCACTTCTGCTTGTGGTCTGGCATGGACTTACATAGGCAGTTTCGCAGAAGCTGCTAGGGCATGGATTGCGAGGCACATCACTTGTAATGAAGGACACCAAAGGAAATGTAATGAAAAACATTTTGAAATGAAGGACACCTTTTCAGGGGTAATGACTCGACGTTGTTTGTCTGAATGAAGGAGTTAATTCAATTCGCGGCTGAAGTCAATCGACACCTTGATCCGAGATCAAGGGAGTTAGCTCGATCCGCGACTATGTCCAAGTCGGGAGAGAAGTTGATGGACGCCTTGGTCCGAGATCAAGGGAGTTAGTTTGATCTGCAACTATGTTCGAGTCGGGAGAGAAGTTGATGAACACTTTGATCCAAGATCAAGGGAGTTAGCTCAATTCACAACTATATCCGAGTCGGGAGAGAAGTCGATGGACGTCTTGGTTCGAGACCAAGGGAGTTAACTCGATCTGCGACTATGTCCATGTCGGGAGAGAAGTCAATGAACATCTTGATCCAAGACCAAGGGAGTTAGCTCCATCCATGACTAAGTCTCAGTCAGGAGAGAGGTCGATGGACGTCTTGATCTGAGATCAAGGGAGTTAGCTCGATCCACGACTATGTCTAAGTCGGGAGAGAAGTCGATGGACGCATTGATATGAGATTAAGAGGGTTAGCTTGATTTGCGACTATGTCCGAGTCAAGAGAGAAGTCGATGGATGCCTTGGTCCTGAAAATGGAGAAATTTGATCTTCTATCATCGATCAACAATGTCATACGATTTCTATCTACCACCCAACTAACTAGTCTGGATTGGTACATTTGGTGATATTCTATTGAGACTGTAATCCCAGACCTCTCAAAGGTATGATGAGTTTGACTCATGCTATCAAACTCATCCTCAATCAGAAACCCTAGAAAACTCAATTGACAAGCAACAGATCCAGGTCTTATTGACTCAACAAATCATCTTCGTGGTCATTCCGGACCACGGTTACAAATAATGACAAATCTTACCTACACAGACATTAAAGTAGGAATTTACAGAAGTAAAGATTACCTGTTACACAACATACCTCTTATTGCTCGGAGATATACTGCCGCTGCCATGTCCCAAAACTCGAAAAAATCACATCAAGAAAACCAATCACGATAATCAAAACACGAAAAATAAGCTTTCGCAACCTAGGCTCTGATACCAAATAAATTATCACGTCCCGGGATGATATTTATCCGACGAAATTCGGACAGCACCTCCCCTGTACGACGGACAATATCCTAAATACATAATACATCTAAAACACAAATACCCAACATGGGTATATACAACCATAAACATAATGCAATAATATTAAGAAAAATACCCCATACGGGTATATACATCCATGTAGTTTATATACCAGTAAAATACCCTACCCGGGTATGCACAACTACGCAGTGTATATAAAAGCAATACCATAAAAAAAACAATGGTCCACACGACCATAAAAACAAAACTTACTAATTTGCGAGTCGGCTCGGCTTCAATACCAAGTACAATATCGGAAACATCTCCGAAAAACCCGATACGAATAAATGGGTACAATACATGAATAGTAAACAAGCTCGTAAGCTAAAACAAACTAAATGAAATCGGAGATAAACCCACAGCTCGATGTAATAAGGACAGCGCGGGAAGATATCCTCAAAGCGACCCAATCAACAACCTATTGACAAGGAAACAACAAAAGAAAGTAGGGGTGGTGAGTACACAAGAAATACTCAGCGGATATAAGACAGATAGTATATGATCAATAGCAAGTACAATAACTCCAGAATGTACAGAAAACAAAAGATATACAATCTCACAGAAAGAATCAACTCACCATCGTATGCATATAATACCCATATGCCACAACTATGTATGCACTATACACTACTACACATAGTATCAAGAGGAGTGAAAATAATACAAAATATGGGTACATCATCTCATAAGCGTGTACCCTCAATAACCAAAATAGGTACCGAATCCACTATGCATGTACCGTCAATAATCAGAATAGGCACCACATCTCATATGCGTACATCGATACAAGTAATAGAAATTATGGTCTCGTATGTGGGAGCAACACTCCTCAACAGGGTATACAATCGACCAAGACACCCCGCACATCAGCCATGGACCTGCAGGTCATACACTCTACCACGTTACACGTGGGCAGTCCGTAAGTGTCAGGGTCCCTGTCTGCGGGAGAA
>JBBUKS010000035.1:10073111-10084073 GCA_038050645.1 Hedychium gardnerianum
TAACATGTAGCATTTGTGGTGTTGCAGGTCACAACAAAAAAGCTTGTTCCCAAAATGATGCACCAAGGCCAGTGGAATCCGAACCGATCGAACAATCACATGAACATCCTTTAAGCCAGTTGACTCAAGAGCTCATAAGTCAACAACCATCCAAGTTACAGGTATGCATTTTAGTTGTTCAAATATTACATCTCAACTCAGAAGTGAAGGTGTTGGAAGTTGAAGTTTTGGGTGACTTTTTTTTATGGCAACCACGTGGAGTGTTTTGGTTGTTTTTTCAAGTCTGAACTATTTCTCGTGTGTCGCTGAATTAGAGGCTGATTTGCTTAGTATTTGGCAAGTATTTTGGTAAGTTTATGGCATGAAACAATGGTTAATTTTTGCCAAGCATTATGCTTAGGTTTGTGCAATGGAACACTGGTTAGTTTTTTTGGCAATTATTTATGCTTAGTTTTTGGAATGAAACAATGGTACTATATAGTTTGCAAGTATTTTGAAGTTTCAAGATTTGATTGCAAGTATTTATATTTTATTTTCCCTATTCTTGCAGATATGGATTTAGCATTTTTATTGCATTCATTGATATTGCCATTGATATCGTGGATTCATTAAGTTCGTACAACTTCAATACATTGTTCAACATTCATAACAAAATAGATCAAATACAAAATTTCTAAATACTCTAAAAACTTTAAATCTATAAAATCATCCATTAAAACATCCACAAAACAAACAAAAGTAACCATGACAGCATAATCAGTAACTTCAAAGCTTTATTCTCCCTCGCCTTTTTTCGATTTTCTTCTTCAAGCATAGTTAACTTCCATTTTAATCCCGAAATTATGATCATAACTCTATAGCACATTGATGAATCTTCTCAAACAAAAAAGTCACAACCATTCTTCTGTCAAGAACAAGAGCATGAGACATTAACATTCACAATAACATCATTAATGATTAAGAATAAATGAAAGCGAAAAAAAAATCATCTTTCAATCAATGCAGGCATAAAACTTCCTACCGGGGTTATCATTTGTCCAAGAAATTCGCAACATTGACCGTTTCGCACATTTACCGAACATGAATACACTTTCGGAGGATGAAGACATTTTACTCTTTCAAATAAATTACAGATCCAAACATGAATGTTACTTCGTTATTTTCCTATTTCTATAAGCAAACCAGATTCAGAGGCTTGGGTTAAGCTACAAAGTTTCGGAATCTAAGATTTATGGTGAAGAAGAATGGGGGAATCGTTTGGGGGAGGGGGTGAAGAAATATGAAAGAATTTTATTTTATTAATTTTTTTAAAGGTGATGTAATTTTGATTTTGTGTTCCTTATTTATTTTAATGCTCAAGTAGAATTAAAAAATTTATCACATAAGCGATTTATCAAATAAAAATATTCATTTTCTATATTAATGGGCGAGCGTTTCGCCTTTTTTGCCACAATTATTGCCGCCAATAAATAATTACGGTCAATTTGAATTTTAAATAAAAAAAAAGATTGAAATTGGAAAATAATGAAAATTAATATATTAAGAATATAGTTTTTTAGATAACATAATCAGAATTGAAAAAAATATAATTTACAGAACTAAAATATAATTCTCTCAAATTGGGCTAGCTAACATTTCTTTTTAGGAATTGCCAACCGTTTAACTTTTTCAATGAACTGTCGATGCTTTTAGAAAGAGACATAAATCCTTTTTCAGGAAATATCTTACAATTTTTATTAAAATTAATTAAAATTTGCAATATATTAATTTATTGAATTGCGGTGGATGACATATAAAGACTGATGGTTACGTATTAGTTATATGTATTTAAATTTGACGATTTTATGAAGTGTTTTAGAAATTATGTGGAATGTCTAAATTTAAAAACTAAAAAAAATGAAGTATATGAATATATAAAATTATAGCATATAATTTTATATAGAATTGTAGTATACGAGTCAAATGGGCCAATCTAGATAGGCTTGGTTGACTTCTTTTAGGCGTATTGGGCCTAACGGACCCAACCTGTCACGGGATACCTAACTGGCGAAAGCTCATTAATGACATAGAAGACAAAGCAATTTTTCTAGATAATTTAATTTAGCAATTTTCGAGATAATTTAATTAACCATTAAATGACTTAATTCAATCAAATATAACTTAATTGAACCACAAAATTTTGCTTCCTCCCAAAACATAATCTTGGGCTTAGAGAAGGCTTTTGAGTTCCAACAGGAAGTTAATGGTATAATTAAAGAATGGTGGAATTTAGCTGAATATATAAGATAGGCTTTTGGTATCGCAGTAAAAAAAAAAACACTGAAAGAATTACAAGAACTGGAAGTTATGCTTTCCCCCAAATATATTATCGACCCTAAGGAAGGTGGAGAGGAGGCAGGCGAGAGAACAGATCCATTTAGGTGGATGATTGATGGTTTCTCAACAATTGCAAATCTAGGTGCTGAGACGTATTACTCCGGGACTTTCACAGCCTGTGGTTTTATCTGGTAATTCTGATTTTTTTTTGTTTGTGTTGACATGTTGTTGTTCATAAACAAATCACATGTTCTTCTTCATCAAGTGAAAATCAAAATTTTGCAGTACATAAGTTTTGAGTTGTGTTTTACCAGACAAACACTAAAATTTCTCCATTCATTCGATAAGATTTATAAGATCCTCGGGAGACTTTCATAAGAAAATGGTTCATGGAAGTTAGCTGAGAGAAGTATTAATTGCAGGAAGTTACGACTGGAATCAGTTTTAGAAGAAGATGGTGAGAAATATGTAGGTCTTTACCTCTCACATGATGATGCAGCTTCAAAAAATTCAGTGATCAAAGCAATCTACAAGCTCTTCATATATGATCAACTACATGCGGAGCATATACAAAAGGAAGGTGACAATATATATATATATATATATATTTAAAGTTCCAGAATAACTAATCATAATACAGGAAGTTGCTTTTACCTGGAATTGTCATGTAGGTGAAGACTATTTCCTTGGCAAATCTGATGATGGATTTTGTTGTAAGGTTGCATTGAGCAAGTTCAATAGTTCAAAATCTGGTTTGCTTGTCCACGATTGTTGCATCTTTGGAGCTGAAGTCTTGGAGGCTTTTGCATGCAAATTAGACAAAGAAGGAATTAGTGAATCCTTGTCCCTAAACAAAGACATAACTCCTCGAATATATACTTGGGTAATCAAGGATGTTTCCAAATCGAACGTGTTACTAAATTCTAAAGCTTTTGCTGCAGGCGGCCACAATTGGTATCCCACTACTTGTTCTTAATTGGATCATTGTTTATGTAATCTTTGACCATATAAGATTTAAGATAAAATTATTCGTTTCCTTTGATTTTGATATGACTAGGAGTATCATGCTCTATCCTAACTTAGCCCCATGCAAAGACTTCCTTGGTGTTTTCTTGAACATGGACAATTATGCTAATCTTGCTCCCAAGACTAGAGTTTATGTGAAGTATAGCTTTTGCTTGTTGGATCAACGCAATGACAAGCACTTGAAGAGTACAGGTTTTGACAATTTGATTGTGCTCCTTGGCTACGATACAACTTGATCAAGCAATCATCTGATTGTGTTCTTATTTATTTTATAGAGAAATCTTTGTTCTCATCAGTGAGTTTCTGTTGGGGATGTCACAAGTTCTTAAGCTGGAAAGATGTACAAGATCCATCAAGAGGATTTCTTCGCAACGAGACATGCATGATTGAAGCATCCGTTGTGGTTCTTGGAGTAGACACCGTTGCTTGAACAAGAACCAAAAGAATTCATTGCGACTTATCCTTATGAGATATTTCTGTTTATTTGTTTTTTTGCATGTCCATGTATCAAGTAAGTCTCAAAAAAACGTTTACAAGTTGATAAATGCATGAGAACATCACATGATTCAAAATACAAAAGGTGCATTAATATATGTATGCTACAATAACAAAAAGTGTGTGAAACGAAAAAGTTAAACAAAAAAGTTTATACTATTGTAGACGTAAGATTTAAAGTTTTTATTTTAAGAGCAGTATGAAATTTTAATTTTTTTTTTCGAAATTAGTAATACAAGTGAGATTATTCCAAATAAAAACACATGATTTGATAATGTAGGGTTTATAAAAAAAGTTATAGTGAGATTTTTTTGATAGTAAAGAGAATATTAGATTTTATATTTTTAATATGATATTGATGTGACATATTATAAATTAAAAAAACTCATTTAAAACTTTAGCTATTGAAAATGCTCTTAGTTAAATTTAATCATCATAAACTCACAACATCTTGGTGTGCAAATATTGTCTTACCAAATAATTTAATACACGCTCCACATTATCTCATAATAGAACCTTTTGCACCCACTATTTTTTAAAGCTGTGACCCTAACTTTTGCACACTCCATCGTCAATGCTTATAAAGCACTATGTAATCATCAAGTTAAAAACCTTTTTGACAAGCACATGATCATTGGACTACAATGACTTTGTGTATAGTCAACTAGTCAATGAATGTCAAAAGGCTAAGCAATTTCATTACTTGTTTAGTAGACTCTTTTGTCTATTGTCATGCTCTAATCGATTAACTAGTAATTAGGCAATTCCTCTTCAGTTGGCTTACAAACTTTTTTATGCCTATGCAACGATTTGAGACTTGAGCGGGTCGACAAATATGATTTAGAAATTTATCCCATAGTTGAAGGCTCTACTAATTAAACCTTAGATAGCTTAACCCCTACCTAAACAATCACCGTATTATTTCATGTACATTTTCAAAAACAAAAAGACCAAAATTTTACTCTGATGTGGGTGGATGTGCCAGCCACGTAGGGGGAGGGGGGCAATCGCCGCCACCGAGGGCTCCGCCAAAATCCACGATCGTCTCCTCCGCCACCTTCCTTTTGCCGAGGACTCTCTCACGTGCCCGCTGCCTTCTCTCACGCCCCCGAGGCCACCTCCTCTCCCCTGTCTGCGGCCAGCCACCTTCGCCCTCCTCGCCACTCTCCACAGCTCCCCCGCCCACGCCACCAGCGGCAAACGCCCCTCCTGGACACGAGCGCCCTACTCCCCCATGCGCGGCCCCATCGCTGCAGCCTCCCCTGGCGCCCAAGCTCTGACGAAACCCCTCTGTCTAGGCGAACAACCATCGCCTTCTCCCATCGAGCTTCGACAAACCCCATCGATCTTGATCCAATGCTTTGGTCGGCCTCCGGCTCCGTGCCGCCGACCTAATGCTTCTTGTCAGCCTCCGGCTCTGTGACACCTATTGTCGGCTCAACGCTCCCAACCGACCCCCAGTCGGCCTCCGACTTTGTGCCTCCGACCTATTGCTTCTAATAGGCCCTGACTCCATGACTTATATTGTTGGCTCAGCGCTCCCGACCAACCCCCAGTCGGCCTCCGGGTCCGTGCCACCACCGGTTTCTAGCTCAGCGCTCTGCTCATCCCTGTTCGGCCACTCCGACCCGAAACCCCAGGCTGAATATTCAGTTGTTCAATAGCACGTGAACTGAAATACCATGTGGAATAGCACCGTTAGCATAACATATTCCCACGTGGTTTTCTACCGTATCAGATATGAGTGATGTGACCTTTTGATACAGCGATAGGACACCCTCCTTACCAGGATATGACATCCTATCAGAAACACATCATCTCTCTAACACCACGATATATAAAATAACGTCGGGCAGGGTATGCTTTTGCATTTGGTCATTATGCATTTCATTGTAGTACTATTCATCTTCTTCATTTTACCCACCGTAAACTAACTTGAGCGTCGGAGTGGAGGCCAGGCACCCCCGGTCTCCATTCTAACCCCATCCGTCGCTCTTTTACTCTTCGTAGGTCCTCCAGATAATCCATCTCTCCTTGTAGTACTCGACGACTCCCTTTTCCATCTCCGCAGTCATTACCAGTAGCCTCATCTTCCTCCTGGTCAACACGACTCCATCAACATCGATTACAATTCATCAGTAGCTCGTCTGTCCAAGGTCTTGACGCAATAATAAATTTGCGCCGTTTGTGGAACATTAACTCCTGAGCTGAGATTTTATGATGGATGACACCGAAAGATTTCTACAAACTCGTCGCCAGAACAATACAGGAGCAGGAATCAAATTTCATACATCAGGTTTTTATATATCTCGTCTTGCAGATCACTGTGATTTTTATTGACTCTCTGTTCGCCTTCATTATAGAGCCGGGAGCCTTATTATATTCTCTCCTAGACTCCGTGGTTGCTTGGGAGTCGCGAGATCGAACGGTTCTCTCCCTCAGTAGGATCAAGTATTATTATTAATATTCTCTCCCTGATTCCGTGGATGATTAGAAGTCGTGGGATCGAGAGGTTCTCTACTTTAGCGGGATCGAGTATTCTTATTCTCTCCCCGACTCCGCGGACGCTTTGGAGTCGTCGGATCGAGCGAGTCTCTCCCTCAGCGGGATCGAGTAGTATTATTCTCTCCCTTATTCTACGGACGCTTGGGAGTCACGAGATCGAGCGGTTCTC
This sequence comes from Hedychium gardnerianum, assembly GCA_038050645.1. Lineage (NCBI taxonomy): Eukaryota > Viridiplantae > Streptophyta > Magnoliopsida > Zingiberales > Zingiberaceae > Hedychium > Hedychium gardnerianum. The sequence goes on from JBBUKS010000035.1 coordinate 10,079,623, forward strand.
TCTCCTAGCGGGGGCATATTATTATTCTCTCCCTGACTCCGCGGATGCTTGAGAGTTGAGGGATTGAACTATTCTTTCAGCGAGATCGGGCTATTCTTTCGAAGGTATCGAGCTATTATCTCTAGGATTGTGATGGGATCATCTCAAAATTATGCATCAGGTTCGAGTGCATATAATTCTATATTATTGCTCGTTCTTGCAGCTTTTACTTGAAGGTACTTCATCATGGTCGTCGACTATCTCCACTGGTCTTGGACCAATGATTCTCCATCGACGAAAGTCAACCTCCCCCGCTGATTAGGGTCAAGTTTCTCCTCTAAAATCAATCTCCCCCTCCAATCGGGGGCACCCGCTGATTAGGGTCAAGTTTCTCCTCTAAAATCAATCTCCCCCTCCAATCGGGGGCACGCTTCTCTGCTAAAATCAACCTCCCCCGCCAATGGGCTTGAGCTTCTCCACTAGAGTCAACCACCCTCGTCGATTGAGGTCGAACTTCTCCACTAAAGTCAACCTCCCCTGCCAATCGAGTTGAGCTTCTTTGCTAAAGTCAACCTCCCCTGTCAATTGGGAGCGAGCTTCTCCGCTAAGTCAACCTCCACCTCCAATTGGGATCGAGCTTCTCCACTAAAGTCAACCTCCGCCGCCAATTGGGTCGAGCTTCTCCACTAAAGTCAATCTCCTCCTCTGTTTGGGGTTGAGTTATCTCCATTGGTCTTGGACCAACGATTCTTCATCGACATATTGTTCTTTTCAAGGCTCAACCTCCTCCGCCGGACCAATGATTCTCCATAGGCATATTATCTTTTTTAGGGCTCAACCTCCCTCATTCAGGGTTGAGATATCTCCACTGGTCTTGGACCAGCAATTCTCCATTGGCGTCCATTTTAGGACTCAACCTCCCCCATTTGGGGTTGAGCATGAAGCTATCTATTTCGATAAGCCTCTCCCCGACTCGAATAGAGTCGTGCATTGAGTACGATGTTATCTATTCCAGTAAGTCTCTACCCGACTTCGTGGACCTTTGGGAGTCAGGGTTCAAACACGATATTATTCTATTCTGGTAAGCCTCTACTCGACTCCACGGACCTTCGAGAGTCGTAGTTCGAGCATGATGTTATTCTATTCCGGTAAGCCTCTATCCAATTCCGCGGACCTTCGGGAGTCGTAGATCGAGCACAATGCTATCTATTCTGGTAAGTCTCTACTCGACTCCGTGGACTTTTTGTTGGGATACAATCAAAGTCCCACATTGGTAATACATGGAACACATCATGGACTTATAAGAGAAAGATATCTCTATTGGTATGAGACATTTTGGGTAAAGTCCAAAAATAAATCCATGAGGGCTTAGGCCCAAAGTGGCCAATATCATACCATTGTGAAAATATATGAATTCTTTTGGTCATAACAAGTGGTATCAGAGTCATGTCCATGTAGTGGCCTCGAAGGAGGTAGAGGCTCTCTGAGGAGTGAACTCTAAGCAAAAAGTTCAAGCAGGACAAGAGTGACCGGATGCTTGACGAAAATTCTGGGGGTGAACCCTAGGTGGTGAAAGTCCAAACAAGTCAAGAGTGACAGGATGCTTGGTGGAAATCCTAGCGGTGAACCCTAGGTGGTGAAAGTTCAAGTAGGTTAAGGGTGATCTGATGCTTGACGAAAATCCTGAGGGGTGAATCCTAGGTGATGAAAAGTCTTAGAGGAGTGACCTTGAGAGGAGCCCCGGACAATGAGAATAATAGTGATCCTTCGTTTGAGGGGAGAATATCATATTATTGTGGAGAAATCTTAATTCTTTTTGTCCTAACAAGTGGTATTAGAGCCATGTACATATAGTGGCCTTGAAGGAGGTAGGGGCTCTCTGAGGAGTGAACTCTAAGCAAAAAGTCCAAGTAGGTCAAGAATGATCGGATGCTTGGCGGAAATCTTTGGGGTGAACACTAGGTGATGAAAGTCCAAGCAGGTCAAGAGTGACCGAATGTTTGATGAAAATCTTGGGAGCAAATCCTAGGTGATGAAAGCTCAAGCAAGTCAAGGGTGACTAGATGCTTAGCGAAAATCCTGGGGGGTGAATCCTAGGTGGTGGAAAGTCTTAGAGGATAATCTTGAGGGGAGGTTCGGATCATGAGAATAATGATGGTCCTTCATTTGAGGGAGGATTGTTGGGATATAATCAAAGTCCCATATTGGTAATACATGAAAAGATCATGGTGGCAAAAAGACGAAACGCTCACCCCCAATGCACATGAAAAGATCATGAACTTATAAGAGGAAGATATCTTCATTATATGAGGCATTTTGGGTAAAGCCCAAAAATAAATCCATGAAGGCTTAGTGTTGGGGTTGCAAGGTTGCAAACAAAGTCTCACGTTGAAAATACATGGAAAAGATCATGAACTTATAAGGGAAAGACATCTTCATTGGTATGAGACTTTTTAGATAAAGCCCAAAAAAAAATCATAAGGGCTTAGACCCAAAGTGGATAATATCATACTATTATGGAGATATTTAAAATTCCTTCAGTCCTAACACTTAGGGCCAAAATGAACGATATTATTTCATTGTGGAGATATCTTAATTTTTTTGGGTCCTAATACTTTAGGGAGTCAGGATTCGAACACAATGTTATTCTATTCTGGTAAGCCTCTACCCTACTCCGTGGACCTTCAGGAGTCGTGGTTTGAGCATGATATTATTCTATTCCGGTAAATCTCTACCCAACTACGTGGACCATCGGGAGTCATGGTTCGAACACGATGCTATCTATTCCAATAAGCCTCTCTCCGACTCAGACATAGTTACGGATTGAGCATGATACTATCTATGTCGATCAACCTCTACTGACTCTATGGACCTTCCGGAGTTGGGGTTCGAGCACGGTGCTATGCTAGATTTTTTCTTTTCCTACTCTGGCTTACGACAAGCCCGGATATGCCTTACGACAGGCTCGAATATGTCTTATGACATGCTCGGATATGCTTTACGACAAACCCATATTAGCCTTACGACAGGGTTGGATATGTCTTACGACAGACCTGAATATGCCTTACGACGGGCCTGGATTAGCCTTACGACAGACTCGGATATGCCTTACGACAGGCTCGGATAAGCCTTACGACAGTCTTGGATATGACTTATGACAGGCTTGGAGTTTTCTTTCCCGACTCTTCAGTCGGAAGACTCTCGGCTCGGCCTTACGACAAGCTCGGAGTTTTCTTTCCCGATTCCTCAGTCAGAAGATGCTAGGCTTTACAACAGGCCCGAAGATTACTTCCCTGGCCACTTAGTTGGATGTCACTTAGCCTTATGAAGGATACGTACATTCTAGCCCTGAGCTAGCGATTTAGCCTTACGATAGGTTCGGATCCCCAACATCGACTCCTCTAATAGTCTAGTTAGTCGTGCTCACGCCTATTTCAACTAGACTTGAGACGGAGACTTGCGATGTGTGGTGGATGTGACAGCCACGTGGAGGGGGGAGATGAGCCCTTTTTCCCCTTTTAGGGTTTCTTTCAGTGGTGGGGCAAGTGCCGACATCGATCCCCAAAATCCACGATCGTCTCCTCCGTTGTCTTCCCTTTGCCAGGGGCTCTCTCATGCACTCGCTGCCTACTCTCACGCCCCAACGTCGCCTCCTCTCCGCCGTCCGCGGCCAGCCACTTACGCCGCCTTCTCTCCGTCGTCCGCGGCTAGCCACTGACGCCGCCTTCTCTCTGCTGTTCACAGCTAGCCACAGTCGCCCCTTCTCGCCACTCGCTCCTCACGCCCATGCCACTAGCGGCAAACACCCCTCCTAAACGCGAGCGCCCTCCTCCCCCACGCACGACCCTGTCGCTGCAGCCGCCCCTGGCACCCAAGCTCTAACGAAACCCCTCTATCTAGGTGAACAACCATCGCAATCTCCAGCTAAGCTGCGAAAAACCTCGTCAATCCCAATCCAGTGCTCTGGTCGGCCTCCGGCTCCATGCCGCCGACCTAGTGCTTCCGGTCGGCCCCCAGCTCCGTGACTCCTATTGTTGGCTCAGTGCTCCCGACCGACCCTCAGTCGGCCTCCGACTCCGTGCCTCCGACCTATTGCTTCTAATCGGCCCCGAGTCCATGACTCCTACTGTTTGCTCAGCGCTCCCGACCGATCCCTGGTTGGCCTCCAGGTTCGTACTGCCTCCGGTTTCTAGCTCAGCACTCTGCTCATCCCCATTCGACCACTCTGACCCGATGCCCCTATGCCGAATATCCAACTGTTTAATAGCACGTAGACTGACATGCCACGTGGAACAACAAAGTTGACATAGCGTGATCCCACACAATCTTCTACAGTATCATGTATAAGTGTTGTGACCTTTTGATACAGCAATGAGACACCCTCCTTACTGGGATATAACATCTTGTTAGAAGCGTATCATTTTGCTAACACCGTGAGATATAAAAGGACTCTCGCTCCTGCGGGCTAGGGT
>JBBUKS010000035.1:10084173-10098464 GCA_038050645.1 Hedychium gardnerianum
TTTATTCATGTTCTAGTAGTTTCAACAGTAGATATTGATTTTTATAAATATATATCTGTATATTAAATTTAAATTTTATTAAAAAAATTAGATCGATAAATTAAAACGAACTATTGAATACAAAATGCTATCATCGAGGATTGAATTCGAATTGAATCGGATAAGTATAGAAATAAGAATTACGTGTATTCAAATCAGTTATTCTTATTTTTATATTTAAAAAATTATAATTTTATTATATATTTTTAAAATTTATAACTAATACAATAATTTTAAAACTGTTATATGAATTTATTAACTGCACCGCGTTAGATTAATTAGGTGGCTGATTTGTTAGTATTATTTTGATTGGCCATTACAGTGCTAACTATTTACATTAATTTAGAATGATGAATTTAATTAGAAAAAAACGGATGCCACATAAATGATTTGTAAAAAAGTAATTTTTTTCCTTCTATTTTTGATATTTCCAAATTTAGAAAGGCATCATTACAAGGTGGCCATAAGGGACACACTCATTCGGTTTCTGTTTGGCTTCCTCTCCAAGAAAATTTAAAAGGAAGAATCGAAATCTAATTTCTACACCGACTCCTCTTGCTTATTTAATTTCCTAGCAAACAATGATCCGCAACTATAATTATTTGATATTTTTATATCAAATCATTTTTAACAACCACTTATTTGACTGCTACATAAATATTTATAGTAATCATTTATTTGACTGCTACAAAGTTTAGCAGCCAATTAAATTGACTGCTTAGTTAATTAAAAACGGATAGTAGTTAATTAATTAATTAATTATAATAATTATTAATCAGTTGACTGCAGAAAGTTGACTTAGACGAGATAGCGACTCCGCTTGATCTCATTAGGACGGTAAATGAATCAAAAAATTTATTCATGTTCATTCAATATACACATAATCAATTAAATAAATAAATTTGAATAATTCATTAAATTAAACAAATAAATTTAAATACATATGTGTTCAGCTCGTTAATGTTCGTGAATAACGTGAACAATATTTAAGATCAATAACGTTCGTGAATAATCATATTTATTAATAAAACTCTTATCAACATATTAAATAAATAAAATAAAATAAATAAATAAATTTAAATTATTAAATTTAATAATTAATCAAATAAATAAAAATTTCAAACAATCAAATAAAATTGAATTGAGAACCAAACTCAAATCAAACTTAAAATGAGAACTCGATAACATCTAAACGCATCAAGTTCAAACCAAACTTTAAATAAATTTAAATTCATAAAAAATAAATTAAATAATCATTTTAAAAATTTAATTTATCTTATGCTCTATTCGACTTGACTCGATTATTTTATCCATCCAAAGCTTCGCTCGGCTCGACTTATTTATCTCGCCATCTCGGTGCTCCTCGCACTATAAAACCCACCGCCCTCTCGTGCTCTACTCTGAAGCTCTTTCCCTTCACCGTCTTCCATCGCCTTCGCGAAAAGTCCAACAATGGCGGGGGTTCTCCTCGCACGCTCTTCACCGCGCGTCTCCTCCTACTCGCTTTCTATGTCAGCTCGTTGCTTACCCTCGCTCTCCCCATCGTCTCCCCTTCCGCGTCCCTCGCGCCCTGCTTCCTCCCCGCCGCCTGCGCGCCACCTCGCCGACCCGAGGTCGACGATCAGCCACCGAGCGCTTGTCCGCTCCTCTGCAGCAGTCTCCGATCGATTTGAGAGCCGGTTCGCCACCATGGGTATTCTTTCTCCTACGCTTTCTCTTCTTTTCCCTTTGCTCATTTTCCCAATCGGGTTTGGAGTTATTTGTTCCAACTGGGTTTTGTAGCGACGAGGAATTCGTACGACAGTATCTTGGCGACGTTGCCGAAGCCGGGAGGTGGGGAGTTTGGGAAGTATTACAGCTTGCTGGCGCTCACTGATGCCAGGATCGGTAAGGCTTCCGGTGGGACTCTCATTCTTCTGGAGTTAATGTTATTGTATTGATTTGGATAAGATGTCGTGGTGGTTTAGATCGGCTGCCGTACTCAATAAGGATTCTTTTGGAATCCGCGATTCGGAATTGCGACGAGTTCCAGGTAACTGCAAAGGACGTAGAAAAGATCTTGGACTGGGAGAACACATCTCACAAACAAGTTGAGATCCCCTTCAAACCTTCTCGTGTTCTCCTCCAGGTATGTTCTCGCCTCCCTGCTTAGTTTTTGGAAACTATTGTGATCCCATAGTTTTTTCCCTATAGATTTGTAGTGTTTGTGTCTGAAGCTATCTATTACTTGAGCAAAAATTAAAAGGAACACCGTGAGGAGTTTTAGACTTTATGCCTTTATGGCTTATGTTATTTGAAGTTCGTGCAGTTATTATATTGCTAGAGCCATAGAAGACCATCTAAGCTAGCACTTTTGGATAAATATGCTATATGCACTTAATAGGTTTGGGCCTTCTGGCTGTCAGTCACTTTTCTATTATTATTATTATTATTTTGAGATTTTTAGATTCATATAATAGTTTATATTAAAATTACTACATATCAAAATTTCCAAACTTTGTTGTGTTTTCTCGACCTATAAAGTTGTCCTATGATTTTGTTTTCTAATTTCAACCAATTTAGATTTATATAACAGCAGCAGTGTCTGTCAAACCTGCTGCATGAATTTAAATTTCCCAAATCCAGGGCTGTAAACAAGCCAAGCCGAGCCAAGCTTTGAGGTGTTCAAGCTTGTTTGATAAGGTAACTGAGCCGAGCCTAAAACAAACCAAACCTTTGAAATGACTGTTCAAGCTTGGTATGGTTTATTTTTTATGAACTTGAGCTTGTGTGAAGCTTGGCTTGTGCTTGGTTCGTTTAGATATTATCAAGCTCTCAATTCAAGCTTGGCTTTAGCTTGGTTCATTTAGATGTTATCGAACTCTCAATTCAAGCTTGTTTGATTGGTTATTAAGCTTGATAATTCAAACTTAATTATTTATTTATTTTTTTGTTTATTTAGCATGTTGATAAAAAATTTGTTCACGAACGTTAACGGGTTGAACACATATGTGTTCAAGATTGTTTGTTTAGTTTAACGAGCTGTTCAAGCTTGTTTGTTTAATTAATCTTGTGTATATTGAACGAACATAAACAAGCTCTTACTAAGCTGAACACCAAGCTTGTTCATGAACGTTTGATTCATTTACAACCCTACCCAAATCTCACAAACAAACCCTGATTTGTTCCTTGCACTTCTAGACTATTTTATGACTTTATTTTCCAATTTAGACGAGTTTAGGATGATTGACAAAACGGTGATACAGACCTAATAGTGCCCAAATCAACGTCATTTGTGTTTCCTAAACCTTCTGGATTCATCATATAGTATTAGTTTTTTTGTTTGAGTCTTATAAGGTTATACAACACTTTTGGTCAAAACACTGCTAAATTTCATAACTTGTGATCCTCGAACCCTTTAGAGTCATCCTCTATCTTTGTTTTCTAATTCAAATCAATTTAGATTTATATAATAGTTTTGGCCAAAATTATTGCATGGACTTAAATTGCCTAAATTTCACAAATGAATACCCTGTTCTGTTCTGTTGTGTTATCCTAGATCCTCTATAGTTGTTTATGTTTTTTTCTTTCTTTCCAATTTTGACTAGGTTTATGTTGCACTTTCAATAAAAAATGCTACATTTACCTAAATTACCGAAGTTTCAAATGTGTTCCTTACACCCTCTAAAGTCTCATTCTATACCTATGCTTTCCAATTTAGGTCTAATAATAGTTTTGTCCAAAACTGCTACATAGTAACCAAAATGTCTAAATTTTACAAATGATGCCCTCTACTGCATTCTAAACCTTTTTTTTTTTTTTGTTCTTTCAATTTTGACCAAGTTAAGTCCATGTTTTAATTTCTATCCAAATTTTAATTATAAACCTTTTTTGTGTTCTTTGAATCCTCTAATGTCGTTCTATGGTTTCATTTTCCAATTGAAGTCTATTTAAATTCACATACCAGTTTTGGCCCCAAACTACCAAATTCAAAGTACCTAAATCTCGTAATTGAACTCTAGTTGTATTTCTTGGACTTTCTGGACTACCCCATGCCTTTGTTTTTGAGTTCATATTAAGTTAAGTTTTTGTAATACTTTTGGCCATTATGCAAGAGATTCTTTATGAGAGGGGCAATAATACACTATGCAAGAAATATTTGACATGACAAAAATTATTTTTTTTTATCGTGTCCACAAGCTCTCAAATTTCCTGGTTCAGTATTTTACTGTTACAACTTTTCAAGTATCATTGGTAATACGTAATCTAAAGTTGCATAGACAGTAGGGGTAACTTTTGCAATCTTGCTTCATATTCTCCATATTTGGGAGTCAGGAGTAAATATCTTCCTTTACCATGTAGGTAATCATTGAGATAGGGAAAATTTACTGCAAGCGTTTCAGTTTAGAAATTTTTGCTCATTTTTAATGTGGTTTGTGGCATTCTTCAAAGTAACATGATTTTATTAACATGTTTTTCTGTGTCCATAAGTTATAACCTCCTGGATCTTCAATTTGTCTACTACAGGATTTTACTGGAGTTCCAGCTGTGGTTGACCTTGCTTGCATGAGAGATGCTATGAAAAAACTAGGAAGTGATCCAAATAAAATCAACCCCTTAGTAAGTCCTTTAAAATGTAACTTGCACTATTCCTCACTTGTCTGATCAACTACTTTTCTTTTTGAGTCATGAATGCTGTAGATTTTTTTTTTCATTTCCAAAATGACTTAAAAAGCAGTGGTTCTTCATTTTTGTTTTTGAGCATTCAGTGGTTGTTGTTCTTTTCTCAAGAAGCTAAAATATGTAATATATTTTCATCAATTGAGCCATTTATGTAGTTTTTTTTTTTGTTGACTGGTTGAGCATATTGACATAAGAAACCACTTGAATTATGAACTCTGTTTTTTTTTTTTCCTTTTTTAAAGATTGATGTTTGAGTTAATGAAGACATTGCATATAGGCAAGAAAAGGTGGTATTGTAGTTTAGGACCAGTAAATCGTATCCGTAATATAGTCATGGTTTTATTTGAGAAGGCTGCAGTACATTTATTTTTATTGTGTTGTATTTTTTTGTGTGTGTGAAGTTCACCTACTCCTAGAAAGAATCAAAACAGGGACTCTGACTCCTAGTAAACCTTTATTCTTTTGGTTAGAAAACTTATTCTGTAAGTGATGATACAGGCATATGCTGCATTTTCCTAGCTACTCATAGACCGATACAATCATACCCTTTTTGTGTCTTTCTATACATTGAATTGGTAGGATGAATAATTGATGAGAAATTTCTTTTGTTTGTCTGAATTTTGCATCACTAGCATTCTACTGTTGGGGTATGAAATTATATGAAATAAGAAAAGATGTAGATGAATGAAACATGCTACTACTGGCAGATAGCAATTTATTCTCTCTTTTAGAATTTTTTTTGCTTGATCTACAAAACACTTAGTATACTTGCAATCTATCACGTAGGTTCCAGTGGATCTTGTTATTGACCATTCTGTGCAAGTCGATGTGGCACGATCAGAGAATGCAGTGCAGGCAAACATGGAATTTGAATTCCAACGCAATAAGGAAAGGTTTGGTTTTCTTAAGTGGGGTTCCCATGCGTTCCAAAACATGCTTGTTGTTCCACCAGGGTCTGGCATTGTGCATCAGGTAATTGGATAATATTTACCATGAAATAGTGATGTAACTTGGCATTTGAAATATGTTCCTTAGTTGTCCTTATTCTGATCTCTCTCCCTCTCCTTTCTTTTTTAATTTTTGGTTTTGAAAATTTCTTCTGCAGGTGAACTTAGAGTATCTAGGTCGAGTTGTCTTCAATACCGGAGGAATTCTTTACCCGGACAGTGTTGTTGGCACTGATTCTCACACAACAATGATAGATGGATTAGGTGTTGCTGGCTGGGGTGTTGGTGGAATAGAGGCAGAAGCTGTAATGCTTGGTCAGGTAAGTTTAGTTGATTGACAATGTGATTATCATCTGCTTACCTTTTTTTTGTTGATCTGGAAATTTCTTGGTACACAAGAATCTCCATTTCCTTATTTTAATTTTGGATAGATGATTTGAACCTTTTTCTATGAATGAGTATTTTTTTCTTACCTGCAACAAACTGTTTCAAAGTGAATTTGTAGATTTCTGTATTTGTTCACATACTGAGGTGTTGTAGACATTTGGTATGAGTACCATGCTTTCCATCTCCTTACTGGTGTTTAAATATATAATTATGTCCTGAGATTGCAGAATGCAATCCGTTTCTATTGCGATCAACTAAACACATAGGCTTTATATTGTGACATCACAAAACACACAAATGCAGAACTAATAAGATTGTGGAAAGTATACTGTTAAATGATTTTCTGTTCACATGGAATAAATTAATCATGTGTAGTTATTTGTTTATTTCTGGGGGTTTTATATGTTTTTTTACTGTTATATTGTTTAATGAATATATATTTCAATGATATTTTCTATGATCTACCACTTTATTGTAGAAGAAAAGACACTGAGATGTGATCTAAAGGACTTTGATCAGAGACACATTGGTGATTTATTTGAATGATGTATAATCTATATGATTTATTTGAATGATGTATAATCAATACTCAAGTGATGTTTATCACGAGTGGTTGCTATTTTTGCTCACTGAGAATTATAGCTTTTGTATACAAAACATGGTTTAAGGTTTTGTTCAATGCTGGTTGGCATAGGCAAACCGTTTCATTCTGCCGGTTGACTGGCATACGGAACACCCAACACCACGAAACTCCTTGATCAAGTCTTTTTTAAATACCAAAGGTATATAGCTTAATTTTTTTGTTATAAATTTTAAAATAATTTTATTAATTACTATTAGGAAAAATATAGTAAATAGTAATTAAGTTTAGGATAATTTACTATTAAATAGTAATTAAAAGTGTAATTATTTACTTATATCTGATAGTAAATATTTACTTGTAATTGTTAATAAATCATAATTATAATTACAAGTAAACTATGAGTAAACTAAAAGTAAATAATTAATTATAATTATCGGTAAATAATTATAACTTAAGTATATTATAATTATTATGTAAATAATTATAACCTAAGTATATTATAATTATTATGTAAATAATTGATTACAATAGGATAATTGATTAAAAATTACAACTTATTTTAAAGAAAGTTAATTATGCTAACATTAATAATTCAATTAAATAAGTACTAAACTTGTACTAGCACAATACAATATAGTACTGAAATTATATCATTCCAATCAAAGACTAAATTTCAACATCAAAACATACTTTGCATGATGACTTAGTTATACATGCATAACATGCAAATAAATAAATCATAATGTAATAATCTTTGCAGCCAATGAGTATGGTGCTTCCTAGAGTTGTCGGTTTCAAGCTTACAGGGAAATTGAGGAATGGTGTGACGGCTACAGACTTGGTTTTGACTGTGACCCAAATGCTAAGGAAGCATGGTGTTGTTGGGAAGTTTGTTGAGTTTTATGGTAAGTGGACTTATGGGTTATCTACATCATTCATGATCCTCCTTTCCTATTGCTAAAAATTCTTATTTTCTTTCATCAATTTTTTTTTTTCTTATTTTCTTAATGCAGGAGAAGGCATGAGCGAACTTTCTTTGGCGGATCGAGCCACAATTGCAAATATGTCCCCTGAGTATGGAGCAACTATGGGTTTCTTCCCAGTTGATCATGTCACACTGCAATATCTGAAATTGACTGGGCGGAGCGATGCAACTGTAATTTCCTGTTACTTGTCAGCTTCTGTTCTGAGGACTTTTCAAAATGCTTCTATGTTCCATAATATTATTTCAAATTTTAGGTTGTCATGATAGAGTCATACTTACGGGCTAATAAGATGTTTGTCGACTATAGCCAGGTAACTTGCTCCCGACTCAGTGTTTACTTAATAATAGCTTTGTTGATAATTGTTCTGACTCGTAACTCATTTCCAGCCTCAAATTGATAGAGTGTATTCATCTTATTTGGAGTTGAATCTTGAACATGTTGAACCATGTGTATCAGGACCTAAAAGGTAAGAGACCCTGGACACAAATTGAAGTATTAGCTGTAGTGTTACCGAACATACTTATGTGCAGGCCTCATGATCGAGTTCCTTTGAAAGAAATGAAAGCAGATTGGCAGTCTTGTTTGGATAGCAAAATTGGATTCAAGGTACTCAAGATATTGCTAATTTTTATGAATACCATTGATCTACATAATACCTTTTATTTGCTTGTTATTCATCAGTATTACAGCCGCAAGCACTTCTATATACCCTTTTTGAAGCAACATTAGATAAAAGGCACTGAGCATTATACTTAATCATTCCATTGTCATTCTGGACTTTACAATCCAGCAGAAAACAGACTACTTTTGGCAACAAAGTGCATTTATGTATAGAAAATACATTTTGGGTGCAATGTGCTTTTTCTATATTGGTGTACCGTGTGTTTTTGTAGGGTTTTGGTGTGCCAAAAGAATCTCAAAATAAAATTGTAGAATTCTCTTTCCATGGTAGCCCTGCCCAGATAAAGCATGGTGATGTCGTCATTGCTGCGATTACCAGTTGCACAAACACATCGAATCCAAGTGTAATGCTAGGTGCAGCTTTGGTTGCAAAGAAAGCTTGTGAGCTAGGTCTGGAGGTTGGCTACTATATTCCATTTTGATGCTTCCTAATAATGCATATTTCCTATTTTTCTCTCTCAATTTTTTATCATTGTTTTTATCATAAATGAATGTTTGCAAAGTACAAAAATAAGATACTCAAATATATATTATTGGTTTGGAAATATGATTACTTGGATATTCTGACACATTAATAATCTTTAACATCTTCTCAACAGCATGCTATGACTTCTTGTTTTCCTTTTTGACTTGTAAAAGAGAATACTTTAAAAGTATCTTTCCTTGTATATGCTTTATTATTCATTTTAATCGACCAAGCATACCTTATATTCTTGAACAAAGAACATGCCCCCACGGGGTGTCCAGTTGGCTAGTGGGTGATAGATTTGCTACAATGGGGCAGAGGTCAATTCCCGGTGGGCCATGCCCTCGGGGGAAAAAAACTCCTCCCACCCCTAGTCATTTGGCGGCGGGCTATAAGCTGCCCCCGTGATTTACCTCCCTTCACATAACCTGGGGACGGACTGTGAGGGCGCTTGGGATGAGCATAATCACCTTTTTGCTACAATTGAACAAAGAACATGCATGACATTATACATCCATCATCCTCAACCCGGGTTTATCACATGTATTTTCTCAATCATTGGCATCCACCATCCTTGAAAATTTGCAATTAACATAAATTTATTGTAACCTTGATTGATATTTTCTAGAATTTAGATTTCAATTGATGTACTTGTATTTCCAATTGATATCTTTTGTAGGTTTGCAGATAGTAAATGCTCCTATATCTTTAATCAAATAATTGAAGACATGTTTCCAACTACTGATTGGATATTGACTCTGATTTAACTAAAATATATAATCATTGTTTTCTCCATTGACTTTTTTTTTCTATCGTCATTTGCTTCTCACAATCTTATACTTTCTCCTATTTTTATATCCTTGCGCTCACAGAGGTAACAAATTTGTTCCTAGTGACTTCTCCAAACTATTTGCATTTATCTGAATGCATTTTATCCACACAGCAGTTTCTGTGGTAAAAATTGTTCATTATTGAGTTGGATAAATTTGATTTTCCATGATGCAGTTCAGGACGTATTTTATAATGCATGCTAATGGTTTGCCGAATTTTGATTTTCTTTCATAATTTATCAGGTCAAACCATGGATTAAGACGAGCCTTGCTCCTGGCTCTGGAGTTGTAACCAAATACTTGGAGAAAAGGTAGCTTCAATGATGATAACAGCAATACGCTTAGTGATTATAACTTCTAACTTCTGATTTTTTTTTAAAAAAAAATTGACACTGGAATGTTTGTTTCAGTGGTCTTCAAAAGTATTTAAACCAACTTGGTTTCAATATAGTCGGGTATGGGTGCACCACTTGCATTGGGAATTCTGGTGACCTTGATGCGTTTGTTTCTGCTGCGATAGCAGAGAATGGTGATATTTCTCATTCCTATAATCCACTACTTTTTCTATACAGAAATGAATTCTGAAATTGGTTTGCACTTCCAGACATAGTTGCAGCTGCTGTATTGTCCGGAAATAGAAACTTTGAGGGGCGTGTTCATCCTTTGACCAGAGCCAATTATCTAGCATCGCCTCCACTTGTCGTAGCTTATGCTCTTGCTGGCACGGTACATTTGCTATGCTAGTTTATGTTTCATTTATGGGAAAGTAGAAAACAAAGTTGAGCTTCTTCTGCGATTTCTATAATTTAGCATTTGCTGAACATAGCAAGAAACAATAAAGCAGTCACACACACACACACACAAATATAAAACATTGTTCAATTATAAATATTATTCTTTTATCTTGTTATATCAAAAATGATTCTGTAAATAAAAAGGATACATGATCAAGATTTCTAAGTTGCAAAGATTCAGAGGCGTTGAGGACATTAATTTTTAGATTGAAGTTGATGAGCTGATCTGATCCTCAAAAAATGAGTTTATTTTACTTTCAGAAGAATGTGCTTATTTGATGCCTCTCATTCGGAAGGTATCACAAGATTCTTAAGTTTGCAAAGCTTTGCAA
This sequence comes from Hedychium gardnerianum, assembly GCA_038050645.1. NCBI lineage: Eukaryota > Viridiplantae > Streptophyta > Magnoliopsida > Zingiberales > Zingiberaceae > Hedychium > Hedychium gardnerianum. Next base: position 10,094,881 of record JBBUKS010000035.1, read on the forward strand.
TATCAGAAATAGATAAAAATGTTGCAACCAAAAGTGAGAACTAGGGTTTCAACATGTATTTTGATAGGAGACATGCTAAGAGAAATGGTGATTTTGGATCATTTTATTCTAATAGAGGGAAGAAAGACAATGAAAGTGTGACACCGACTTTTGGAAAAGAAAATATTGGCGGAGAAAAAATGGAAACCGATCTTCTTTAATGACCTGAAATAATAGATAATTAGAAAAGAAATTATAACAATGGTATTTCAGGAGGTGAGAGAGAAAAACCAACATTAAGATGATCTGTTTGTATCATGGATTAAAACGTCGAGCCGTGTGGATCAGCACAAGTGAATTTATTATACTGTCTGCCAAGTGACATGCAAGACAAATTAGATGTTAGCATTGGAGCTTCGCAAGTCATGAATAGATTGATTGTTCTCCTTGTTTTGCGGCTCATCCCAAGTGGTTGGGTGCACACGAGAGAAATAGAAAGACAAGAGGAAGAGAGGCCAAGCGAGAGTGTGAGGAAGAGAGAAGGGGATTGACAAAAAGAACTGTTAAGGAGAGGATTTTAACACTTCCCATTTGCTTGCTTAACGACAATCATTTTGCAGGTTGATATTGACTTTGAAAAAGAACCTATAGGGACCTCAAAGGACGGAAAGAAGGTCTACTTCAAAGATATTTGGCCTACTACTGAAGAGATAGCAGAGGTATATTTAACCATGCTCCTCCCTTTTTTCCTTCAAAGAACTTCATCCATAAGGCTTGGTTAAATCTCACTTTTGTATCTTTTGTTTCTTAAGGTTGTACAATCCAGCGTGCTGCCAAACATGTTTAAGAGCACCTATGAGGCAATAACCAAAGGCAATCCCATGTGGAATCAGCTTTCTGTTCCTTCAAGTACAGAGTACACCTGGGATCCTACATCAACATACATTCATGAACCTCCTTACTTCAAAAACATGAGGATGTCTCCTCCTGGGCCACACCCTGTGAAAGATGCCTACTGCTTGCTAAACTTTGGTGACAGTATCACAACAGATCACATTTCACCTGCTGGAGCCATTCCCAAAGATAGTCCTGCTGCCAAGTACTTGATGGAGCATGGTGTTGATCCAAAAGACTTTAATTCGTATGGGAGTCGGCGTGGCCATGATGAGGTGATGACAAGGGGAACATTTGCAAATATTCGTCTTGTTAACAAACTCTTGAAAGGAGAAGTCGGCCCCAAAACAATTCACATTCCCACAGGGGAGAAACTTTCTGTTTTTGATGCTGCCATGGTAAGCTAGTTGGGATTTCTAGCCATAAATAGTTTACTAGATACTGCATAAACCTGCATTTATGGTCCTTGGTTTTGTTCAAATTCTTTAGCATTTGGTTCCATTTGACTGATACACTCTTGCACTTTGTCTGCAGAGATACAAAAGTCAAGGCCATGATACTATAGTATTGGCGGGTGAGGAATATGGTAGCGGAAGTTCTCGCGATTGGGCTGCAAAGGGCCCCGTGCTTCAAGTATGTGTTTTCCTCTTCCTTGTTACTATCAAATTGAACAATTTATTGTAGAGTGAGGATCGTTCCTGATTGCAAATATCGTCTAACCATTGGCACCATTGCAGGGCGTTAAAGCAGTAATAGCGAAGAGCTTTGAGAGAATTCACCGTAGCAACCTTGTTGGCATGGGAATCGTGCCCTTGTGTTTCAAGCCTGGGGAGGATGCAGAGACCATTGGTTTGACAGGCCACGAACGTTACACTATACACCTCCCAATCAATGTGAGCGACATTAAACCAGGCCAAGATGTCACTGTAACTACTGACGATGGCAAGTCTTTCACATGCACTGTTCGCTTCGACACTGAGGTATTAAGTAACTATTGCCCCAATTTATTTTACGCCCTACAGTTTGGTTATAGTACTTAAAGGTGCGTTTGATGCAGGTGGAACTGGCATACTATGACCATGGCGGAATCCTTCATTACGTCATTAGGGGCTTGATCGACACCAAGAATTAGTTTCGTTCTTGTGTACGTAAGAAGTCATTACTGCTGAGCTTTTGCTTTACGAAGGCGTTTAGTTTTGTAAGATTGATCTTGGGTTTTTCATTCACGCTGCCCAAGAAATACAAGGGCACTACGAATGCGAAATCGTGAGCGAGATCGGCGCTCGAATCCATATTTATATGAAGATTCTAGTTGATAATGACGAGGGTTTACTTTTTTCTGGGCTTAATAGAAATAAGAAGTTTATTTTCCCTCTTACTAATTCTTTTTTGAATGCCCTTGGAGTTTTTGAATTGTCATCTTGCCCTTGTAGTTTTAATTTGCTATTGAAATAATGTTTATTAATTTTAGGGTATTTGTCTTAAAGATTTAAGATTTTAAATATTTTTATGCTTATTAAATATTTAATTAGCTAACGATATTATCTCAAGTTCATGATTCATGTAAATTATGCAATATATAATAGAATTGTTATGTAACTTTAAAATAAAGATTAATACTGGGGTTCGAAATTCAACGGGGCAAGGACAGGTTTTATAAGATTTTATAATGGATTTTCGATCGTTGAGGTTGGCTGTTGATGAATTACAGCATTTGTTTATTTATCTGGTGAGTGAATCAGAGAGGGTTGGTTGTCAACATTCAAAATTAGTCCGGTTTGATAAGGATTTGGATACTTAGATTAATATATATAAAGAGAGTGGTGTTATTTGGTGTATTTTGTTGTGTGTATTGATGCGCGATTGTAGATAGAGGCGTTTAGATGTGATCTAGTGTCTCGGGTGACTTGGTGTTATTTGGTGTACTTTGTTGTGTGTATTGGTGCGCGATTGTAGATCAAGGCATTTAGATGTGATCTAGTGTCTCGGGTGATTTTATTCGTCAATTTTTTTTAAATATATTTTTTTTAATTTTAAATATTATATTTCAAATATTATATATCTCATGAGTATTTAATTTTTTTTTTCATTTTATGTTTTTTTATAGTTTTCACACTATAGTTCAATCCTTAAACTCTAAATATAACATTTAATTATTTTTGTTTTATTTTTTTTAACTTGAATATTATAATTTATTTTTTAAATCATAAAAATAAAATTTAATTGACTTAACCTTAAATTAAAAAAATAAAATAAAATAAAAATTATATATAGTGATCCAGATACTTGGATTATTTTAAAATGCCTGGATCACATTCATGTCATTAATTACTTTTCTATATATATATATATAGATTTCATTCGCGGCAACATATTTTTTATTTTTTTTTGTTTATTTTTTTAATTTGTTGGTATGTTATTTAGAATTTTATTTTTAAAATTTAGGGATTAAATTATAATATTAAGTATAAAAAAAATTTAGGTGTACTCAAAATGTGCAACTTAAAATTTAATTTTTAGGCATATTAAATTCTCAAAACTAGCCCTGTTAAGTGTTTCTTTTTCCCCCTTTATAGTCCTCCTATTGTGGAATTATTTTTTATTATTAAGTTTTAAAAGATCTTTTAGTAGTTTTAATATTAAATTTCATATTATCTGTTGTATTTTTTAGGATGTTTAAAGTCATTTTGTGCATTTATTTTTTTGTTTAA
>JBBUKS010000035.1:10158208-10189428 GCA_038050645.1 Hedychium gardnerianum
TTTCCCTTATAAGCCCATGATCTTTCCCATGTATTTTCAATGTGGGACTTTGTTTGCAACCTTGCAACCCCAACAATATACACCTCGTTTATTGGTCATACTTGGTTGATCAGGTTAGTAGATGGTTATGTTTTTGCTCTTACTTATATTAGTAAGTAACTTTCTCTGAGACTACTTCCTTTGATCTCCTTATATGTAGTATCATGCATTATTTGTCTTATACCTACTGAGTATTTTGTACTCACTAACTCTTGTTTTTCCTTTGACTTCCAGGTTAGTAGGTAGAGGATGTGTCGTGTCGCTCAGAAGTCTTGGTTGTCGATTCCACTCGAGTTTGGATTTTATTTTTTTTTGAGTTGTTTGGTTTATTTTTTTCTCGCTGCCTCTGTTTACGGTTTCTTTTCATATCGAATCTTTGAGTTTTATTTTTAGCTTGTTTAGTTTAGATATGTTCACATGCTCATGCATACATACACGCATTAGCATATAAAAAGTTAACGAGTTTTTATTATTGCATTGATCTTTGTGTTGGCTTGAATTGGTTCTGTATCGATTATTTCTCACATTGACACTAAGGTTACCGTCCGGTCTTGTGCACAAGTATACTCTTGAGGCATGACAAAAACCAATCCATGACTAAGTCCTAGTCGAGGGAATAAGTGGCGACTTCATCCGCGACAAAGGAAATGCTCAATCCACGACTATGTCCAAGTCGGGAGAGAATAATAAGGTCGATCTCATGACTCCCGAATACCCCTAAAGTCGGAGAGAAAATAACTCAATCCGCGACTATGTCCAAGTCAGGAGAGGGTAATAATGGTTGATCTCACGACTCTCGAGTACTCATGGAGTCAGAGAGAAAAATAGCTCGATCCACGACTATGTCCAAGTCGAGAGAGAATAATAAAGTCGATCTCATGACTCTCGAGTATTCGTGGAGTTGAATAGAAAATAACTCGATCTGCGACTATGTTCGAGTCGAGAGAGAATAATAAAGTCGATCTCACGACTTCCGAGTATCCATGGAGTCGGTATGTCCGAGTCGAGAGATAATAATAAAGTCGATTTTACGACTCCTGAGTATCCGTGGAGTCAGAAAGAGAATAACTTGATCTACGACTATGTCCGAGTCGAGAGAGAATAATAATGGTCGATCTCATGACTCCTAACTCGATCCGCGACTATGTCCAAGTCGAGAGAGAATAATAAAGTCGATCTCACGACTTCCAAGTATCCGTGGAGTCGGAGAGAGAATAACTCAATCCGCTACTGTGTCCGAGTCGGAAGAGAATAATAATAGTTGATCTCACGACTCCCGAGTATCCATGAAGTTAGAGAGAGAATAACTCAATCTGCAAATATGTTCAAGTCGAGAGAGAATAATAAAGTCGATCTCACGACTCCCGAGTATTTGTGGAGTCGGAGAGAGAAAAACTCGATCCGCGACTATGTCCGAGTCAAGAGAGAATAATAATGGTTGATCTCATGACTCCCGAGTATTCGTGGAGTTAGAGAGAATAACTTGATCCGCGACTATGTTCAAGTCGGGAGAGAATAATAATAGTCGATTTCATGACTCCCGAGTACTCATGGTGTCGGAGAGAAAATAACTCAATCTGCAACTATATATGAGTCGAGAGAGTGAAATCCGACTAAGAAGCCATTGAGGGAGATCCGGGCCTGTCATAAGGCAATATAAGCCTATCGTAAGGTTAGTCTGAGCATGTCGAAAGATAGAGTCGGGAGATATAAATCTAGTATAGCATCATGCTCGATCCACTACTTTTGAATATCCGCGGAGTCATGGAGAGGCTTACTGGCATCCTACTCTAGGGAGGCTTACCGACATGATAAACGTCATGCTCGATCCACGACTCCCGAATGTTCACGGAGTCGGGGAGAGGCTTACCGACATTGTGCTCCGGATGAGGCTTACTGTCATATAACATCATCTTTGATCTTGACTCTGACTATATCCGAGTCGGGGGAGTTTGGGATCAGAAACAGACATTTGCCGATGGAGATATGAGATGTGCATGACCCCTGTACGAGAGGGAGGTTGATGTCATCACCTTTGATCTCAACCCCGACTATGTCTGAATCGAGGGAGTTTGGGCCTGAAAACATACATTTACCGGTGGAGATACAATATGCACTCGACCCGTGTATGAGGGGAAGGTTGATATCATCGTCTTTGATTTCGACCTCGAATATGTCTGAATCGGGAAAGTTTGGGCTCGGAAATAGACATTTGCCGATGGAGATACGATATGCGTTTGACCTCTGTACGAGAGGGAGGTTGATATCATCGTCTTTGATCTCGACCATGACTATATTTGAGTCGGGGGAGTTTAGGCCCGAAAATGGATAATTGCCGATAGAGATATGATATGTGCTCGACCCCTATACGAGGGGGAGGTTGATATCATCATCTTTAATCTCGACCTCGACTATGTCCGAGTTGGAGGAGTTTGGGCTTGGAAACGGACATTTACTGATGGAGATACGATATGTGTTCGACCCCTGTACAAGGGGAGGTTTATATCGTCACCTTTGATCTCGACCCCGACTATGTCCAAGTCGGGGGAATTTGGGCCCGAAAATGAATATTTAGCGATGGAGATACGATATACGCTCGACCCCTATACGAGGGGGAGGTTAATATCATCATTTTTGATCTCAACCCCGACTATATCCGAGTCGGAGGTGCTCGAAAACGGACATTTACCAATGGAAATACGATATGCGCTCGACCCCTGTAGAGGGGGAGGTTGATATTGTCGTCTTTGATCTCGACCCCGATTATGTCTGAGTCGAGAGAGAAATAACTCAATCCCTTGACTCCCGAATGCCCGTGGAGTCAAAGAGAGAATGACAAGGAAGATCATCTTGAACCTTTAGCATAGAAAACCAAGGAGAGGATAACGAAGACTAGACTTGATTTCGTGATCTTTGGATAGCCTCTTGACGTCCAAGAGAAATATAAATGCTTAGCTTGTAAATTCTAAAAGTACCCAAGGAGGCTAAAAATAGAAATACAAAATTAGCAAATATGAGTCAAGTGAAGTAATCTTCGTATATCCCTCTTGTTCAGAAATCTTAATTTCGGTAGGTGATGATATAGCAACTCAGTTACTGGTGTCGTTTCGATTTCAACTTGCTTTTCACAAAACAAACTAAATGTGTTGGTATAGCAAAAACACTTTGTCTGTGGATTATCTTGATGAGATAATCCACCCTGTTGTTACCTTTAAGGCCAAGTAGAGAGCATAGCTTTTTATAGATGAATAGCTTTCTCCGAATAGATATTGAGATCATATTTTGCTTGTCCTGGGCACACTTTGAGGATATGGTTTAAATTTGTTGGAACCCTTCGTGGCAAGGTAGGCCCATCATCAATTTCAGGCTCTAGATTCGCTAGCAATGAGAGAAACCCAATTAAGGATCTGATAGATAAATTCAAGTATGTATGTGATACCAAGAATGGAGTAAACATAAGTAAACAGGTAGATCCCAAGGTCACCAGCTATCAATAAATCATGGAGGTGATCCCTGCTACGAGCAGCTAAATGAAATGCAGTAACAGATTTTTTGATCGAAGCATAGAAAACTTGTTGAATGTGAAGCTTTGAATGTCAAATACTCGGAGGAGTCGTACAGACTGCCATAGAGTGATCCCTGCTTCAAGCAGCTAAAGGAAATGATGCTCGGTTATCTCAAATAGAAATTAATGTAAAGCATGTGAAGCCAAAAGTGATGAATGACGAATTCCTTTAGCCGGAGCTATAGCAATCCCCCGCTTATAAACTGGCCATCATAGGTCTCAGCTCTTCAGTATAATATGTCAATACTCCTTTGGCATGAATATTATGTGGCATGACACTTTTCTATACCATAACTCCGAAGAAGTAGAAAAATGAAGCCCTCAAAAGCAGTGACAACAAGCCCCATTCAGATTAGTAGCATGAGGCGCTCATCCTCGAATGTTGAAGCCGACCAATTCAAGGCCCTTCCAGATCGCCACTCTAAACTCCCTTTCCCCTCCTGACGGCACCGCCTCCAGTGCATGCTCCTTCGCCTTGTACCTGCCTCTTGTCTTGTTGCTCCTCGACATGATAAGATGTTTACCTGACGAGCACCTTCGAGTCCTCACCTACTGCCTGAATCAAGACCTAAGTTTGGTTGGATGATTGAGGAAGATGAGTGGCTGCCCCTTTTCCTCTTCTTTCTTCACATCACTAGGGATGTAAGATCACGACGTTGCAAATGACGTTCTCGAGGAATATCTTGAGGATGTCGTGGGTCTCCCTCCCTGATGCGCTTCCCCTTGCCTTGTCTTGCCATGCCTTGCCTCGCCCGGCCTCAGATCGCCGGTTTGGTGATGCCCTCCTCACATCATGGCTGCCACAGTTGCGGAGTGGGGCCCAGATTGTGGGTTGCATCCCTCAGAGGGTATCGGCGCAGCGTCATTCACGAATTTGTCATCGCCGACCCATTGCAAATACTCATAGCGAAAACCAATCGAGAAATCAGAAAATATAACAAGGGGATTTTGTTCGGTTTGAAAATCTCACTGTGACGACGCGACGATCAAAATTCATTTTGATATAAAGAATGATGTCGAGGTATTTTTCTAGATTTATTCTCGTAATGCGATAATTTCATGCGAAGAATAACAAATATCTCGGCGAAATCATTTTGATTCCTAAGTTAGCGTGATGGTTTGATAAATAATATAAATGGAGAAATGATGTAGTTCATATCAATAGCAAAATAGAATATGATATGATGAAGCATCATAAATTTACCCGGATATTATTTTAGTTGAATGGAATGGAAAAATCATCGGAGTGATCGCTTAGCGTCTTTTGCTCATGTTCTCACAGACGACGTCATTTTGTTCTAATTTGTAAATCTCACCACGATGACACAGCGGTAGAAATACATCCCTGCATAAAGAACGATGACGTTGAAGCATTCTCCTAGATTTTTTTCCATAGCACGGCGATTTCCTACGGAGAGTAACAAACATCAAAGAGATCGTCAGCGGTAGAAATACATCCCTGCATAAAGAACGATGGCGTTAAAGCATTCTCCTAGATTTTTTTCCATAGCACGGCGATTTCCTACGGAGAGTAACAAACATTAAAGAGATCGTCAGGAGTTGCCCCGATGAAATAACTCTGATATCTAAGTTAGCATGATGATTTGATAAATAGTATAAATGGATAAATGATAAGAAATGACGTAGCGTCCATAAAATCGTAGAACATATCAAGTAGTAAAATAGAATTTGATCTCCTTCTTTTCTTCTTCCCCCCCCTTTTTTTGTCGGACCTGGATGACCGATCCAGCCCTACGAAAGTTTTTCACCGGTCATCAGGATAAATCGAAAAACACTAATGGAGGCTCATTCAAATGATCAGTATTCTTAGGCCTTCTTCTTCCCCTTTATATTTATAGAGAGAAGTCCAAGAGACTCCCCTTATTAAAAGATCATTAGAGGATTATTAAAGGGTCATTAATGGGTACATTCGTAACCGTTACATCCTTTAATGTTAATAATTATTGTATGTCGAGAACTTGAAAGATTGGCAGCTCAACAAGTCGGCTAGTCGGGAGGTCGGTAGGTCTGAAGGTCGTGAACTTGATCGGATCGGCTTGGTTCAACTAGTCGGAGGTTGTTGATACGTCACGTGAAGACTATATTGATCAAATCCTAAAGCATACTACATGATCCTTGTATTAATCAAACCTTAACCTTGTTACATAACTTTTATATTGACTAGTCAAGGACTCGCGCACACCTCCGCATCCCTGATGTATTTGGATTCCTCGTTAGCCTCGAAAGGATGGATCGGAAAAACTTTGAAGGAATCATTGGAAGGTATACATTTACTGAATGGCAAGGGGAACAATAAGTATATTGATGCAGCAAGGGCGGTGATTAATTAATGTCAATTGACAAGGTAAAGGTAGAAGTTAGGAACTGATTAATAGATCATTGATCAACGTGGGAATGACAGTCCGGGTCAAAGACAAACAATGTCAGCATTAACAGAGTTGATGGGGCTGGTAGATGCAAATGATGGAGAGCACGATTTAGTAGTGGATCTCTATGCGACAACGAAGATGATAATGATAATAGTGATAGAAGGTGAGCTAGGGCGTTGTCCAAGATTGTAAAGAAGAAAAGATCAACATTGGAGTCTTTTGCTTTGGTGATTATGAGTTTTAAGTGAGAAGTGGAGGAACATAGATCAATCGTAAATCAATGAAATGATAAAGGAAATAGAAAGGAGAGTAATATGAAAAGCTAGGGGAAGGCCATGATCCTCCTTTGACCTCCACTTCTACCCAAAGAAATAAAATCATTAAAAGATTGATGGTAAGAAAACAAAATATACAGAGAGAGAATTTTTTTATCTTACACATCCATCTAGGAGTATCCTGTGTTAATTTTTTTTATTTTAATTTTTATTTCCTTTAACCTAAATATGCTCTAAACTCTAAATTCTAAATCATAAATTCTAAAATATAATTTTTTTAAAAAAAATAACATTAGATGCTCACGGATGGATGTGTAAGATAATAAAATTATATATATATATATAAAATGATTATAATCTGTATTTGTTAGTGTAATAGGATTTAAATAAGTCCTCCTTTGTATTCTGTCTCATAGACTTATTTTTTTTTAAAACTTGGGAAGGTGCAAATCGGTATGATTGATTGGAATACTAGGGGGTTGAATAACACCTTAACTAGCAAATAAGATGTTCACTTTGACTTACGTGTTTGTTTGCATAATAGTAAACACATCCAGATAATAAACAAACACAAGTGAATGCATGCAATGCCAATATGAGATCTTTTATGTGGTTGAGACCCGATCTTACTTTATAGTCTATCAAACCGTTAAGTGAATTATCTCCACAATCTCACTATGAAAATCTCTTTTGAATGAAGTAGAAGAAACCTCACGTTTATCTTGGTCACACAAAGTGAAAATCATATATGATTTTCATGCATTGTTACGAACAAAACATGTCCATTGTTTATATAGAGAAGGCTCCAATGATAACTAATGTATACTTTTTAAATGAGTTCAATCTACTAAAATCCAAAGGTAGTTGAATAGATTTTGAAAAACAATTTATTGGGTGACTCTTATCAGCAGTTGAGTTGACTCACTTAAATTTTAGTTAATTATACTTTTTATTTAGTTAACTAAATCCTAACAAAAAGCATTATGTTCATGAACAAAGAGATTGCAATGGACTCAACACCCCAATCGATTGGAAAGATCATAAATCGACTCAATGTGTTCGAGGATCCCGAATTACATGTCTACACCTTTGTAAGCCTATGTAAACCTTCATAATCATGTTTGAATATAGACTACATCCAAGAATTTATGTTCCTAGGTTGAAAGCTCTCTACAAGCCAAGTTATCCATGTTAGTATAGTTGATTATTATTATGTAAAGGTAGACTAGTCTTTTTATTATCACTTTTGTTGTATATTTATATCCCTCTTTCTTGGTAATACAATTCGCTAGCCTCCTTTTATGGCTAGCTCTTTCTCTTCTTCTCTTTGTGTTATCTTTTGCATTTTATTTGTATTCTTTGCTTTATTCACATGGTATCAGAGCAAATCTATCTCGTTGCATAACAAGGAAGAAAAGAATTTTATTTTCGAAATTCTTTGAGGCAACTATAGAAGAATTGTATTTTCTTGAGTTTCAACCGTTGGATTGCCTTGAAACTTTGAGAGAGTGTTCCTCACATCTAGGGTTACATTTTGAACGGTGGAGATCGGATTTTGAGTCCTTTAAGTTTACCTGACATTGGAAAAATGTGACTATTAATTTTGATATATTGCTTTTATTGTTATAATGACGGGTGCAAAAGATGATTCACTCTATTAGTGTGCAATTGAATGGGAAAGATTACTCCTATTGGAGTTATGTAACGAGGAATTTTTTGAAAGGCAAATGAATATGAGGTATATTTCATAAACTTTTGTCAAATCTGTAGATGGTAAAGATGAAAAATATGCATAACAATTAGATGTCTGAGAAACTTGCAATTCGAAAATTATCACTTGGATCAACAACTCTGTGTTGCAATCGATAGGTGTCCAATTTGCAAAGTATGAAACCGCCAAGAAAGTTTGGGATCGCTTAGAGAAATTGTATACTCAATCTAATTTTGCAAAATAATATTAATTGGAGATAGGCATTCGTGCTCTACAACAAAATAGTATGAGTGTTCAAGAATTTTACTCTGCAATGTCTAACCTTTGGGATTAGTTAGCACTTACAGAATCTGCACAATTGCGAGAGTTTGCTCCATATGTTGCTCATAGACAAGAACAATGCTTGGTTTAGTTTCTAATGACTCTTTGAGATGATTTTGAGGGCCTTTGTGGAACCATTCTACATTGTAATCCATTTTCTTTTGTTGACTTTGTAGTCAATGAGCTGCTAATTGAAGAAATTCACCTAAAGTCTCGAGGTGAAAAAGTGAGCACATAAAAAGAAATTCTTCCTCGTCCCAATCTTTCTATTTTTGTTGTCCAGCCCATGCCTCCTTTTAATAATCAGAATAGATCTCAAACAAAGATCAGTTATGATGAATGTAGTTTTTGCAAGCAAAAGGGTCATTGGAAGGTGCAGTGTCCCAAGTTGCTAAATAGAACGTTACCACCACAATAGTCTTCTCCTTCGAAATCCGTTAGCCAACCACAACAATGATTCCTTAAACCTAGAGCACCCAACATGGCAACAATAGTTCCTCCTACCAACTTTGGAGCGACTCAATCATCTAATGCCACAATTGTTGTTCTTATCGAACAATTTTAGAAGTTCCTTGCATCTCAACCACATGACATGTCTGTCTCTTCTCACATAGGTTTGCCCTCTGGTGGTACCTCAGGTATACTTTCCCCTATCTGGATCCTTGATTCTGGAGCTTCACATCATATGTCGCTTAATGTCAATTCTTTTGTATTTGTAAATTCATGTCCTTCTGTGTCAGTCATGACCGCTGATGGTACTCTCATGTCATTAGCTGGTGTTGGTTCTATTTGTATGCCTAATTTGTCTCTATTTGATATATATAATATTCCTAATCTTACCTTAGATCTTGTCTCAGTTGGTCAATTATGTGATTCTAGTTTCTCAGTCTCTTTCACTACATCTTCATGTTATGTGCAGGATCCGTGGTCCCAGAAGTAGATTGGGATAAGTCGTAGGCAGGGGGGACTGTATGTATTGGAAGAGCTAAAAGTTCCAAATGTTGCAGCTTCTAGTGTTGATTTGTCATCCTTTCGGTTAAGCTCTACTCTTTTTTTTTTGTTTTTATTTGTGGCATTCTCATCTTGGACATGTTTCTTCTTCTCATTTGAAATACTTAGCTTCTAAGGAAAATTTAGAAAAATTACAAACTCGCGATGTTTCAGATTGTTGTGGTTGCAAATTGACGAAATTTTCTATTTTACCTTTCTATAAAAGTATCTCTGTTTCTCTTGCACAGTTTGAGTTGGTTCATTCTGATGTGTGGGGTCCATCTCCTGTTCGTACGAAAGGTGGATCATGTTACTATGTTTCCTTTATTGATGATTGTAATCGTTACACTTGGGTTTATCTTATGAAACATCATTCTGATTTTCTAGGTATCTATCATATATTTCGTGTCATGGTAAAAACTCAATATAATATTGCTATTAAATGGTTTCGATGTGATTTGGGTGGTGAATATACATCCAAACTTTTTTTCTGAAATACTTGCCTTAGATGGTACGTTTCATCAAAGTTTTGTTAGGGTTGCAAGGTTGCAAACAAAGTCCCACATTGAAAACACATGAGAAAGATCATGGGCTTATAAGGGAAAGATCTCTCCATTGGTATAAGGCCTTTTGGATAAACCTCAAAAATAAAATCATGAGGGCTTAGGCCCAAAATGGACAATATCATGTTATTATGGAGATATCTAAATTCCTTCGGTCATAACAAGTTCTTGTACTGAAACTCTGGAACAAAATGATATTGCTGAAAGAAAACACGTTCTCTCCTGTTATTTGCATATGTTCCTAGTGAATTCTGGGGGGGAAGCTATTCTTACCGCAGTCCATTATATCAATAAAATTTCATTTTCTATTATATCCAGTTTGTTTCCTTTTGAAAAACTATTTAGTTATGTTCCTAATTATTTTGTCTTAAGAGTTTTTAGATCCACATGTTTTGTCCTTCGTTCTCATGTTGAGCGTAGTAAGTTTAGTTCTCGGTCCTCTCTTTGTGTTTTTCTTAGCTATGGCTAGGGTCAAAAGGGATACAGATGCTATAATCTAGTTAGTCAAAAAAATTATGTCTCGTGTCATGTTGTTTTTCTTGAACACATCTCATTCTATGACATTCCCTCTAACACTCCTAATCTTAAAAAATCTAATCTCATTCATATTGATCCCTTTTGCACTAACTTTGATGTTATGTCATCTCATATTTCCCCACAATTAGACCACCCTAACACCTCTTCTTCTAATGATGCTACTTGCAGGATTGACACTCATACAGATTTTAGTCATCAACTTACCGATGATCCCTCTGCTCCTACTTCTCTCCATGATGCTCCTGTGATAGTGGAACCTCCTCCTCGTTACCCTCAACGATCTTATAAGTCCACTCAATTACTTGATTTTGTGTATTTTACTTATTTTGGTTCTTTCTCTTCTTTTTTGGATTCTATTTACCAATTTTCTGAGCCCTCCTCTTGTAAAGAAGCTGCTCTCAATTCTCTTTGGCAGCAGGCTATGGTGGAAGAACTTTCTATTTTGTATCAAACATGTACTTGGGATCATGTTCCTCTTCCTTTAGGAAAGTGTGTGATCGGTTCTCGATGGGTGTATAAGATCAAAACTAAATCTAATGGGTTAGTTGAGTAGTATAAAGCTCGTTTGATTGCTAAAGAATTTTCTTAACAGTATAGTATGAATTACAAGAAAACTTTTGCTCCAATTTCCAAGCTTGTTACTATCTATACTCTCATTGTAGTTGCATCAGTTCGTCAATGGTCTATTTTTCAAATAGATGTTAAAAATGATTTTTTAAATGGAGATCTTCAAGATGAAGTTTACATGGTGCCTCCACCAGATGTCACTCACAACTTTGGTGAAGTTTGTAGACTAAAGAAGGCTCTTTAGCTTGGTTTGACAAGTTCTCCAGTGTGATTGCATCTCTTGGCTTTCTTCCTAGCCATCATGACTCCGCTCTTTTTGTTCGTTGCACTTCGTTAGGTCGCATGATACTCTCTCTATATTTTAATGACATGATTATTACAGAGGACGATATAAATGGAATAGCATATTTGAAACTACATTTGGCTCGTGAGTTTGAGATGAAAGATTTGGGTCCTCTGCGTTATTTTTTAGGAATGGAAGTAGCTTATTCTCCTCATGGCTATCTTCTCTTGCAATCCAAATATACTGGTGACATTCTAGAACAAGCTCGTCTATTTGACACTCGCACTGTTGATACTCCGCTTGAGGTTAATACTTAGTACTCTTCTATTGATGGTGTTCCCTTGCCAAATCCTTCTTTATATTGCACTCTAGTTGTTAGTCTAGTGCATCTCACCATCACTAGACCTGACATTGCTTATGTTATCCACATTGTCAGCCAGTTTATTGCTTCTCTCACTTCAGTACATTGGGGTGTTATGCTTCGCATCCTTCGATATCTTCGAGGTACCCAGTTTTATGGTCTTCTTTATCCCTCCATTTCTACCATAGAGTTGCGCACCTACTCAGATGCAGATTGGGGTGGTGATTTTATAGATAGTAAGTCTACCAGTGGATTTTTGTATTTTTTTTTGGGAGACTCCCTTATCTCTTGGAAAAGTAAAAAAGTAAAACGTTGTCTCTCATTCTTCTATCGAAGCAAAATACAGTGCTATGGCCTCTACTACTGCTGAAATTGTTTGGTTGTGTTGGTTACTTGCTGATCTGAGTGCTTTTCTCCCCGACCCTAACCCTATGCATTGTGATAACTCTGGTGCAATTCAAATGACTCACAATTCGGTCTTCACAAGCGCACCAAGTATATCGAGATTGATTGTCATCTCACTCACCATCACTATCAAAATAGTACCATCATCTTATCATTTGTCTCATCTTCCATGCAAATTGCAGACTTGCTCATCAAGGTGCATTCCACTATATGTTTTCAATTTCTGGTTAATAAACTCGATGCTTTCTGCTAGTACATCATGAATTTGAGAGGAGATATTAGTATAGCTGATTATTATTATGTAAGGGTACACTAGTATTTTTGCTATTACTTTTGTTGTATATTTATATCCCTCTTTTCTTTATAAATCCTAAGACTTGGTAATACAATTTGTTAACCTCCTTTTGTGACTATCTCTTTCTCTCCTTTTCTTTATGTTGTCTTCAAAATATACGAACCGAGATTACAATCTCACATAACCTCTCATAGCTCACAATCTTCTGGGACTTCATCAACTTGCCTAGGAATCTATATATTTAACACTTCCTATCCATAGGTCGCATTTCTAAGACTTGTTTCGCTTTCACAAAAAGCCTTATTTACAAAACTTCTAGTGCATTGAATGTCTCACACAATCCTCAATGATATAAACCAAACTCTGTGTGCAACTAGCTAAGTCCTTGCAACCTTAATGCCTATAGATTATTAACATTGATAAATCTAACTTAAATTCTTTGTCACACATCAAGACATTTTAGTGGAATCCAATACAATTGCACTAACAACCTATTCCACCTATACTTTGTCTATTATCTGATGTGGTTTTTAATGTTGTACTCTTCACTTAGTTTCTAGAGTTGCACTCTTCGCTCTTCACTTTATAGAGTGTCAATTGTATGGTCAATCATCCATAGTGTCAATTTTATAATCAATTTATTAGGGTCAATTTATGATTTGGCCAACTACTGGAGTGAATATCATTTTGAATTATGCAAGAAGAGTTTTCCTTTTCTCTTGAGTGATCTTGCAAGGTCAAACAAAAATTTCTAGATATTTGAAGTATATTTGTGTTAATGCAGGAAAATTATAATAATAATAGAATGCAAATACGAACAATAACACTAATCATTCATCTTTTTTTAATCCAAAATATTCAATTTCTTGAATCAATTATTCAAAAAGATGATCGATTCATTTTTATAAAAAAAAAATGATTATCAAGATAAATTAAAAAATATTCGTGAAAAAATATCCAAGCGACTAGCATTCTTAAAATTATCATCCTACTATTTTTTTTATAATTTATCATAATTAAAATTTAACCTTTAAATATCTAATTAATTATTTAAAAAACTTAACCACTACATCGTAATTCCAAAAGCTATCAATCAGTCTTTAAGTGTTTGGGCACTCGGTCCTGATAATTTATTTGGTAGATCAAACTCACAATCCCTCTATGAATTGTGTGTCCTTCTTGGAAGTGTACGAACCTATTCAAATGAAATAATTATCTACACAAGATATACAAATAGGGTGTGAGAAATTTACCAAAGCCTATAAGTAAGATAAAACTCTTACAATTTTTATTAAAAAGAAATAAAAAGATAAAACTCCTATTTTTAAAGGGTCAATTGAAAATTAATAAAAATTCATTTGATATAATTGATGAGTAAAAACATGATGATATTGATGAAACATCAATACCTTCTAACATTATAGTCTAATGAAAAATTTGAAATGATGATAATAATGTTGATAATATTACAAGTATTCATGAAAATGATGACAATGATGATACATTGGGTGGTTGTAAAATTTATATTTCCCCAACTCTAACTCAAAGCTTTGGATATGTGAGAAAAGTTACATATATACAATCCAAGATGAAGATCATGGAACTAGAACTATTAAGAGTTAATATCAATGCCAGTGACAAATAAAAAGAAGATAATAATTATCGAGATATGTGAGAGAGTTTAGCTGAGATTGATTTTAATCGAAGTTCATCATACTCTCAACCTTTCTATTATAGATATAATGCATTATATGGTGATCCATCATATCAGAGCTTGGGGACGTATGCATATCCTTATCCTGTGTTTGTATCAGTTCGGATTCTAGTGATGTCAGTTCAAATCCAATTTCAGTGGTAAATCGAGACATGCTGATGTACATGTAGAAAAATTAATATTAATATTACATGTAATGGAATAATTATTTAATTTGGATGTTGAGAAACTATGAAGTTGATCTAATCAGAATGTTGTAAGAACTAATGTTTTCATATGATTCATGTTACCCCTTTGGGTATTAGTAAGGTAACATATTTTGGCCCTTACGGGACGAGCAGATGACTATTGCATAAGGCTTTACTTTCAAGAGTCTAGAGGTCAATCCTTGGCAGCGTAATGCTTGTCAGGTTCCTGTTCTCACCCATGCAATGGTCACTGTTCAAAAGTTAGTAGCCACCCGTGATTTACCTTCCTTCCAGATAGTGAGGGGTCACCCCGGAGGGGCCGCCGAGGTGACGATTTCATCTTTTGCCACCAAAGTAACATATTTTGATATATCAATTTTAATTTGAGTTATTGATATATTAATTTTTTTAAAAGAAAAATATATTTATTTATTTTCTAATAATATTAAATTATTCAATAATTAAGAATTTATATAAAATCAATATTCAATTTATTTTAAATTATACATCCTAAATATATTTATCTAATAATAATTATTATTATTATATATATATAATAATAATAATTTTATTAATAAGTTAAAATCATTGTATTATCTTTTCTTTACTAATAATATAAAATTTCATATTATTTATATTTGTAAATCAGGTTGATAATTTTATATACTTTTGAAATTATATATATATATATATATATTTGTAAATCAGGTTGATAATTTTATATATTTTTGAAATAATATATATATATATATATATATATTAAAATTATATTAAATTTCAAGAATAATTTAAAGTTATGAGAACAAGAAATATATAAAAGAAAATCAATAGTAAATATTTATAACAATCAAACATTAATAACAATATATTTTTAATTAATATATATTAATAGATTTTTTAAAAAAAATATTGAAACCCTATCAATATGATGTAATATGATATCAAAATTATATGGTTTCAATTTGGAAATAAAACTTCGACACAAATCGAAATATTAAACAATGCATCGAATTGCATGGACGATTTGGAATGCCAATTGGGGGTTGTCCAGCTACATGGACAACTCAGGATGCCAATTGTAAGAGAGAAATCTATAAAAAGTGAACAACAACAAAATTGGGTCAACTAAATCAATAAAAAATGAACAAATTGATAATATAATTTTATCCTGAAACTACAGTAACATCTTATCCCCGATTTTAATAAATTTACATGTAATAAATTATTAAGGAGTATTTTCTCAAAAACTACGAACGACAGTAAGGTTAAGATCGATAACAATGGTACTACTAGTCTACTAACATTTTCCCTACCAATTTAACACCCAAAATTAGAAAATAATCGAAGAACCGCTTTAGAGTTGGAAATGTTCAATTATCCATATATGTTATTTTGGAAACCATTAACCACGCCGGGACTACAATTTCAGAACGAACTCGACGGTCTATGCAACTAGTAAAGAGCATACTTTTGTTAATCCAGTATGCCTGAATTCGACTAATTTTAAAAGTGGATGATCTAATCTTGTAAATCGATCATCAAATAAATTTGAGAAGTATGAATGAATCTTCATGTAATGCTCAATATTATTAGTAATTCGAGCACTGCAGACATTTGATGTACTAACATGAGAATCAAATCATGATTGCATAAGTTAACTACTCTGCCTTTCACCGCTGTACCATACCTCAGGGTAGTAAAGAGCATACTTATCCCGGGAGAAGATGGTATGGTGAGGAGGACCATATAGACAAAAGAGATACCAAATTTCAAAGATTTTCACGTGCCAATTTTAAGGGGAAATGATCCTTTATTTTTATTTTTAATATTAAGAATTCAGATCTTATAATCAAATTAATCCTCAGATAAATAATTGGGCCTCACATTTCGCTCATTAAATAAATTTAGAAAGTACATTAACTCCAGACATAACGGCTCAACTTCATCTGTTGGGGGCGAAATGATCCTTTATTGTTATTATTTTTTAAAATTTAGATATCCAATTTTTTGAACCGTTTAATTATGGAGGTGATCTGTCCGGTCTCATAAAATTTTTTCATTGACCACTAGGAGTAAATCGGGAAGCACTCACGGAGGTTCATCTAAACGACCAACGTTCTTAGGTTTGTCATCCCATTGGAGGAAAATTCCTATCGTGCGCTGCAATTAGAATTCTAACCTTAGATGCTTGGTTAATCATTTGGAGGACCTAACTGTTGGTGCAGTTTGTACTAATAGTCTAACCCTAGGTTTTAATGTATGACAACAGGTTAAAGTTATACTGTTGTTGTTTGACAAGTTGAGCTAAGCGTGCAGGTTAACTAACTTGACAGATCTAGAGGACTAGACACAAGGCTGAATTTTAGATGTGTGATTCTAGCAGGAAGTCCAGCTGGATCAAAAAGACCAGACACCAGGTAGAAAGTCTTAGTTGTTGCTAGGCAAGAAAGTCTTAGTAGGTCGGATGAACCGAGGGGCAGAAAGACCTGGTGGGTCGAGGATCGGACGGGGGACCCTGTGGTCCTTCGTTTGAGGGGGGATTGTTGGGGGTTGCAAGGTTGCAAACACAGTCTTACATTGAAAACATATGAGAAAGATCATAGATTTATAAGAAAAAAATATCTCCATTGGTATGAGACCTTTTAGTAGAGCTCAAGAGCAAAACCATGAGAGCTTAGGCCTAAAGTGGATAATATCATACCATTGTGAAGATATCTAAATTCCTTCGGTCCTAATAATTGGTATTAAAGCACGGACTGTCAGAAGGTCTAACTGTCGATTGTGCACAAGAGCTATAGTATAATCGAGCCATGTGAGTAGAATATTAATCTCGAACAAAGAAAGTGAGGCTTTCGTGTCCAGATCAAGAGGACTAGACATCAGACAGAAAGTCCTAGTTGCGGCT
Source organism: Hedychium gardnerianum (assembly GCA_038050645.1). Classification (NCBI taxonomy): domain Eukaryota; kingdom Viridiplantae; phylum Streptophyta; class Magnoliopsida; order Zingiberales; family Zingiberaceae; genus Hedychium; species Hedychium gardnerianum. The sequence continues at coordinate 10,175,318 of JBBUKS010000035.1, forward strand.
AGGCAAGGAAGTCCTAGTAGATCGAGTGAACAGAAGGACAGAAAGACCTGATGGGTCAAGGATCAGATGGGAGGCCCTGTGGTCTTTCGTTTGAGGGAGGGATTGGACTGCTAGAAGGTCTAATCGCCGACTGTGCACAAGAGCGGACACAGAGGCAGAAAGACTTGATGGGTCAAAGATCAGATGGAAGGTTCTGTGGTCCTTCGTTTGAGAGAGGGATTGAACTACTACAAGGTCTAATCGCCGACTGTGCACAAGAGTTATGGTTTAATCGAGTCATGTGAGTAGAATATTAACCTCGAACAAAGAAAGTGAGGCTCTCGTATCTGGATCAAGAGGACCAGACACCAGGCAGAAAGTCCTAGTTACGGCTATGTAAGGAAATCCTAGTAAGTTGGACGTGGAGCCTTGTGGTCTTTCGTTTGTTGGGGTTGCAAGGTTGCAAATAAAGTCTCATATTGAAAATACATAAGTAAAATCTTTTGGGTAGAGTCCAAAAGTAAAATCACGAGGGTCTAAGCCCAAAATAGATACAATCATAACACTAACCACTGCACTGTAGCCGGGGGGAACAAAATGATCTTTTATGTGATAAAAGATGACTCGCTCACCCAAATGTCCCTAATCACCGGGCCCACAACCAAATGAAGGGAGTAAATTATGATGACCGAATGACCTCTTTAGGTAGGAGAAATTTTATTTCCTAAGTGATTGTTCTCTCTAAAATTTGATCAATACTCTTATATTATAATTTATCATCCAAATACCAACTTGATTATATCATGGGGATACGAAATAATCCTTTATATGATAAAAGATGACTAGCTCATCACTAAAAAAAAAAAAAAAATTATGATAATTAAATAATCTTTTTAGATGGAAAAATTTTTATTCTTAAAAAAATATTTTCTTAAAAATTCAATCTCTAATTTTTTATAATAATCTATCATTTAACTATCGATTTGATTACGTCAACTGAGACATCCTTTATTAATTGATGGAGGGGTAACAAAATACAAATTGAAGTACTACCTATGGATAATTGGACTCCCTATTTTAAATAAAATTAGATGAAATAGGTAATAGGTATAAGTTCAAAACCAAGAGCAAAAGCGGCCTCCCATTTGAATACTTTCACTTGGATAAAAGAGCCAGCGGGGGAGTTTTTTCATTACTGACAAAAAGCTGTCTCCCTCTAAAGAATCTGACCTTTACTTCACGTGGTCTGTTCCTTGTTCATGACTTCCTCTCTCTCTCACTCTCGCACTGGATACCTTCCTTTCCACTGTCTAGTTAATTCAACCAGCTTCTGTGATCTCCACTCTTCTTTATCGGTAGAAGGGCCGCGGAAGAAAGAATAACTAGATCTTTTCTCAGATCAATGTGCGCTTCCCATTCTTCGTTTCTCATTGCTGTTTATTCCTTTTAAAAAACATTTTCCCCCTTAAATGAGCCCGTTGTTTGGGCTTTGAAGCGTGCCTTTCCCATTTGTTTTAACAGGTAAGGTTGTGATCGTTGCGCGCTCGGGAAGATTCTGGTTTAGATTTTCTGTTGATTTCATTTGTGCAATATTTTCACCTTGTCGGAGATCGCTCCCGTAGAAAAGCTTACATTTTGGCTTCTCCAACTGGTCAACGATCGATCTTGGTGCCGCTGGAGGAAGGATCTACATTTGCTTTTCTCCATCTGTTCTTGACCTGCGATGGGTTTCATCTCGAGAAACATTATCCCAGCGTGTGGAAACATGTGCGTTTGTTGCCCGGCGTTGAACCCTAGCTCTCAGCGCCCTGTTAAACGGTACAAGAAATTGCTAGCCGAAGTCTTCCCCAAAAATCTCGTAAGCGTTCATTTGGAAAGTTTGCTATTCTCATGATCTCATTGGTTTGTTTCGGTGAAATAGACTGATGTTCGTTTCAATTCTGTTGTTGCATCTGCTTTCATTTCTCTATGCGCATGTTGGGTGATTCTTGAAACGTTAAATATTACGAGTCCATTTGCAAGTTTGAAAACGTAATTCCGTTTGCTGTTTCAGTTCATGCTGTATAGATGACATACAACCATTAAGGTGTCTACCTGTTTATATAATAGTTATTTTCATAAGATGGATGGCAATCACAACCAAGAAATAGCTATTTACACTTGGAAGGGCTTCCATAAAATTGAAAATTAGATTAAATAGAATGATATGAGAAAAGTATATTTAGTGAATCTCAACATATCTAGGAGAATGCAATTATGCAAGCGTATCCCATTTAGTCAAGGTTGTCATGAACGAGATGGTAAGGAATGGTGTGAGAACATAGGAATGGTCTGTAGGTTCATTAGATTACAATTTAGAATTTACCAGAAATTTGGGTTGCCTAGGCCAATATGAATCATAGTGTCATAATATCCTAAGGTTTGTATCATAACCTTTACATACATTCATCTACCTAGGAACTCTGGTGAACATTCTACATGGTATGAGATGAGGTACTGCACTTCATTTATTTTGAATTTTGACAGATGATAAAATTTCTCCCGTTGCTTTAACTTATTATTTGTATTCATGTTCTTAATAATTTTCACAAGATTATATGGCTAAATACTTTAAATTCGCAGGATGGTCTTCCTAATGAAAGGAAAATCATGAAGTTATGTGAATATGCTGCTAAGAATCCACTTCGGATCCCAAAGGTTAGTACATTTGGTACAAAATCAAGTTTCTTATTCCTAACAGTGAAGAATTTGAATATTTAGTGAATCTGACCTTTCCTTGATAGATTGCAAAGTATCTTGAACAAAGAGGTCACAAGGAATTGCGAAATGGACATATCAACTTTGTAAAGATTATTACTGAAGTCTATAGCAAATTGCTTTACATATGTAAAGAACAAATGTAAGTTGTGACAACATTTTGCCTGCTCCATCTAAGTTATAATGTTTTTGTTTCTCAGAAAAGCTTATTATCTCTTTTATATTAGCTTTAATAATGATTCAAGCCATTGTGCTCTTTTCTATCTTGTTGACCACAAACTTTGTTTCCAAATAAATCTTTTTCTTTGAATTTGTATAAATTTCTTTGTAAAATTGTAAATTAATAATCTGATATTTATTTGTAAGAAAACTTGGATAAGTTAAGCATGTCTGCTTTTTTCTGTTCATACACCATTTGCTAGTATTTGACATTATTTTTTGAAAATTTAATTTAACTTATTTATTTTTTTACATCACTACACACAATGGATATGACATAATTGAAACATCAGAGAAAAAGATGTCTTACTTTAGTATGTTGGGTGTCTCTATGCACGTTTTTAATTTTTTTTTCGCAAAACAAGCACGGAAACATAATAATAAACTAAATTATTACAGCACGCGCATCACACACATACATGATACACACATGTGTAGACATAATCGTAGAAATAAATTGCATAAACAAATTTATATCTGTTGGATGACGTGAAGCGGAAACGACATCACATAGCAACCTTTGAAAGATTGCCTCTACTCGTATCCACGTCTAGATCTCCGTGAGATGACTTCACTAAGTCACGTGTCATGTCTCCGTTTCGATACTAGTCGAAGGAGGGAGACAAAGCGATTTGAGAGAGGATCTATGATTCGAATTGGTATCCGGTGGCACAAGTCGTATTTACTATACGAAACAAACTGAATGGAGGCGATGAAGCCGCTGTTCGGAGGTCAGAAAGCTCGCTGCCGGCGAGGGAGAGCAGGTCCTGAGCTGTCGGAGTTCCGGCAGCAACAGTTGCTGGCCGGAGGTGGGCTGGACGGCAAGAAGAACCAGTCGGAGATGCTGTTCCGGTGGTGGACAGCAGCTAGGCAGCTGATGGGGCTGCTGGCCGTCAGCTTTGGCTTCGGAGGCCGGAGGAGGAAGGGCAGCCGGTGGGACAGCTTTCAGGCAGAGCTGGGTGGCGGTGCAAAGGGAGGTTGGTGGTCAGCGGCGGCAAAGAAAGAGGGAGAGAAGGAGAGGAAAAACCTAACACTTAAGTTTAATCCAAAGAGTTGTATTATTTCTCTCCAACTCGGATATATTTATAGATCTCTTATCGGGTTTGAATAACAAATTCAAACCCTTTTCCGTTAACCCAAAATGCAAACCATTAGCTTTAAGTTTGGTTCAAGACCAAATTATGTTGATTCAAAACCAAACTACCTTGGTTCAATAACCAAACCTCTTTTAATTAAAACCAAACCAATTTGGTTTATAATTAAACTAAAGAGGTCCAATTCGTCTTCAAAAGACGTGGCTCATCTATGCTTCCGTTTTGACAAAATATCTTCCATATTTGCTCTTCGTCTAGTCCAACCAGACTCAATCTCTTTCGATCTGAGAATCTATTCTCAAACTCGTTTTAAGTCTTTCGGATAAACTCGTAGATCGTGTGACCTTATAGGTTCCCGGTTATGTTGTCCATTTGCAATTAACCATTAATTACGAATAGATCATGTGTGACACCTAGTAGTACATGATGACCCCCAATTGACCAGGAATCACAGTTGACCACTTCTGATCCCTTATAGTTGTTCGTGCGTCTGTTTCTTTTGTCCATCTTATACCCGCTCGGTTCAGAATGTGTCAGTTCCCACTAGGCTAACTATGTCACACTTAGCCCAAGTTGTAGTACCTCCCTCGTCTGCGGATTCGAATTACTCAAACACTTGTCCAAGAAGACCATCCTCTTGATGTGTTTCTGTTTTGGCCAAAAACTTATGAGTAATAATCCTGACAAGTGGCCATAGAGTATATGTCTCCTTATCTAAGGAGTGGTGAATCCTCTGTGAGTTATTCAAACACCTTTGGGCATCTTGACTTATGCCCAATCATTCCAAGGCTACACCTCCAAGAAGATGCTTGCTTAAGATGTCAAAGCATAATTCTCCATAATCAAGATGACTTGAATACCTTAAGTCGAAGGAAACTCGCACTCGAGCTGCAATGAGATCTTAACATGTATAGAACCACATGAAGTCGTCAACTAGTTATCCTTAATCAACATTCATATGTTAACTCTCAACATCTCCAATGTTTCCAGTCAGTAAGGGTCGGTTGCTTGGATAAATTAAGGAGTTTAATTAGTCTAATGTCCAGTCTTATCAATTCATCGACTAGGGAATATTCCAATACGTATATAATTACACATGTAGAGATAACCCATTAATTGTGATCCAATCACAATTTCTCTTATGTTATGCATTGTATTGTGGACTTCATTAATTGAGTTTAAGAACCATCTTAATATTTTTGATGTTCTATTGGTATACTTGGGCACCTTGTATGGTACATACTTCTGAATTGATTAATGTGCAGCATTGTGTATTCCTTATGATGCGCCTTTTGTGGCAGTGCATATTTTGCTGTCAGCCTGTTGAATGTTATTGTTGAGCTTCTGGATAGCAAGAAGCAAGATGACATAAAGGTTGTTGGATGCCAAACATTAACAAGATTCATTTATAGTCAGGTAAGGGTATGAGGCAATTTTGTAATTATTGGTTTCAATGTACCTTTCTTTAATTACTCGGTACCTCAAATTTTGTTGCAATGTTTTGCTCATTTTGACTTCACTTGATTTGATACTTTCCTTTGATAACTTACTTAGTCATTAGTATTTTTGTGACAGAAATTGTCTGTTATTATGTTCTAGCTCCTTGAAACTTTGGTGATAGTATAAATATGACTGATGCATACGAAGTCATAAATTTTAATAAACTTTTTCCTATAACATTTTTGCAAAACGTTCTAACCTAGAGATAGCTTCCATGTTCTTGTTGTAATTTGATTGGGTAACTACTTATTGTAAAGCTTTAGTTGTTAGGAAATGATCCAATTATCTATTATGATTTTGACATCTTTCTCACTTCCTTAGTGGTTAAGCTGGACTGAGCTTGAATTTGGAAGCATATTGCAGGAGAGGGCAAACTCATGCATGATCTTTGCACTAATATGCACGGGAAAATTAAGAACACACATAAAAGAAGGATAATAGGGTGAGCTAGCACTTGAGCTTAGGAACTGTGCTTTCGTATCATGTTAAGAAAAGGGTTGGTAACCACTAATTCCTAAACCTTAATTGCTAAAGATTTCATTTGATAAATGCGTGGTTTAACAAAGCTTTATTGCAACAATGAGAATGACGAGTATAAATATCAATTAATTTTTTCATTTTTAAATATTTTTTCTTTTAATCTTTATGTATGTTGGAACAATATTTAGTTACCTTGCTTTGGAGTATTTTAGATGATTATTCCTTGGGAGCAATTTGTATGCTTCCTAGAGCTAGTGTATAAGACTCACTATGAGAATTTGCTCTCTAAATACTGTTGTAGTATGAAGTATTCTATCAGATGTCATGAAGTATTAAATATGTTTTCTGAACAAAAGTTTTAATCTGATTATAATGATTTTAAAAGAATGGAGTGGTTTTATATATTTATGCTATGATTAAATAGCTGGCTGATGGTTCTTTATCGATCTTGTGTCTGTCCCTCATGCTTAATGAGGTCTGTGTTCAAAGTCTCATGGGCTTTGTTGTTATTGTGGCTGTTTGCTTTTACATTTTCAACACTATTGTCTTTGCCATGCAATAAAGTCTTTTTCCTCACTAAGTGTAATTTATTTTGAATTTGATTCATATTTTAAGGTCCTCCTCTATTCTTTGTACAATATTCTGTCCTCATTGTTATTTCCACGAATAGGATCTTGTTTTATTTATTTTCATACAATCTATGGCTACCATCTTGACAGGCGGATAATACATACATATGGAACATTGAAAGCTTGGTCCTGAAAGTCTGTGTGCTTGCACGTGAGGGTAGGGGAGAACAGAAAAAGCTTTTACGGGCTGCAAGTCTACAATGCTTATCTGCTATGGTCCTTGTTCCCTTTTGTTCAGATAATATTACATTTGTCCTTATTGCTTTTTAGTAAATTTTGATCGTTAGAATGATCATTATAATTTGAATTGCAGATTTGGTTCATGAATATGCATTCATATATCTTTGCTTGTTTTGATGAGGTGAGTGATTTTGAACTCTTTGCTTTGTTTGCTTTTAATAATTCTTATCTGGTAAAACCTATTTCAAAGCTTCTGAAAATGATGTTTGATGATTTATTACTTTGTCAAAGTTGATTGCTTGTTGTGGCATTTGCAGTTGTTTGAATTTATCTTTGTAGGATAACTTAAAGTGCATTGTACCTTGTGGCACATGGCTAAACCTGCAATGCTTTTGGGTTATGGTTCTTAAGTATATGACATTCTTATATCTCGTTTGTAAAAACTTTAAAAGCAGTTCGTACTATTTATGCAAAAATTTAAAAGCCTAATTCCTAAATTCCTTTACGACAAAGATTTTATATTGCATAATATTATTTCTAGCTTTTGTTACTTTGATATTCTCTTTTATTCTTTCTATATCAATTTCGTTACATTTAAAGTATGAATATTGTAAACTCGGTTGTTCCAAAGAAATGGACTCCGCCATAATCTGGCTGTTTCTATACATTCTGACAAGCAACTAAATGCTATTTATTTAATCAGAACAGTCATTTGATAGTGACAAAAAAGAACTTGGTTTAGTATTTGATTTAATTGCATCAAAAGATTGGTTGTGTGTAAATCTGTTGTCATTGTATTTTATCATTTGGTTCTTTCATTGTTGTCTTTATGGTCTGTGTGACAAGTCTTCATTGACTTTCGGCATCAGACGAGGGTTCTTAGTTAATGCTTGAGAAGCACTTGGATATTCTAATCAAATGAATCATGCTTTTTAATGTACAATATCATTTGCTAATTAATTTCTCACAAGCTGTATAATTTATATATATTTTTTGTGTGTATGTATATTCTGCCAATATAAATCATCTATGGAACTTGATCACCCTTACGAAAATTGGTTATTGGTTTGATAGAATTGATACTTGCTCAATGCATCAATTAAATATCATGAACATCTAATCTTCCATTTCAGATCATATTTGCTATCTTGGAAAATTATCGAACTGAGGAGCAAAATGATGGTGAGAGATGCGAGTCACATCATAATTGGGTTGATGAAGTAGTTAGGGGTGAAGCAAGAAGTGTTGTGACAATCATGGGTAGTGTTAGTCCTTGCAATACTGTTGTAAGGCGGCGGCCAGAATCCAAAGATTCTAATTTGCTAACAAGGTAATAGTGGTTGGCAATAGAAAATATCATGTTAGCAACATTATATGTTGCAAATTATGTAGCTATCCAGGATGGTTAATCTTCTTATACTGTGCAACTATGTCATGCCATTATCTGTTTATTAGGAATTTCTCTAAAAAAGTCGATTGATTTTGAAGGCTAGTCACACACAGAAATGTGGTTCTACTTTTGTTTGTTGCCATTATCTGTTGAGACACACCAGAATGAGAAATAGTATCACATATATTATAATATTGTCTATGAGAGACAATGAACTTTTTGATCACACATTAAGATGATGATGGTCTTGATAATTGTTCAAAACTATTCTTTCTGACAATTAATGATGGCCAAGTGCTGAATTTGTTGATTGTCACTTGTAACACAATCTTGCTATAAAGACTTAAAATTGACATGATCCCAACCAACAGAAACTGGTAGAGAAAAAGGATCATAGATTGAATATTTACTGTTATCTACATTCCATTGCTTGGTGGACCACAAATATCCTTAGCATTGTAACGCTTGTTGATAACAAAGACTTGGCAAGCTGATTTGCCAATAAATGGTTTAATTGTATTCTTGTCGAACAGAATGGATTTATGTTTATTTTGACGTTTATCTTGCTAAATTGGTTTTCTCTCATTTATATAGAGAAGAGAAAGAATCTCCTGAAGTATGGTTAGGGATTTGCATAGAGAAGCTTGCTGAACTTGCCAATGAAAGCATAACTACACGTTGTGTACTAGAGCCAATGTTTGCTTACTTTGATCAAGGAAGACATTGGGCTTCTCGTAATGGGTTTGCTTTAATGGTCTTATGTGACATAGCTCATTTAGGGAAAAACTCAGGTAATACTTCCATGCCATTCTTCTTCTTACTACTACTATTGTTGTTACTACTATTCTTATTTAATTGTTGCCATAAATTTATTGTATGTAATTTCATTGAGAACTAGAAGCAGGATTTTAGATATTAGATAAAATTCGTAATTAAAAAGGCCATATAAAGAGTTAGCTTCAATTGTTTTTTTTGATGTAAAATTACGTTGCTAAACTAGAAGTAACATATCTTTCTAAGAAAATTCATCTTTATCAACAATATAAAGAATTAGCTCTAATTAATTTGTTAATTCTAATAATACACTATTAATTATATCAATTGATTCCAAGTAAATCCATCTCTCTAAACGCCCTTAGGACAACAGTTAGCTTAGTTGGCTAAGGACTTGGAAGTTGTTGTGGGAGGTCTTGGGTTTGGAAACTGCTTTCACATAAATGTGAGTGCTTGAATAGTCTCATATCCATTTTAAAAATAAAAACCCATCTTTATAAACAATATAAGTTTATTATTTTTCTATTTGTTGGTTGAATAATGTAGGGTGCATATGAATTTCTCTTAAACTTTTGATTTTACTAAAAAAATTCCGTAACACTAACAATTGAGAAATTAATATTGGACTTGGGAAGCAACCCACATAGATTCCCCTCTGATCAAGCGTTTATTGTAGATACGAGATCTTATAGTATCAGCTGCCGGACTGGTTTGCTAGGGACGACGGTGTGGTTCGAGCATATGACTTCTTTAGGCATCCTAGTCCTAAGAAGCCATGAGTCTGGGCAATATGGAAGACCCATGTATAACCAAGTCACATAGTTACCCTCTGGATGCTGGCACAAAGACGTCTTCCCACTAGAGACAAAAAAGAGTACATGGAGGATCGACAGTGCACATTACAGGTGCTGGAGACACAAGATCATCTATTTTTGGATGCCCCCTTATAGTAGAGTTATGGAGGCGGATTAGAGATTGACTTCACATGTGACAGGAGATGTCCACATATCGGTGAATAATGCGAGTTTTTGGGAGGTATTACTGTGAGAGCAAGATGTTGACAAAGACTCGTCATCTTGCCTTGTCTTATACATTATGTATGGAGGGTTAGAAATAGAAGTTTCTTTAGTGAGGGACAATTAGATAGTGAGAAATTTTTTAGGAGTGTACAAATTCATGTATATCGGTCTTTGGGAGTATACTAGGATCTGACACTATGTTAGACATAAGTAGCTCCTAAAGACTAATTCTTGTACTCCTGATTTGTGCTATAGTATTTTACTTATCCAAAAAATAAATATTGGCCTCTTATGTTATATTTCGAGTTAGCCCTCTTCATAAGGCAAGGAAGACTCACCTTGATTGCAATGACAATTCCACCGAGCTAATTAGTGATGAGTTCAATTGTCTTTGAGATAAGAAGATTCCTTTCTTACTTCTTGTTACCTTAACGCTCAAGAAGTATTTTAAAATCTCTAAATCCTTTGTATAAAATTGATTGTGAAGAAAAGATTTAAGAGGTGAAATACATATAATATCATTCCTAGTAATGATAATGACAATATTGTCCATATATACGACCAACAAGATAGTGCTTATTGCAGACTATCTGTAGAACACAGAATGATCAGACTTGTATTTCTTCATTCCAAATTTTTCAATAGCCAACTAAATCTAGGCACAAGGATTTTGTTTCAAATCATATAAGGATTTACAAAGATGACAATAGACTCTACCATTCTCTCTTGAGCAATAAAGCTCGACTCCATATAGACTTCCTTTGAAGGTCACCATGGGGAAAAGCATTTTTAATATCTAACTAATGTAAGTGCCAATTATGAGTGACCTCCATATAAATAAATAATCGAACGGAAGTAAATTTAGCAACATGAGAAAAAGTATTAGAATAATCCACTCTATAAGTTTAGGCATAACCTTTAGCAAGAAGACGAACTTTTAGTTGAGCAATAGGCCCATCAAGATTGACTTTAATTGTAAATACCCATTTACATTCTATTATTATTTTCTTCTTTGTAGGTAATTTGACTAAGGTCCAAGTACCATTGTCATCCAGAGCAGTCATCTCTTCGATCATAGCATTATGCCAACCACGATGAGATAGAGCTTCATAAATAGTTTTAGGAAGGGATATAGAATCGAGAGATGTAATAAAGGAATAGATAGATGATGATAAGTGGTTATAAGACACAAAAAAGACATTAGATAAGTATTTGACGTTTACCTTTGAGAAGAGCAATTGGTAGATCATCACTTGAAACAAGATCACCTGATGAAGAAGCTGGTGCAAGAATATATTGCTGAGAATAAACTTACTATATGGGAGGCTTAACAAGAACAGATTCAATAGGATTAGAAATAGAGGATGTGACGGTATAAAATAATAAATTATCATCCTCCCCTTAACTAAGACGATCGGTAGAGGGAAAGAAAGGTGTGGTATTAAGAAAAGTGACATGATAATTAGGAGAGTAACATAATTAGGAGAGTAACATTTATATCCTGTTTGAACCTGAGAACACTCGAGAAAAACACACTTAGAGATTTTGGATAAAATTTTGTGACCTGAGGATTAATATCCCAAACAAAGCAAGTACAATCAAATGTTCTATGTTTAATAGGAAACAATGACTTGTTTAGAAAGAGAACGTGATAAGGAGTCTCACCAAAAGAATAGAAGATAACATACGATTAATTAGAAAGCAAGCTGTTGAACTGTATCTACCAAAATTGTTTAGGAACCTACATTTGAAATAATAAAGCTCTTGCAGTTTCAAGGTGTCTATTCTTTCTGTTAGTAATTCCATTTTGAGATGATGTGTCTATACAAGAGGTCTGATGGAGAATGCCATGTTGAGTCGTGTAAGTTTGAAAATATTTTGATAAGTATTCCTTATCGTTATCACTTCTCAATATTTGTATAGGAACATTAAATTGAGTTTTAATTCAGCAAAAAAGGTAGAGAAATGAGAGAATAACTCTGCATGACTTTTCATCAAATATAACCATATCATATGAGAATAATCATCAACAAAAGTAACAAAATACTTAAACCCAAGTCGAGACATAATACGACAAGGTTCCTAAACATTTGAATGAACTAATTCAAAAGGAGTACTAGCTCAGTTATTGACTCTTGGACTTGAATTAAGACGATGGTATTTAGCAAACTGACATGTCTCACAATCTAATGAGGATAGACTATAAAATTAGGGATAAAGTTTCTTCAATATCGGGAGAAGGTTGCCCCAATTGACAATGTGCTTCTTCGAATGGGGTGATTATTCTAGAACAACCAATGGACTTTGGTCTTTGTGCATCAAGGATGTAAAGACGTCCAGACTCATGTCTTCACCAATAATCTTTTTCGTCATAAGATCTTGAAAAAGATAATAATTAGGAAAGAATGAGACACAACAGTTCAGAGTACGAGTGAGTTTGCTTATAGAAATTAAATTAAAAGATAATTGTGGCAAGCTTAAAATAAAGTGTAATGGAATTGAAAGAGTTGAAGCAATTGTGCTAGATCTAAGAATATAAGTGGTCGACCCATCTGCTAAAGTAATAATAGAAGTAGAGGTATGTGATTGAAAAGTAGAGAACAAATTAGAATTATCTGTCATATGATTTGTGGCACTAGAATCGATGACCCATTTAGAGGATGAGGAAACAAGAAACATATTTGGTTTACTTGACTTAGCTATGGTAGTAATTAGTGCAGATGAAGATTTTAACATTCTTGGTACTGAGAGAGTTTGACATATTCATCGACAAAGATCATGACAAACTTTTTCGTAGCCATATCACCAAAGAATAGCAAGAACAAAAGAAAATAGAGAACTAAATCTGGAATACAAAAAAAAACTCTAAACTCGTTGCACAAAAAAATCCCACACTTGAATAGATGTTGAATTAATCATGTAATATTGTATGGAGTAATACCGGCAATCGTTCGGTAATGAACGCACTTTCACACGCCGACTCGTGGGCCTGGACCAAAAAACTCGTAACAATGCATGTGGCTCACGCATAGAGATTTCAATGATTGAAATTTGGAGAATGATAGATTGACGGTTCCTCCTAGGCCAACAACAACTAATACAAGAGAAGAGTTGTCGCCATCGATCAATAATGGAAGAGAAGAGGAAGCTGGGGTTTGGAATGTCGGCTAGAGTTTGGGATGACAGCTAGGGTTTGCTCTAATACCATGTTATTTTTTTTTAAAATATGTTATTTATTTTATTTATCAATCTCATACATATATCTAAATTTAATTAAATCTCTACAATCAAGGTAAATAATATCCCTATAATTAAGATAAATCATTTCTCTATATTTCTTATTTTTATTTATATAATCTGTAACAATCACAAAACGAGATGTTAGACTTTGTAATTGTAATATGATTTAGTGTTTCGACTAATTTTTTATACTTTTTAAGGCCAGTTGTATAGGACTGGTGGGGTTCGATAGAGGGGGGTGAATATCGATTGCTCGCTTTCTTGATTTCATGGTTCGTTCTATCAGATTAGTACTTGAAGCGGAATAATAACTAAATACAGACAATAAAGAAAACACCAGGATTTATTTAGTTTTTGACCCTCCATGGTTAGTACATCCAAGGCATATGTACGGGAGGTGCTCGTCCACTAGCGTATCTCCTTTTTGGAATTTTTTCGGAGGCGGAGAAACCTCTTAAAATGTTTGTATCACAATCACAAATAATAAGAAAGTTAAGAACATATGAAATAGATACAAACAATAAGTCGACGGTCGGTTCGGAAGCCCTTGAGTGCCACGCACTCCTCTTGGCGCTTCCCTGGTTGTAGGAGCAGAGCTTCAAGATCTTTTCACGAGCATCGAGATGAAGAGTAGTAGCAAGATTGATTGTTTGAACTGTTGGATCGTTAGAGACGAGAGAGAGGGGGGGGTGTGAATCTCGTTCGAAAATCTTTTCTTTTTCGTTCGGAAATCAAAGTAGCAGCGGAAATTAAAATGAAATACTAACAACCTTTTTACTTGGTTCGGAGCCCAGCCGACTCCTACTCCAAGAACCCACGACCCTTTGGATCGTATCGTTGGGTTAATTCA
>JBBUKS010000035.1:10199517-10215966 GCA_038050645.1 Hedychium gardnerianum
CGCCCCGATCGGTGCACCCGACTGCAAAGCCCCTCCCCCTCCACTAAAATACAACGACCATTCGGGATCCCATCGCCAGATGCCCCATGGCGGAAACATAGCGGTCTACGAAATTGAAGTTTTTCGGGCACTGTGACTTAAGAAGTGGTATCCTAAATTGATCAATTTTTTCTATTCCTACCACCAAAGAGAAGGACATGATACCAAAGACTGCTACGAACTTAAGAGGAAGCAGCAAGCCTCAGAGTGGAAGTCTCTCGAGCAAAAGTGCTCTCCCCACCGGACGGATCAAAGGGAGACAAAGGGGCCCTCTGATTAACATGCTAGGACGCCCCCGAGAAATTATCAGAGACCCACGCCACCAAGAGAAGATAGGGCGAAGGATAAGGGCAAAGTCCCGTTGAGAGGGACGATCGACATGATATCCGGTGGTCCCACCGATGGAGACTCTAACAGAGCCCGCAAAACTCATAGTAGGCGACTGGAGAATTTTGGAGTGAGCACCAGCGCCGTAAAGAATAGCGGACTGGCCATCAGCTTCGGCCACGAGACTTACAGGGGGTCGAGACGCCCCACGAAGATGCCTTAGTCATTAAAGTTGTGATAGCCAACTATGTGGTAAAAAGGATCTTCGTGGACACGGGAAGCTCAATCAACATCATCTTCAGAAAGACCCTCGACCAAATATAGATCGAGGATGAGGAACTTTGACACATGGCGACCCATCTATTCGGATTCATCGGACACCAAGTACAACCGGTCGGACAAATTACTCTACCCCTAACCCTGGGCGAAGAGCCCTTGGAGAAAATCCGACGGACACCCTTTGTGGTGGTGGAGGCCGAGTCATCATACAATGTTATCTTGGGAAGACCGAATTTGAATGTCTTTCAAGCCATAGTCTCCACCTTTCACCAGAAGATAAAATTCCCCGTAGAGATTCAGGTCAGAGAAGTAAAGGGAAGCCAGTCAGCCGCCCGGAGGTGTTATGTCGACATCATCCGAACTGGCTCTAATAAGGCCAGAAGGGTCCAGGGACCCCAAGTCAACGTCATCCAGGAAGGGGTTGCTCGGACGTTGGCCGAGGTATCAGACGAAGACAAGGAGGAAATTCAAATCCACCCCAAGTGGTTTGACGGTACCACCCGCGTGGCGGCCGACCTACCCAACGAAGTAAGGGGGCAGCTGGAGAAATGTTTGACCCGGAACTATGATGTCTTCTCCTAGTCAGCTACAAAAATTAAAGGTGTGCCCTCAACGGTGATGACACACAAGCTCAATATACTCCCGGAGTCGAGGCCGATCAAGCAAAAGAAAAGACATTTCGGCCCGGAACAAGATCAAGTGATCAGGGCGGAGGTCGACAAGCTCCTAGAAGCAGGGCACATTCGGGAAGTACAGTTCCCCACTTGGCTGGTGAATGTCATTTTGGTGTCAAAGCCGGGCGACAAATGGCGGGTGTGCATTGACTTCCGCGATCTGAACAAGGCTTGCTCGAAGGACTGCTACCCCCTGCCCAGCATTGATTAGCTAGTTGACTCAACTAGCGGATGTGTGTACATTTGTATGCTGGACGCTTATCAGAACTATCACCAGATCCCGTTGGCCCTAGAAGCCCAAGAGAAAGTCAGCTTCATTATCTCCGTGGGCACGTTCTACTACAACGTCATGCCGTTCGGATTGAAGAATGCGAGAGCCACGTATCAAAGGATAATGGATAAGATATTCAAGCATCATATTGGAAGAAACATCGAGGTATACGTGGACGACATCCTAATTAAGTCATCCCAGTCGGACAACCTTATAGCTGATCTTGAAGAGACCTGTGACACTTTGAGAAATATGGGCTCAAGCTAAACCCCAACAAATGCTTATTCGGAGCCAAGAGCGATCGCTTCCTTGGCTATGTAGTTACCGAGCGGGGAATTGAGGTCAACCCAGAGAAGGTGCAGGCTCTTCACGACATGGCCCCGCCCAGGAACCTTAAGGAAGTGCAACAATTGGTTGACCGTATCACCGCACTGTCGTGATTCATCTCCCGTTCGGTGACAAAGAGCATCCCGTTCTTCAAGGTATTAAGGAAGGCTTTGAAGTTTGAATTGGACGAGAGCTATAGCCTTGCTTTCGCCGAGATGAAGGAATATCTGGTACAACTATCGCTCCTATCCAAACCGCTGACCGGCTAACGTCTGTGGTTATATCTGTCGGTCGGGGAAGGAGTCCTAGGCGCCGCTCTTGTGCGAGAAGAAGGAGGTGTGCAACACCCGGTCTACTTCACTAGCCATCTGTTGAAGCATGCAGAGGGCAGATACACCGTCTTAGAAAAACTGGCATTGGCGCTGGTCATGATCGTCCGACGATTGAGAGCGTACTTTCTCTCTCACCCGATCATGGTCCTCACCAACAGCACGTTAAGATGGGTGCTGACCAACCCTGAGGCTTCGGGCTGGCTGATCAAATGGACGACCGAGCTCAGCGAGTTTGATATCCAGTACCAGCCCCGAATGACTATAAAGGCTCAGGCCTTAGCGGACTTCATGACAAAAATGACATGTCCCGATCTAGAAGGAATCTGGAAAATTTACATGGATGGGTCAGCGAATAATCAAGGTAGTAGAGTGGGAGTCTTATTGATTTCACCCCGAGAGGACGTCTTACAATTATCCATCCGGCTCAACTTCCGAGCCACCAACAACGAGGTAGAATATGAGGCTCTCCTAACCGGTCTGCAAGCAGTCTGGCGTGTAGGGGCTGTTCGAGTGGTGATCCACTCGGACTCATAATTGGTAACTCAGCAGTTGGATGGAGGCTTCGAGATCAAGAATGAGCGTCTGAAAAAGTATGCAGAGGCATACGAATGGCTGAAAGTCAAGTTTCAAGAAGTAACCCTGCAAAAGATCCTCAAAGAGGACAATATCAGGGTCGACGAGCTGGCCAAAATGGCCAGCGCTATGGCCGATTGGACACTTGCTGAGCTGACCTCGCAGACTCTTCTCGTGGCACAGATCGTCAGGCTATCCGAAGACAATGCAACCCAAGATTGGAGGACCCCTCTCATCTCGTATCTCCATCTCGGAATCATCCCCCAAGAGGTGGAGACCGCAAGGCGACTCTGAAGGCAGGCGGTCAAATTTACACTAATCGGCGACGCCTTTTATAAGCGCTCCTTCTCTCAGCCTTATCTCAAGTGTCTGGGCACGGACGAGATAAATTATGTTATGCGGGAGGTCAACGAAGGCATTTGTGGAAACCATGTGGGAGGTCGGACTCTCGCCAGAAAAATCTTTCTGGCCAGATATTATTGGCCCACCCTTCAGGCGGACACAGCTCAGTTTGTCGCCGGTTGCCCCCATTGTCAGAAACATCAGAGCCTACCTCATCACCCGACCGTGCAGTTAAGAATGTCTACAGTGTCCCAGTCGTTCGACCAATGGGGGATGGATATTGTCGGACCATTCCTGACCGGGCCTCAACAACGAAAATTTCTCCTTGTCGTGGTGAATTATTTCTCCAAGTGGGTCGAAGCTGAACCACTCGCCCGCATCACTGAAGAGGTCGTCATGAAGTTCTTATGGCGAAAGATCATTTATCGATTTGACATCCCCTACAAATTGGTGTCTGATAATGGGCTACAATTTCAAGGGTGAAAGCTTAAAGAGTGGTGCGTTGGATATGACATCAAGCAGGCATTCACCTCAATCGCCTACCCGTAAAGCAATGGACAAACGGAGGTGGTCAACCGTGAGATCGTCAGAGGACTCAAGATCAAATTGGATCACGTTGGGGGAAGCTAGGTGGACGAACTGCCCAACATCCTCTGGGCCTACCGAACGCCCCCAGGGAAAGCACCAGTCTAACACCCTTCCACCTGGTCTACGGAGGGGAAGCGGTAGTGCCGGTAGAGGTCGGGGAAGAATTCGTCATAAGAGCGGCCTATGGGGAAGACAACGCCAAGCTGCGGCGCATGGAGCTGGATCTGATCACCGAAACAAGGGAGAAAACAGTCGCTCGGCACGTGGCGTACCGTCAGGGATGAGGCAGACCTACAACAAACGAGTCATCCCTCAGACTTTCCAGGTCGATGATTTCGTGTGGAAATGAGTGAAGTCGGTCGGGGATGTCGGTAAACTAGAACCCCAATGGAATGACCCATACAAGATCACCCGCAAGCTGAGCTCTAGGGCATACTATCTGCAGAGCCCGGATGGGAAGGAATTAGACCGACCATGGAGTTTGAACTACCTGTAGCCGTACCAGAGTAGAGGCCTTTGAGTATCCCTCTTTTATTTTTGTTTAGCTATGTAAGTTAATCATGTCTAATATTTTCCTAGTAATGAAAAAGTTCTTGTAGGCCAAGAAGACACTCCTACGATAAAGCTCCAACCTCCCCCATTGATCCGAGGTCGAGTCTCTCCACTAAAGCACCGATCTCCCCTCTAAGCAAGGGTTGAGCTACGATAAAGCCCCGACCTCCCCCATTGATCCGGGGTCGAATCTCTTCATTAAAGCGTCGATCTCCCCTTTGATCAAGGGTTGAGCTACGATAAAGCTCCGACCTCTCCCATTGATCCGGGGTCAAGTCCCTCCGTTGAAGCGTTGATCTCCCCTCTAGCGCCGATCTCCCCTCTGATCAAGGGTCGAGTTATGATAAAACTTATCCTTGTCCCGCTCGGGGGTCAACCTCCCCTCCCGATCGAATGCGAGTTATCCCTACTATTGCGGACCATCCTATTATGCCGCTCGGAACTCAATTTCTCCCGTTTTGGGGCCGAATCTCTGTGCCACAACACCGATCTTCCCTCTAATTAAGTGATACGATCCCGACCCATCACCCTTGGGCGGAATAAATCACTAACTCGTGTCGGAAAGAAGCAACAACGCAGAAGGATATTCTATTAAAAGTCAAGGTCAGCTCGGGAAATACAAATAAACTCTCATATTTGAAACAGAAGCCCGATCGGGCAGTACAAAAGAAGGTAAAATCCTACACGAACTCGCCCAGGGCATCGTCCGGAACGCTGTCAATGATCTTCTAGAAGTCCATCGCGTTCGGAGGCAGGTTGGTTGCCAAATGGCTAGCCTCCCGTAGCTGTTGCATAGCTCCTCTGGCCCCGTATTCAAACATTTACATAATTTTCGGACCGAGCTAGTTCTGGAATTCAGCAGAGTTTAAGTACTGGACCCTCCGAGCAGACCAGCGCTCCTCCTCGGTAGCCTGCTGATGAGCCTGTGCTACCTTTTCTTTCTCCAACTCGGCTTTCTCCTTGGCCAGGGCGCTCTTCATTTTCTCCAACGCCTTGCTCTGCGAGGCTAGCTCGGACTTTGCTGCCTCCAATTGGGCCTAGGCCTCCCTCTTTGCCAACCGGGCCTGCACGAGCTCCTCCTTAAGGGAAGCCTGCTACCCCCTCGATTCCTCCAACTGAGAGTCCGCGGCTTGCTTCTCCCTCTCAAGTTAGGCCAAGCGGGTGACCTGGAGTTGCAGATCGGCTCAGAGCCGCTCCACTTCTGCTCGAACCTCCTCACTCGGAGGGCCCTCTTGGTTTTCCAGTTCGGCCATCCAAGACTACAACTCTTGATTCACCCGCAAGAGCCTATGGCCCGGGGCGATGGCCTTCGAGCTCCTGCACCACGCCTGCAAGATAGTTATCAATATGAAGGCCAGAAAATAAATAAGTAAAATAAACAGATCAGGAACTTACCGCCGCCATGTTGGGCGCCAGGAAGTCCAGCGTTTGTTTATCGGAGCAGTTCTACAAACGCTCCTGCGACGACCACCAGGCAGCTGCCGCCCGACCATCCAGTCATACTTTGGCAGGGATGATGGGCCCTCGCCTGCTGCTGCCCTCCCTGGTCAGAGAAATCTCGATAGGGGTCTGTACTGGGTCGGAGAGGGGAACTCAACCGCTCTCCGCTCGCCCGCCGGACCTCCCGTCCGAGCCACAGGAGAGATGCAGATCGGCGTAGAGTCTGACGATATGGTGTCGCCCGAACACGGCGGACACTCTTCAACATCCCGGTCGACAGAAGGGCCAGCCGAGTGGCGCTTCTTTGCCGATCGGGCACGCCTTTCAGCACTTTGGATAGTGGGGTGTTTCCCCGAGCGACGTTCATCACCGGGCTGGGGTGGACGCTCCTCCCTCCTAGAGAATGCCCCTGCACCTATCAAGGAGGGGCGGAGGGAGGGCAACTCGTCAGTGTTCTGCGCTCCTGACGAGCCGGGCGACGGGGCGGGCTGCCCTTCCTCCACGGCTATTTCCAAGCCGCGCTCCTTCAGCTCTCACAATGAAAGCCTCCCTGATTGGGCAGCCGCTGCTTTCCACATTGTCTGACCTGCATAAAACACAAAAAAATCTTAGTTAGATATAAATAGAACTGCAGCTATAAAATAACCCACTGAAGGAAGCAGATAGCGGGGTCACGATCAAGCTCAGCTCGACTACATAGAGGAGTCCCTCCTGCAACAGTGCCTTGGCGTCGTAGCTCAGGTCGACAAGAATGTCGCCCGCCTTCAAATGTGCCGCCCTAAAAGAGGACGTAGGTCGGGGAGCCTTCGGTAGGATCACACTCCACTCAGACGCCTAATCAAAGCCGGTCGGAGAGGACACGTAGAAAAACTTATCCTTCCATCCTCTGTTGGAGGTCGGCAGCTCATCTAAAAAATAGTACCCGGCCCGGGACTAGAAGAAGAAAGTCCCTTCTTCCCCTATTTTTGGGTAAAAAAAATGGAACAACCGACTCTCAAGCGGAATACCGTACACCCTGAAGATTATGTACGACCCACAGAGCTACCGATAACCATTAGGGGCCAGTTGGTTTAGAGGGATACCAAAATATTGGGACATAGAATCAAAGAAAGAGGATATGGGAAAACAAAGATCGGCCTAAAACTGACCTAGAAAAAAGGTCACACTCCCGGCCAGGGGTTTGTGGGCTCATTGGTCCGGACGGGAAATTGCCAGTTTATAGTCGAGCAGAGTCCCGCACTGCACTCTGATTTCCTCTAGGTCGGAGGTTGTGAAGGTGGACTTCATAGAGCCGTACCAAGGACCAAAAGTCGATGCTTCTACCATGACCTAAAGGAGGGACACCCGATCTACAAAATAACCCTAACTAACCTAAGACACAGGAACCCTACACTGAACGGGGGCAACTACTGGATCGAAAGATGCAAACACTGAGCGGAAAGATCGGAGGCTACGAGACAGTGACCAAGGTGAAAATAAACAGCCGAAACCTTTTCCGGCGGAGACCTTATATAGCTGAGGCCCTGGACCCTTAGTCGTCGGATTTACGAGCACCGACTTAAGGACAACACGTGAGGACCGTTGGATGAAGCCTTCCGCGGATCGCCGGTAGCACAACAGTCGCAGCGATTGACATCCCGACATGGGTAGGCCACGCGTCGAGCAACCACCGGTCAGCGTGGCGGTCGACTCATCATTAGCACCCTCACATTAAGTAGCATTTATGAAGCTCGTTTCTCGAGGCACGTTACTGTCGCTCGATCCAAAAAATGTACTAAGGTCCGGTCGGATCAAGAAACCCAACACAAAATTGTCCAGTCAGTCGGTCATGCCTCCTTTGACCAGACTCGAAGGGAGGACTTGTGATATAGGTAGTTGAGTTGGGCCCTATGGTAGTACGGACGATGCCACGCGATGAATAGTCAAGATTAGCTGAATCCGATTGAGCCTCTCAACTTTCGGGCGGACGCGTGCTATATAACCTACCGGGTACAGTTATCATCACCCGGTCGAAAAAAGGCAATCAAGATCACAGACCGAAATCAAGGTATCAGGTCGGGGTATATTATGTTATTGACTGGAGGCGCCCTACAAAGCCCAGTCGGTTAAATTATGTTTCCGGTCAGGTCTATAATCCGACCGAATACACTCTACAAGGCCTAGTCGGTTGAATTATGTTCCTGGTCAGGTCTATAATCCGACTAGATGCGCCCTACAGAGCCCGGTCGGTTGAATTACCTTCCCGGTCAGGTCTATAATATAATCGACCAAAATGATCCTATCATTAGCCCATGCCTCTAGCATACCTATAAGGTCTAACTTCGACGCCACCGGTACGACCAGAACATCCCCAATTGTACGACCAGAACACCCCCAACTGTACCCCATGCACTCCCCGAAAGTACGGAGAACGGAGGGACTTTTGCACCAGGGTATGCTCACCCATGCCTCAACAATACACGTCATTAATGCTGGTCATACATACCCCGAAGGAGTATATAATGAAATGAGAGCCACTGTTGTGGAGGGGTTTTTTCCTAATCTGAGACATCTCTACTTACTATTTCAAATACCTCTGTTTGATCAGACCTAACTTGAGCGTCGGAGTAGGATCCCCAGGCCTCTCTCCTGGAGCTCTCCTTTAACCCTCAGTCTCTCTTTCTTTGATTCGTGCAGGTCCCCGACCGGAGAGATCAGAGAGGTCTAGTTCGCTCGCCGCTTTGTAGACGAACCCCTCCGATCAGTTACTTGGATCAAAAGACTGGCGAATCCCTCCGATTGGCGCTGGGAGCTCAGAAGATCGGCAAGCTCGCCCCGCGTGGTCGTGATTAGGTCAACAATTTTCCAGCTCACCAGTGACTCATCCCTCGAAAGTCTCCGTGCGGGAACAATTATGGAATATTTATAACCCCCGGGGCTACAGTATCATAGAAGAGCATTAAGTTATCATCCAGACACTCGTGGTTCGATCCTCAACTACGACGCATTTACAAGAATTTTCCTTCAAATGAGGCATGCAACCACAAGATGCTGGGTTTTTTAGTCGTCCGCTGCGAGCGCTTTTCAATTTATCCTAGTGGCCGGTGGGAAACTGCGGTGGGACTGGGCCGATCGCTTCAGGTTCAGTGTTATTTGGTTCAATATTATTATTTTTACTATAGAGCATTTATAGCTGAATTCGAGTAAGGATAGAATATCAGTGAAAATCGTGGATATATCCTTTCATATAATGGTTTATTTCAATTTCCTGATTTACTCCCTCCCAATGATATGGGACAGTCATGAGGAGGGGGGCTAGGGTGACAGATTTTCATATTTATTTGTTGAATACTACCGAGCATTTATGCCCCCAGGGCATGGTTGAGTTGTTCACCATGTGAAAAAATTGTCGAATTCAAATAAGGATCAAATCCCGGCAAAAGTCGTGGATATACCCTCCTACATAGGGGTCATTTCGAGATCTTGATTTACTCCCTCCTAACAATGTGGGGCAGTCGTAGGAAGGCCGCCAGGGTGACGAATTTCAACTTTTGTCGAATATTATGATGCATTTATGGTTTAGGGCATGACCGAATTGGTCACCATGTGAAAGATTAGTCGAATTCAAATAAAAGATGAATTTCGACAAAAGTCAAGGATATATCCTGCCATATGATGATTCATTTTAATTTCTTAATTTACTTTCTATATGGGGAAATCATGAAAACTATCAGAACGATGAATTTCACCATTTGTTGAATATTAGAGAGAATTTATTTACTCTTTAAAATAATAAAATAATATCAAATAAAAAACATTTAAAAATCTAAAACTAAAAAATTATAAAAATATTGTTATAATATTAAAATATATTTTAATGTTTTTTTATAAAACTATATATATATATATATTTTTAAAAGTATTTAATAGACATGAATCATTGATAAACCTTTTTTCTGCCCACGGCATGGCGAGTTGATAATAGGCATGATAGATACATTCACCGTCAAACAGTATACTTTTAGACGTTTACGATGTTCGAAAACTTGGTTTGTTGGGTCGTTAGGTTAGGAGTCAACTTGTTTCTTAGATTTATTTGATGAATAAAGTGTGAGATCAGATCATCTATATTAAAATTAGTCTGATTGTAAAATATAGATAATTGAAATAAAAAAATATTGATTGAGCTATTTTTACTCGACTCAATTCACATAAGATTAGTATGATATGATGCAAATTCCATATATGGTCCAGCCTAATTGCTATTGCTACGGATGGACTTGCACAACCACGTCTGCCAGCGATTGATGAGAGGGATTTGCAAAGGTTTGTCGAATTCCTCGTTAAATCTGGGGGGTCATTTAGTAATTTATCATGCTGTGGAACAGTGGAAGAAATAGACATTGAAAAGACATTGCATGACGGGACATCAGACAACCGACAAAACCATTGCAAATCTGGTCGTGAGTTAACGAACGAGATAATTAATTAAATTAATTTTTATAATTTATTAATTTTATTAATTTTAAAATAGATCGACGAGAGAATTGAGAATGAATATTTTATTTTTTTATAATCGTGAATCGACGGGAAGGAAATCTCCAACTGAGCTCGGAAATAAAATTACAACAGTATCTTTTTCTAATCTATATCAAGCCAAAAATTATTTTATTTCTATTTTTTTAATTAATAAATAAAAACAGTGGACCTTATGAGTTGAATGCATCTAGGTCTCCTTTTTGGCCTTTATAAGCTAGAGAAGAAACAAGTGAAGTCGCTCCAGCCATTGATTATTGAAGCCTCCGATACAATGCCGCCCTTCCCATCCCTTGCCCTCCTCCTCATCTCCCTCTTCGTCTTCGCCTCTGCCGACGCCTATCAGCACTCCCTCCTCCGGATGGTCCCCCGAGGCCGCACCCTCAGCCGTTCCGCAGGCGTTGGAGGAGTGGCCGATGACTACTTCTGCGACAGCTGGAGGCTCTCTGTGGAAACTAACAACCCAGGGCCTTGGAAGTCGATCCCAACGACGTGCATTCCGTACGTGAAGAAGTACTTCAGCGGAGATTGGTACTTCTCCGATTCTGAGGTTGTCGCCGGCGACTCGTTATACTTCGGCGCGAATGTTACTATCAAGGGCGATGGGAAAGACGTATGGATCTTTGACATCGACGAGACTCTTCTTTCCAATCTTCCGTATTATGCGGCTCATGGATACGGGTAATCCTTTTCCATGTGTTCTACTCGAATGATTCTCTTTATTGAATAGGAACGCAACTATTATCCTCTGTTGAGATAAGTATATATGTATTAAACTAATTAAATTGACTTTGCCAAGATCTATATAATGGAGATTATAGGGCTGCCTCTGCAATGTTCTTCTACTAGCCAGAAGGGGCCTAATGTATGGTGGTTAATTGTTTGGCAAAATTTGACTATTCGGAACTAATTGACAATTCAGTTTATACTCCCGCGATTCTTACCCGATTTGTGGGCTGCAGGCAGTTGGGTTCATAAATTTGACTGTTTAGAATTAATATTAATGCAATTTATATTCCTGTGTGTTTGACTGTTCGTACCATTTGTGGGCTGGAGGTAGTTATCTCGTGCAAATATAAACGTTAGAACAAATGTCCCACGTAATTTATCCTCTTTCAAAGGACAAATCACTATCTATCTCCAAAGAGTTAGTTTTGAGAGTCTAGTTTGGATATTGCAGTTAATGCATGTCTTGCGTTATTATATTAGACACACAACTCCATATATTTCGTGTCAATTTAACTAAACTTTTGATATACAGAAATATCACTTCATATACTTTAGCAGAGATGATATGTTATGAGAGCGGAATAATAACATATACAAAAGGCTGCTCCATACTAAAGTTAGACCTGGAATGTCTATGATTCATATCTCTGTAGTCGTAAAAGCCTCTGTACGTTGCATTTTGATTTGGATATCTATATATGTTTTTATCATTTCATAGATCTGAAACTTTCAATGAGACTTCATTTGATGAATGGGTGGAATTGGGTGAGGCTCCAGCTTTACCAGCAAGTCTAAAGTTATATGGAAAGCTTCTTGAGCTTGGATTTCAGATAGTTCTACTGACAGGTCGAGTTGAGAGCCAAAGAAACGTGACCGAGAAGAATCTGCTTTCTGTTGGTTACCGTTCATGGGAACGGCTTATTTTAAGGTGCGTTTACTAATTTCTGGAACATTGCTGAATGGATTTGAATTTAAATAATGTATGTCTCTATGTTATTAGAGTTTCATGAGTTAATGGATTATTTGAAACCATGGCACAGGCAAACTGATGACTATGGAAAGAAAGCAGTCGTCTATAAGTCAGAAAGGCGAGCAGCATTGGAAGCAGAAGGATTCAGGATTCATGGGAACTCAGGGGATCAATGGAGTGATCTGTTGGGGTGGTCGACCTCAACGCGCTCCTTCAAACTCCCTAACCCGATGTACTACATTGCATGATGTACTACAAACTACAACGGCAAAGATTCTTCTTTGGGAATTGCTCAGACTCCTCCTCTATATCGATCTATTTGTGTGTTTGTGTTGTGTTCCTCTATGTATTTCTATTGTATTCCTCTATGCCAGCACTAGATAACTCCTACCTCCATTTGTGTGTTTGTGTTGCTGTGTTCCTCTGTATTTGTATTGTATTCCTCGTTGCCAGCACCAGATTATGCAGCTATATGTATAATAAATAACAAGCCACAGTGTTCTGTGTGTATCATGAGCGGGCTCCCTCCTGTGAAATACAGGCCGAATTGGTTGTGGCTCTGGAAATTAAAGATTTTGATCATTTATTTCATTTTCAGAAGTAGCTTCAAAGGTATCTCTTTAGACCTCATCACAAACGAAAGCTTGTCAAATTCTATGTCTATATATAAAGAGAGAGATCTAGATAGAGAAAGAGAGATGACCTCCCATCCCAACTACATGATTATGAATTATGTCTCCACAAGATGAATCGTTGATTAATACATAGAGTATTATTATCATAAAATCTGAAAATTAAATTTTAATTAATAATCAGGTTCTTGTTCTTTTTCATGTACTGATCATTGTCTGAACTAATAAATTAATTTATTTTCTTCGTGTTGGTCCTATAACAAATTCATGAAAGTGTTGGAACGAGCGTTTCGTTTTTTATCATCATGATAACTTAATCTGTCGCTTAAACCCGACTGATCCCTTTTTAAAAAATATTTAGAAAATGTCCACGGTTTAATTGAGATGATTTCCACTAAACTCCTTGAAAAACACTCTAGCTCTTGTTAGCCTACCACTGTAGATCATTTCATTTCCACCATGTCGACCTCTCTCTTTCTTCATCTGATTCTTAATTACGTGCCTTTGGCCTAAGCTTAAGGTCTCGGGTGTAGTTGGACTGGTGCAGTCGGACCGATCGAGAAAAAAGGGAGGACCTTTAAGGCCTAGTTGAGAAGAGAGCTCAATTCAAAACCTTAGACGAACCTCTAATGTCTAGAAGAGCTGAGACTGAGAGAGCGCTTGATCTCGAGACCTCAGTAGATTAAAGGTCTGGGAGAGCTAAAAGAGAGCTCGATCCCAAAATTTCGATGAATCTGAGGTTTGAGAGAGCTAAAGGAGAGTTCGATCCCAAGGCCTAAGAACTCAATTTTGAGACCCTGGAGGATTGGAAGTCTAAAAGAGCTGATGAAGAATTTGATCAGGGTCGATGAAGATTTGAGATATTACAAATAAGTAACACTATGAAGTATAATTAAAGCTGTAATATTTTAAAGTGAACCATGAAAGATTTATAAAGAGGAGTCACTACTTGAGTTGCTCTTTCTAAAGCTCCCCAGATTAGCTCTTCTAGTAGGCATTTCTCAATTACTTAACTCAATTTAATCAAGTTTTCCATATACTACACCAAAAATAATGCTACAAAAATCTACCAGTGAGTTGGATGTTAGTGTGGAGATGTGGTCTGATCTGCACATTGTTGGGACGGTTAACCTTGCTAGAGGGTGATGAATAGTGATTCACTCGATCGTTCTCATGTACTCGTCTACAATAGGTTAGTGTGTAGTAAAATAAATAACACAAACTAAATACAAGAACAGAAACAAGCGCAAACACAAACCAATTGATGTGATTTAAAACTCTCAGTTCCTAGTCCACGGTCTACCGTCCTAGACTCCTAGTGATAATTCACTAGCTTTCTCCTAATTGGATAGCTTCCGAAGATGAAGAAATCTCTTACATAACATATGTTCTTACAAACAAATACAAAGATAAAAGATGACAATAAATACAATGTAAATAAATAATTTACAAATAAAAATTTTACTTTGCTCGTCGTTGAATGTTTTTGGATTGCTTGAGCTCTAGAAATACAATAACACTTGTCTCCAAAAATCAGCATCGAAAACCTCCTTGATTTTAGGACTTTGCAAGCTAGAAGGAGGGTTGAATAGCTTAAATCGCTTGTTGTTGAGTTTGGGCAGCAAAAAACTTTCAAGCGAAATAAACACAACACACACAACACTAACTCAAATGATTTTACTTGATATCCGCTTCCTTGAGGCGACTAATCCAAGGGTCTACTCTGAGCTGTCTACTTCCACTAAACCTTCTCCTTCTTAGACCAAAACCAAAAGTGGAAAAACCTCTTACAGCAGCATTATAGGAAGTTTATAGCTCTCACTCAAAGAAAAGGTAACAAAAAGAGGAAATAGAAGAGATTACAAGTTGACGCTGGGCGGGATAGCGATTATCCTGCAGGCTGACGAGAAAGAGGGTTTGTGGAGAAACAAGAAGAGAAATAAAATAAAAAAAGGGAGACCGCCATCCTCTAGATTTTACCAAAAAAAATATTATTTAATAACAGAAGATGATCCTCAAAAATAACATAAATATCATAAAAATAGAAATTACTAAAAATAGTAAAAAAAAAGATGTTCGACGGCTTCGAAAATGTCTTAAACGTTATTTTTTAGATCCAAAATTTTGCCGGTACCAAACTATGCTACGTTTTAATACCCGAGTTAAAAGTTATGACCTGTTAAAGCTTGGGAGATCTTCTTGGGTCGATCCTACATCACAAGTTAAGCACGATTCTCCTTCTTTTGGTTGCTTGAGAGTGTTGCAGATGAGAGCTTGAAGTTGATCTTGAGCAGGAAGAGCACAATGGAACAGTAACATATTCTTGTGCCCTAAGACCCCTTTTAAGCAACTCAAAATCGAGTCGTTTCTCCACTTTTTGTCGCCACCAATTGATTGGTATAACACACCAATCGATTGCTGACTGTGAACTATCTGTTGAACGGTCACTAACTCCAAATCAAGGGTTGAGATTAACCTGATTTTGAATCCCATCACCAATCGATCGATAGTACCCAATCAATCGAGCAATCGATTTGGCAACCTTCTATTTGCTCGAGAAACTCTGCCAATCACCCAATCGATTGGCAACCCTCAATCGAACAAACCAATCGATTCGAGCATCTTATGTTTACTCGACATACTCTGTCAATCGATTGGTGCAATCAATTGTTAGCCCTCAATCGATCTGGCTAATCAATTCGGGAGACATTTGTGTGTTCAAAATTTATTACCAATCGATTGATACAATACTTGCCTTAACTCAAAATTTTGGGTTTAACCTAATCTATTGTGCCAATCGATTGGTGTGGAAAAACTCTGATTTGAGGTTTAGGGTTTTGGCTCACCAATCGATTGGTGAATCCTAAAATAGGATTTTTCATCACTAAACCCTCAAGTACATTCCTCCCTTCAATGTATCAATCGATCCTAATTACCTCATGCTAGATGAACATCTTGTTCCCTGGACTTTATGCCTGAAGCTTTCTTGTCTCCGGGTCTTTATCTACCCTTGCATTCGATCTCACGATCTGCTCTGATTTTCACCTTTTGCCAAGAATCCAGTCTTCGACCTATTGGTGCAGGAAGCACCAGATAATCGAATCTCAATTTTGATGTTGATAAAGGTTCAAAGTTAAGCTTATTGGTGATCTAACGAGATTGATCAAGTGTGCAGGTAGCTCAACCAGAAAATCCTAGTAAGACTAGGCAAGTGAAAGTCCTAGCGAGACTAGGTAAGGGAAAGTCATAGTAGGTCTGTTAGACTGGATACTAGGCAGCTAGAAACACTAGTAGGTCAGCTGGACCAGATACTAGGCAGAAGACTTGGCAGATCGAGGACACTAGGCGGAAAGTCTAGACGAGTCAGTGGACCGAACCTCTAGCAAGTCGATGGGTCAGCAAGGACCGTACATCAAAACGAAGTCCTAGGGGTCAAAGGAACAGATGCTGAGTAGAAAATCCAAACAGGTTTGAGGGATCAGATGCTTGGAAAATAAGGTAAACTCTCCTGTGTGGAGAGATTCTTCCGAAAGGAAGAATGGTGATGATGTGTTCCCGTTGAGGGAATAGTAGGCGTCAATCTGACCAAATGGTTTCACTTGAAATCATAAGTTGAGATTGGGACAGGTGTAATTGTCCAACTTATTCATATTATATTATTGTGTTAACTTTGTGGTGCAGAGACTTGAGATTGGTAAAGTGGCCAGAACCAGCGTACTCCGGGCAATCGTATAGGATACAAACGACCGAAGGTCCAAGCGACCTAATGGTATCCTAGCGACCGGAGAGTATACAGACGACTGAAGAAGGATAAGTCGCGACGGAGTCAGATCTGATGAGGCCTAGCTATACAGGCGAC
>JBBUKS010000035.1:10216066-10231026 GCA_038050645.1 Hedychium gardnerianum
AATATAGGTTAGTAGTGTTGGATATACACTTCAAGTATAGTATCAATAGAAAGAAAATATATACGACTCCTAGAATTAAATGATAGAAGTTAAAAGATGAAAATCAAAACATAGTTAAGGAGAAGGTAGGAAAAGTATAAGCATTAGAGGAAATATATAATGACTCTAATACGACATGGGATAAAATAATATCAAAGTTGAAAATAATAGCTAAGAGTGTACTCGGTGAGTCAAAGAACCATGCACCACCAAGTAAGGAATCTTGGTGGAGAAATAAGAAAGTACAAGAGAAAGTGAAGGAAAAACGAATAACTTATAAGGAATTATATATCTGTAAGAATGAGGAAAACTTAAAAAATATACATTAACCAAGAAATAGGCTAAGAAAGTAGTAAATGAAATAAAAAATGAATTTTTTGAACAATTATATCAAAAATTGGATACAAAAGAAGAAGAAAGAGACATTATAGAATAGCTAAAGTTAGAAAAAGGAAGACAAGAGATCTTATCCAAATAAAATGTATTAAAGATAAATACAATATGATACTAGTAAATGATGGAGAAATAAAAGAGCGGTGGAAGAGATATTTTCATCAACTTTTTAATGAAAGTTTAGGTGACCAACTTAACTTAGGTAATTTAAATAGGTCAAATGAGTATAGAAATTAAAAAATTTATCGTAGAATTCAAATTTCAGAAGTAGAACAAGCTTTAAATGAAATGTATAATGAAAAAACTGTTGGACCCGATGATATTCCGATAGAGATATGAAAGTGTCTAGGAAAATAAGGTATTGAATGACTTACAAAATTATTTAACATGATATTGAAAATGAAAAAAATGTCCGATCAATGAAGGGTAAGTATTATAGTTCCTTTATATAAGAATAAGAGAGACATACAAAATTATGAAAACTATAGGGGTATTATACTAATGAGTCATACCATAAAATTTTAGAAAAGAGTAATAGAAGAAAAATTAAGGAGATCATGGTGATCGAAAATCAATTTAGGTTAATGCCTAAAAGGTTGATAATAGAAGCTATACATCTTTTTAGACAACTAATTGAAAAGTATCAGGAACAAAAGCAAGATTTACATATGATATTCATTTACTTAGGAAAAACTTATGATAGAGTTTTGAGAGAAATTATATAGAGAATTTTAGAAAAGAAAGATGTTAGCGTAACATGTAATAATTTAATTAAGGATATATATGAGGATGTAACGACCAAAGTAAAGACTTATAGCGGATCAACTAAAGTATTTCTAATAAAAATAGGATTATAGCAATGATCAATTTTAAGTCCCTATCTTTTTACACTAATAATGGACGAACTCACTGGACACATTCAAGACATAGTACCATAGTGTATGCTGTTTGCAGATAATATTATTTTGGTAGATGAGACACGTGAAGGAGTAAATGCTAAACTAAAATCTTGACGGAAAATACTAGAAGTGAAAGGTTTTAGACTTAGTAGAATAAAGACAGAATATATAAATTTTAAATTTAATAATATTAGACATAATGAGATAATTATTAAGATAGGAGATAACGAATTGTGTAGAACTGAGAGCTTTAAATATTTAGGATTATTTTTGCAAAATGATGGAAGGATTAAGAGAGATATCTTATATAAAATACAAGTAAGATGGTTGAAATGGAGGAGAGCATCAAGTGTTTTATGTGATCATAAAATACTTCTAAAACTTAAACGAAAGTTCTACAAAACAACAGTTAGACCTGCTATTATATGGAACTGAATGTTGGGCTATGACTCGACCACATGAACAAAAGATGAGAGTTACAAAGATAAGGATATTAAAGTGAATGTGTGGACATACGATGATGGACAAAATAAGAAATAAAAGCATTAGAGAGAAAATCGAAATAACATATATTGAAGAAAAATTCCGAGAGATACATTTAATATGGTACAGGCATGTATCTAGATGACCAATAAATATTTCAGTTAAGCAATGTGAAACTATGATAAATACACACATCAAACGAAAAAGAAGAAGACCAAGAAAGACTTGGTTAGTAACAATAAAATAAAATAAAATTTATTTAAATATAAATAATGATATAATAAGGAATAAAACTTAATGACGTAAAAAAAATGTATATAACCGATCCCAATAGTAAAATAAAACTTGATTATTGTTAATATAATTTTTAATAAATATAAAATATCTCATTAGATATTTAACTTTTTTTATATAAAAAATTATTGTGTTAAAACAAATGCTCCTATAATTTATCCCTTTCAAAGAATATGAAATAGTTTGGAAAAAATTGATTAAAGTGACAATTTTAGCTTTTGGATCAAACGTTTTTTTTTATCAAACATGTTTCAGTTTTGTTTAGTTTCAAAACGAATTTAATTTAATTTAAAATTAACACATTTGCCATAAATTTTTTTATAAATTATTATAAAATTATTGATAATTTTATGCGGATGAATTGCAATTAGTTTTGTTACTTACTTGAGGATTTGATTTGACACTTGTTGTCAAATACGAACACCTAGATCAGGCCACATTGCAAGCAAAGAATTTCAAGGTCAGTCATCGTATTTGAAAATATCCAAATTATGCTCCTCGTAAACAGCTTGATAAATGATTTCACTAAACAGCTTATTAAATCATATTCCATATCAAAAATTTACTGGAAATGTCCTTTTAAATACTAGTGCATTCAAATATTAAGAGACAAATGGTCAAGAATATGAAATTGGAAATTCTTCAAGCTATCAAACTATTTCAAAAAACTAAACAGCTTGAAAAGTTATATTTCATATCAAACTTTTACTGAAATTGTCCTAGATAATACTAATGCATTCAGATATTAAGGCAAGTCGTCAAGAATATGAAACTGAAAATCTTGATCAGAATTACATCAAAAATTAACTTAGATGATATTTAACGATATTTGACATAATTTTGATGCAAAATACCGTTTATCAAGCTGCTTAGTGAAACAGCTTGATGGAGAAAATGAATTTTTTTGATAGAATGGATGGAAGGGAGTCTGAATTGGCATGCTCGAAGACAGGTCTGCTCAATTTTCACAATGGTAGATCTCCTTGTTCGCCATCTTCCAGTGAAGTGCCAACACTGAGATCAATCATGATGTTCCATTCCAAGAGCAGAATAAAGTTAAATTAAGGATGTCAAAAAAGAAATTTTTTTAGATGTCATAAATTTTGTTGCATTTTTTTTTTCTCACTGGTATGTACTTACCGTGATTGTGATGAATCAAGTTGCATTGTGACTGGACCGTCATTTACCAAATTAACCTGCATGAGTTCAAGAATGAGGCAACAGTAAGTGGGAGATTAGCACATGAAGCATCACAATTCCTTTGCCTGAACTGACCTTCATCATTGCTCCAAAAACACCATCTGCACAAATTGAGATAGCATGTTAAGAATATAGTGAGCATAATTATCATGATAACAAAGGAAAGATGAGAAATAAATCATGATCAACCAAACTATCTTAGGAGCCTCTTAAGAATAAGAAAAATGGATGTTGTAGAAATATCATGGAATTAAGTTTTGATCCTATTAACAAGATTCCATAAATCTCATTCCAAAAAATAGAAAATTCAAAATGATCAGGACCTTTATGGAGATCAGATATAGTAATTAGTCTCAGAAACCCATTATGGCAGAAAACATTACTTTTAAATTGATGACTTTAAAGCTGAATTAAGTTGGGGGAAAATAAATAAAAGCCAAGTAGTATTTTTGAAAATATATAAATTTAGGTATCTACGTATGAACACATACAAAAGCATGTTGAAGTTAATCTTACAATTAACGGAATCAATGAAGGGGATAATCAGATCTAGAGAACTAAATCTTACCAGAAATTAGCAAGACTATAATATGTGATTCGTTGTGTTTCCATCAGACAAATTGGGCATCTCATGGTGGCAATGGATATGTATAATGATGAGGATTTGACGTACTAAAAAAATGAAGGACAACAATTGCTACATCAAAAACATATATTAGGTTAAATACTATCAAATTTTCAATTACTAAATGAAAGAGGAGATATATGATGGTAACACCAGAAGGCCTTTGAACTAGACTTAAGATGTTCTATCTACCTAATTAAGTTGTATCGCATCACAGCTCTATTTGATAATCCAAATAAAAGTGATCACTCAGTTTATTATTTGTATGGTTTTCACTTCAAGAACAATGATTAGGAATCCAACTTTGTACCACTTCAACTTCTCGAACAAAGAACAAAGAAAACAAAGACATTTTTCAACTAAGCAAGCTGATATCTTTATAGTGCCAAATCTTGTTCTCCATCCATTCAACTAATAAGTATAAATTTTGAACCTGAGAAGATGGAAACATGTGGAAACAAATTATTTGTTCTACTCTAGCCAAATTTCTGAAAGTGATGCCATAGGATGCTGGAACTTATTGATACATCAGGAACCATGGAATGATAACACTACACAGAACTAAACAAAAGTTTGCAAGTAACTGTGTGTTCCAGAGAAAAAATTTGGCAAAAAACAAAAGGCATAGCAGTTGTGATTCATAGTTGCATTTCATCAATGATTAAACTATTATTGGAAAAGAAATCTGCTGCTCTAGCACCGCATCTGTACATCTCACAGCTGATGTATCATGTAGAGAGACCATAATGAGTGTCTTATCTAATCAGATATGATTCATACCTTTAACTGCATCTGAAGTGTATGCCTTGCGAAATTTTTCAACAAGTGACTCATAATAAGGCTTTGCTTTGTGTGGTGGCATAGCAACATGAAAATCTGGTTTATTACCCTTTAAAATTCCATATAGGGTGAACTGACTCACTGAAAGGAGCAACAACAGAAATAGCTCGTCAAGAACTATATAGCATATGAAATTTGACTCTCAATCAAGGAAGCATGGATTTGCAAGATATACCCAACAGTACTCCATAATTACACTGTTTAACCTGCCATAAATTTAAAAAAAAAATATAACATTTAGAACAAATTTTAATCTACAGTTCTGGCTTTTTTTTCAAGGCAGGATGATTGTAGTTTATTCTTGGCATAAATGCTTACATTCAGATCCCACCCTTTCCCAGTGTCTAAATTCGGAAACAGCCTCATATTTAAGACCTTCCTGCAGCTGCAATTGCAAAAAAGGATGCCTAAATGTTATGTATTACTTTAATAGTGAACATTATATGTTCCCTTGCATGCATTTGTTTATATCTAACCCATAAAGAAGATGAAGTTGTTTGTAAGAACCCATCAATACCAGATCTGGTTTAGAAAACAGAGAAAAAAAATTATATCATTTGTTGCAAATGAATCTGAAGGTAAGATAGGAAACATGTAAATCAACTAGTAGTATACAGCACAAGAGTTACTTAAATCTCACTATAAATCGCATAATTACATTTCATTGGACGAGCTTTCAGGAAAAGTTGTCAACTAATCAACTTTACCATGTTCTAAAAGCAGCATATTTATTCATTGCACTGGCAGTGTCAATAACCAATAAAAGAAATGGCTAAATCAGTTATTTAGGCTTGGACCA
This sequence comes from Hedychium gardnerianum, assembly GCA_038050645.1. NCBI lineage: Eukaryota > Viridiplantae > Streptophyta > Magnoliopsida > Zingiberales > Zingiberaceae > Hedychium > Hedychium gardnerianum. The sequence goes on from JBBUKS010000035.1 coordinate 10,221,639, forward strand.
TCTACTCCAATCCGTCCAGCTAGAGAGGAAAGGAGTGATATGCTAATAAAGTAGTACAAACTGAGTTTTTTTTGTAAAGCTGGCACCTTTGTCTGAAAGCTGTATTGATGTCAGGTCTTCCTCAGAGTCATATGTGGGTGAGGTGGAGAAGGAACATCATGCACCCTTGGCTAAGTAATGGCAAACAGGACAGAATAGTTCAAAGCATGATGTGGTGGTGCAATAAACCATCAAGGTTGGATATAAATGATTGTGTAGTTAAACAGTTGCACTAAGAATTCTGGTATCCTGATTGGAATGATGCAGGTAGGTCTAACTGGATGGGCTACATTTAAGCAACAAAAAAGGGTAAAATACTATTTCAAATCAATTTAAGCATACAAGCCAAATGAAGGTCGGTTTGTGTAGTTTCCTATTAGAAAGATATTACCATTTAGATGGCTTTCTCTATGTACCTAGATGTTATTACATATTTAGCTTTGCATGTTGCGCAGAGGATGTTTTGGTATTTGTCAAACATACGCAAAACGATTACATATTTTACCATTTCTCTCTGTGTCAAGACATGGTTTTGTTAACCTTTCCTAGGAGAAATAATCCTAGAAATATTTCCTTTTTTTTTTCCAGGAATGAGATTCATAGGAATATCAAGCTCTCTAAATCGACCCTAAGTTTAGTATGAAAATTGGGGGGGAAAGGGCGAAAATATTGGATTACGAATAAAGTTTGTATACCATAAGCATTAAGCACTTTTAACACTATCCCTCTACATCGTACCCTCTTGTGCAAGGTGGTGATCCTAAGGGAATTTATCTTACACTATCCCATGCCGACTTAAGTACACATGCCTTATGATGTCATGCCAATAATATGTTTGCCTGTACTAACTTGGTGTGATTTATCAAGTCACCCAGGATTCCGCCTTCCTTTGATGAGATCCATTGGATTGGAATGCAGCATTTAGATTTTTGCAAATTTGTGTAGTTGGGCTTTCAATAATTCACATGGAACATATGATGGATCTTTTAAGAACCTTCTCATTTTCTTATTGTTGATAGGGGCATTGGCAACTCTTGCGGCCTTGCATCTTACACATCCTCAGTCCCATGGGAATGACATGACATCCAACAAGCATGGATACATAGTTCTCCTAGAGAAGGTAATCGTTCGTCTACATTAACAACTCCATAGTGAATCTATCCTTACAAACTGTTTCCTCTAGTTGCACACCATCAGATAAGGCGCACTTTCCTTTTGCGCAACCCTATAGATTAGTTTCCTTGGTTCTTATTTTGACTTATTTGAGATGACCCCATTACCAGTATCATCCTTATTCTATTAATTCTCAAGCAATAATCTGTAAAGAATAAAACCACTTGTAACACGCACCATCACTAATCCTACATAAATGTCTTCCATTATGAATTGTTAACGACTTCAAATCAATTTTCACATGCCCCATTTCATACAGAAATTGCTCTTCTGGAAGTCATGCAACTCAATCAAGAACCGTTGATGTGTAACCGTCTCAATTGAACATGAAAAAATTTCGATCTACACGGAAATCCTCGAAAACAATGATAAATGAATGGCGCATAGCATAAGTCAAGTAAACAGCATCCAACAACTAGAAGAGAGAGGAAGCAAACCAACGAAAGAAGTAGTCAAGCGTACATGTAATCGGCATCTGCATCGGTGTCGGATTCGTGGACGCCAACGAGGACGAGTAGGCCGGGACCGATCTCCGACACCACGCGGTCCTCCACCTGCACACAAAGTAGAGCGTTGGGAAGAGAAATCGTCGATAGATCGACGGGGAAAACTGACCTCGACTCTGGCCGAGAAGACTCGCTGCACCACCGCCCTCATGTCTCGGCCTCGCCCGCCGGAATCTGCTCCGCCTCCGCTGAAAGCAGTCGTAGCAGTAATGGAAAAGGACGCCGATCCAATTGAAATGAACGCGAACCCGAACCAAATTGAATCAGACCGGCATCTTCTCTTTGCATCCGCTAGAACCGGCGGATATTCATAATCCAAAATCGATAAATTAAATCGATCCAAAACAATTTAAACTGAGAATTTAATTATTGGTCGATCAATTTGATATTAAAAAAAAATTGTGAGCTTATAAAATTATCAGTGTCGATTTGAACCAATGAAAAAATTTGTTTTCACTGATCTACAACAGAAATCATAATTCCAGAATCTAAAATCTGAAAAATATAAAATAAGGATTCATAAAACAGTTTTTGAAGATTTGTATTAAGATGTTAAAAGTATTTTTTTAAAAAAATAATAATTCATGATCTATAATAAAAAAATGATTAACTAGATAATACTAACTTGAGATGATCAATATGATTCTATAAAAAAAAATCATCAACTATTAAAATAAATCAAAAAACGTTAATAAAAATTCATCTACCATCAATATTTTTAAATTCACACTGAAGAAAAATTGATGCACCGCAGCTGGTGGTCTATAGTAACTTATGGGTCGGCTCACAGGCCGTACTTGACTGTACATGAACATCTTAAAGCACACGTAAAGAGATTAGTTTTAACTTTTACATGGACATCACATAGCCAAGAACAGCCAAGAATAGCCAAGAATGCATTGCTAAACAATAGCCAATATTATGTTTCTCTGATTGATTAAACTGTTCTGAGAATTAAGGCAGAGAAACCTACAACTTGTCTCAAAACAGATGAACTTTTGTATGAAAGGAAACCTTTATGTCTGGCCCAATGAAACAAAATGGATTTGCGACTGTGCAACCAAGAAGAGGTAAATATAACAAAGCAACTAAGAAAAATCTTCAATATCTTACGTATAAACCAAATCCTGCTTCTGATTGCATCATTCCAAATTGCGGCTATTTCTTCATCACATATATCTATAGTGAAGTAGAAGCTATAGAACTTGTCTTCACTTGATCGTCACTCAAAAATGAATGTCTAACATTCTGCAGTGTAGATAGCAGAGTAACTTCACATTTTTTTCCCCTTCATTGCAAAGTTAGACAGAGTTCATCCTTCATCTTCGGAATCTGCAGTTAGATTGAATAGGCATTAGTAGTGAGACTTTGTGTACAAGTAGGGCTACAAATGAAACAAAATAATTGTGAATGCTTGACAGTCAACTTGACAAGAGCTTATTATATTCATTGATATTAATAAAGAATAAAATAAGTTTAAATGCTAGTGAGTTGGGTCGGTTAACTTCCATGTAAAACACTCATGAATAATTCAAGAACAAAATTTGTTTACAAATTTATACATGGCTATCATGTTAATTCTTTTAGTAATATATAGAATATAATACACATGTTTATGATACTATTTATAACTAATAGTTATTCAATATTTTGCAAATTTATAGTTTTAAATTATTTGTTGAAAATGAGAAAATATTATAAGTTTCATTCATTGGATCAATGTCAATTGTTGAGCTAGGTGAAAAGTCAAGTTTTGCTTGAGCTCATCAAGCTTTTTGACAAACAAGCTTGAACATGTTTTCAAGATTGATAAGACAATCTAACGAGCTTGAACATAGTCAAGTTCAGCACAGCTAGTCCACACCTACATACAAGTGTATCTAGTTAGAAAGGAAGGGGGGAAATTTCAAAAAAGTTTATTCTCCAGAACAATCCTACATAGTATCGTTGTAAATTTATAGAGGTTTTACAACAACACATGTGTGCCTTTGGATTCTAAGCATGGAACATTACTTAGCAAGCCTAAGTTGATACGAGGTTGATAAAGTGTGTAGTTGGGTTAAATATAAAAGAAAACGTGTCTCTAATCAGTTTCATACAGTAACTCTTATGATAATAAATGTGATTTTCTATGTTGGTTCAGTGAACAGTCATTAAGTTTCTAAGTTCTACCAAATAAACACAAAAGTAATGTAATCACCTGACCGAATGTCCTCCCCCACTTGACCTCTATTGCTCATCTGTTTCATAATCATTGCAATTATTAGTTTCCCCCAGTATGCGTGGAAGATGAGTAGGGTAATAAGCATTGTGTTGAACATATAATACAAAATGGTAGGGAATTGGTTCATCCATGACAAGAATTCAAAAGACTCATAGCTGAAAATGGAAATAGAACAATAATCAGAACAATCAAAAAGGGAGATTGTGAAATGAAAAGAAAAAAAAATGAAAAGCACACTTGGTGCAGCAGACAACCTTGAGGACTTGATTATCCAGAATGGAAAGTATAACAGCCTCAGAAGAAACCATGATAAAGCAAAGAGTCCAAAGAGCAAGCTAGCTGCCATTTCCTTTCCTGAATATTTGAACAACTTAGCTGACTCCATAAACACGTCACTCGTATCATGAAGAGCAAGAATTAGAGTTCCAATTCGGAAAAACCTGCAAAGGTAGATTCTGTCTCTGTATTACTGTAATTAAAGTACGAAGATTAAGAAAATGTGTGTGAGTCACTCAAGTCATAAAAAAGGAAGAATTCTCAACTATCTCAATTTTCAAGGAAACAAAGCATGTGGGCTATAGTGTCTCAAATAATCCAAATTTCACCGTTTGAAGTGAAACCCAACTTGTCCCAAAAATGTCTATTTTCCTAGGCTGGGTTTTGGGTGTTTATATAAAATCTTACCCAACTCAAATTTTAGTTAAAAATAAGTGATGTATATATATTTATACTGGAATCAGAAAAGTGATACAAACTAATAGAAAATTAAAATTGAAATGCACCACCGACATAGTGGCAGAGGTAGTGACATATAAATGTTTAGCAGAACAATGAATGATAAATCTTTTAATATTCATTTAAGTTTGCTTCAGTCAAGGGTCAGAAAAACAAATAGATTTCATGGCTAGTGATCATTATGTACGGTTAACAATCATTGAACTAGTACATGCATATATTAAGAGTGCAGTAAAAGACAAAACTTCCTGAAACATGAAAATAAGAACAGTCTTATGCCCAATCATGCACCAGAAAGTTCCTCTATAAACCATTGGATATGTTCTGATGTCAAGAGATTAGATATATTCAACAAGGATACGTTAATCCCTTTATTAAACAAAATGAACGTCTTAGCATATAGGTTACACACCTTCGCCATCAGAAGTACTAGATTTTTTATGTATAACAAACATGACTAGTACAAACATATAATATCATTAGTAGTAATGCATAACATCAAGGTCATAAACCTCCTTTTACATACCTGGTAATGTAGGAAAACCCAATCAAAATCGAGGTTATTATGTGATGAGACATCGTTATTGAAAAATCTTTTCTGCGGATTTCCCAACCATAGAGAGCAACAATACTATAAGTGTAAAATCCACATTGGCACATGTAGAAAAGCATCAAGGAAGACCTGACACAATAAGGTTAAGAAAGAACAAAGTTCAGTAGTGATTACAAATAATGTGGGACCTAAATGATCAATTATATTAAGCTCATGCAAGGTTGAGACAAGAAGCTTAATATATCTATGTCTCACGCATTAGTGCATTATATTTGAGATAGTAAACTTGAATATATTGAAAATGTAAGAATTATAGAAGTACGAACAATGTAAAGGCAGTTGCAAATGAGAAGCTATCCTACTTCATTTCAGACTCAAAATTACTTGTAATAGTTGACAATAAAAGGAGTTAGAACAGTTCAATAGACTATTAACTTTCATGGTACAACTTCGTGTTGCAGAATATGATGCTTATTGTAGTTGAATTCTGCCTAAGCCACTAATGTTTTTTGAGAAATTGTAGCATACTAATCAAGAAATTGTAAAATTTATACAATTTATATAGTTATCCCAGTACTTGATGCTAAGAGAACTAATCTACTAAATAGGTCCAGCCATTGGTCACAAAATGCTTAAGCCAAATTAAAGAGTTAACTCAATGAAGCCCAATAGCTTATGCTAAAATGTATAAGTTGTAGTCTAACTAATATCTAGATGAGGATCATAAATAACATGTGAAACAAGCATTCTTGAAAGATCATGTTTGTCGTTATGCACTCACTTCAATTCTTGATTTGGCCACCCCTTGAAGTATTCCTTTGTATTTAAAGACCAAGGCTCCTGCTTGATAATTGAAATTACCCATATTTGAACAGTAGCATAATATGTCAGCCTCCACATTGAGTCACAAGACTTTATGATTTTTGTCTGATGAGCCTCATCGTTCACCTTAGGAACAACTTTATATCTTAATAATTTCATAGAACAAGGCTGAAAATAAGCAATTGCATTTGTAAGTTTACAAACCTATGAACATAATTTAACTGTAACTTGATAAATAAAAAAACTTCAATTGTTGTACAAAATCAAGTAAAGACCTAGTATAAAGCGCAAATAAGATGTTATAAAAAAAATTGATAGAATAGCCAATAAAATGTTCCTTTCAGAAGTACGGAAAGTGTATATTTCCAGAAAGATGTAGGCCAGCAAATCTGCAACACTTGAGGAAACTCTTAGCTATTATCAAATTAAAAAGGGTTCATCATCAGGTCTATTCTCACACGATTAGGGGAACCACTCCAAGAACATTTTTATGACATGCTGATTACTAGATATATTTTTCGAAATATTTGTATCATAAATTGAATAAAAAAAGTGATCTAAAAAGAATTTTTTTGTAAGACTTTAGGTAACCATGAAAAAAATATGTTTTCAACAAAAGAAGAAGCCACTTAACAAATTCGCTTCAGATGAGATCATTTCGTAGTAAACAAAAACTTAGAGATTGACCGCAATGTCATCTTAGAAAATTCCTTGACAGGGTTATAAGTAAGCCTCGATATATGTGAAGATTGATCCAAGCGAGCAAATTCTGATACTTGGAACAGTTTGCCAAATTTGTTCAGTGATTAAATGCCATCAATATGATTAGTTCTTCCGTTTTACTTTCTTTATTAATTGCTACACAATCCAGAGGCACGTTTTTCTCACCTGATCTAAAATCCGACAGCCACGTGACACACAACGCACGACAGATCACTGACCAAATGCGCAGGCAAAAGTAGAAGAGAGCGAAAGACCCGAACCTTGTAGACGAGTCGGTCGAGCAGTAGGCGAGCGAGGAATGATCCGAATGCGAAAACGAGGACGAGCACGAGATTGTCCGTCGGCGGACCGCCGACCCCGCTCCATAAAATGGTCAGGTCCATTCCGGCGGAACTCAACACGCTCAAAGCGTACGGGTACGTGCTTCACTCTAGTTCTGCTCCGATCGGCCTCGGTGACTGAGCAGGCGGAGATCCGCGTCGAGAGGTTCGATTCGAAGAGGACGGCGAGGAAGGGCTGGCAAGGGCGATCTCGGAGAAATAGAATTGATGGAGCCCGATTCGGTTGTTCTCTGTGTTAGAAATGGAAAAGGGTGGTGGTGCATCGAGCGAAAGAACCAGGAAGGAGGCGAGAAATTCTTCCGAAATAGGCGACGAGGAAGAGCACCAGTCGAACACGAAACAAATACTTTCCTTTTTTTTAATAAAAAAAAGTAATAATTTTTTTCAATAAAAAAAGTAATAATTTTTTTCAATAAAAAAAGTAATAATTTTTTTCAATAAAAAAATTATTGGATCACACAAAAATTTATCAGATTAAAAATTTATTGCATATAATCTAAAAATAATTAAAATATTGTTATATATATAAATGGTTATATGTCTATCCAAGTAAACGGAAGAGTGAAGCACAAGTAAACGGAGCGTAAGGCTCAGGCTGTGTAAACGATGACGAAGCACGGCAACAGTGCTTTAGGACTAAACACCAACAACAACTCGTCCTCCTCGCCGCCGGCGACGCTTCTCCTCCCCGGGATTACCGAATCGAACCCCTCCGCCACCGCGGCCTTCTTCTCCGCCGCCGCTGCCCCGTGGGCAACCCTCCCGGCCACCACGCGGCACATCACAATCACCTTGCGCTCCCCCGCTTCCCCCATCTCCCGCGCTGCCGGCGCCACGTGCGCGCCCCACCCGGTGGCGTGCGTCGCCATCACCCCCAGCTCCCGGCCACTCTTCCCCGCGAAGCTGCTTCGCCGCACCACCGGGCAGGCTTCGCACCGCGCGCCCCCGCACGCGCCTGCCCCCAGGCCGCACAGGCACGTCGTGCGGTAGAATCCAAGCCGCTCGTTTCCGTCCGCGACGCACCGTTCGTCGTCGCCGCCTCTGCCGCCGCCAACAATAGTCTCGGCCCTACTCCGGACTGCTGCGCGGTACTCCTCGAACCGGGCTAGGGTCCGGCCCGAGTGGTGGATCTTGAGGAGGCGGTGGACCGCGACCGGACCGCTGCCCTTCCACCCTGCGAAGAAGATGATGCGGACGACGTTGTATCCCGGGTCGCTGCAGCTGAGGTCGGAGAAGGAGTGCTTGGCGGCGTAGTGGAGGTCTAGGAGCTGGGGAATACGGAAGACCTCGCCGCAATCTGGACACGGGTACATGTCGAACCTAGAGGAGTAACGGTTCTCATGGTCTAAAACGACGGCGGCGGCGGTCTCTGTTTTCCTCTGCTCCGATTCCTTGTTCTTTGGCGTAAGGAAACAGAGGCCTTGAGCAAGGCAGGACCGGAGAGAGATAGAATGCTTCACCGGGGGCTTCGCGGAAGCTGAGGTATAAGCTTTCAATGGAGAAGATGGGGCAACCCTCCTCGCACTCCTCCGGTTGAGCTGCGATGGTTCCTGTTGTTCTCCTCCGGAGGAGGGGAAGAAGAAGCAGGCGAGATGGACGAAGAGGAGGGCGAAGAGAGAAAGGAAAGGGTTGAAGTAGGAAGTAGCCGTCGTCATTTCGACATGGCCGGCGATGAGAATAGAAGACAAGGGCGAACCTCGACGAAGAAGAAGAAGGAGGAGATCAGTCAAATATAATCGATTGGAGGATGGCAATAGAGTAATTATCATTCAAATACTTGTAATTTTCGTAACAAATAAATTATACATAAAATTAAGCAATTAATGACGTTTTAATGGTAATCTGTCATAGAAATATCGATAAATATTTTTTAAAAAAGATGGCAATCAGTGAAGTAGTTATAATAAATATGGCTAATTAATTAACCTGCTCTTTTAAAAACATAATCTCTATTTATTTATTTTTTATTTAATAGAAAGCAAATACGGCCAATCAAAAACATAAAGAGCGGCAACTTTTTTGTTTTCCAACAATTAATGATGCTTTTATTATATTTTTATGGTTCTTAAATATTTGGTGATGTCTTCTTCAATGACTTGAATGCTCGTAAACGAGTCAATGTTGATGTCCAAAATTAGCTCAACTTTTAATTTTTAATTTAAACCTTTTAAATCCAACTGTTTACTGTTAAACTAAGTAGCCGTTAGTACTAAAATGTTAATATTGTGAAAATTACACTATTAAGTCCACAAGTATAGATCATTAATCGATG
>JBBUKS010000035.1:10231126-10243145 GCA_038050645.1 Hedychium gardnerianum
TCAATCAACAAAAGTTACACAATAAGATGTTTATATAGTTAGGTTAAATACCAAGAACAAGAAAAAGACTAATCTATCCCTAATAGATAATAAATAAAAAAGTCTAATAATAATAATAGTATAATCTAACAAGATTATCACCGAGACAGTCACTGAAACTAAATAAGAGACTGTCACTGAGACAATCACTGAGACTGAATGAGAGTCTGTAGTCGAGATCACAATCACTGAGACTGAATGAGAGTTTGTAGTCGAGATCACAATCACTGAGACTGAATGAGAGTCTGTTGCCAAGACAATCACTGAAATTGAGTGAGAGATTGTCATCGAGATAGTCACTAAGACTGAATGAGACAAGCGCATCAGGCTTACCGAGTTCAGGCTGGGTTCCTCCTGAGCTCCCTTTAGGCTGAGTTTGCCCCCCCCCCTCCTAGCAATTATACTTCTTCTTCTTGACTTTGACTGCTAGCCCAACACGCCTCTTGACTCTGGAGAATACGTGGAGGCTATGGGAACTCATCGCATCACATACCTTTTGCCCCATAATATAAAATTTTTAGCTCTATCCTTGAGTATTGCGCCTATCAGGAAGTGTAGGAGGTTGAAATTGAAAAGGGCCTACTTGACAAGGATCCTATGTCGGATCGGAGATACTATGCATTAGCGGTAAGGATTGAGCCACTGAGCAAGGCTCCTAGAGGATGGCTCGCCCACACGGAGATGCATAAGAGATGTCTTACTCGGATAGATTTCCTCATATACATTACATAGGCGACTAAGAGGCTCGAACGATCCATCGGGCTCACCAGGGCTACATATGCTAGGTATAGTAATTGTATAGATGGTATGAAAATAATTATCAAGTTTCTTAAAGATTTTTCTTTTCACCAAATTAAGTAATTATAGGATGCTAATTCTGATTTCTATTAATACTTTGTTTGATTATGAAGTCATCCCTACCAAATGAGCTGACCTCTCACCTAAGTCATTTCATCCTTCTCCAATCTCTTCACTTCCTTAGAAAACAAAACAAGCAAAGTGGCAATTAGAAATTAACATCAAAATAAAAAAAGATATTTATTTATTAAATAAATAAAGCTATAAAAATTAACACTAAGGTTTTCAGCCTTGCATTGTCTTCTTCCTCCTTCCATGGCTTTCAGGATCGTAAGGAGCTCCATCAATGTCTTCTTCGACAACTACCATCATTTCACCTCCATTGCCGCCCTTCTCGTCTTCCCGGCCTCAGTAGCTTCCCTTATTGTCTCTCAGGTACTGGTTCCGTCGTCGGAGCCGCTGGTCAGAGCTATTTCTCTCCGGCTGTCGGAGCTGTTCCGGGCGGCCAGGTTCCCTTCCTCGTCGCCGCTCTTCTCCATTTTGAACGTTAAGCTCTCGCAAACTGTCTTTTCCTTCGCCTCCACGCTTCCGTTCACCGTAACTTTCCTCATCGCCGGCAAAGCTTCCGTAATCCAAGTTGTGTTCGGTGGCCGACGCAGGAGCCGACGGCCAGTTTCCGCTTCCCTCTCCCTCTGCCGCTCGGTCCTACTAACCTACCTGTTCAACTCCTTCCTCATGCTCTCCGTCAACGCCGCCGTCTTCGCCTTCCTCTACGTCGTGTTCAACGCCGCCGAACTCCTCGGCCTCAGCGACTCCGGCGGCGCCTCGCTCCTCCTCATATCCGCCGCCGGCGCCGTCCTCTACTCGGTCGTGATTGCCAACGCGACGGTGGTCTGCAGCCTGGCGCTCGTCGTCTCCGCCGTGACCAACCGCGGCGGGGATGTCCCGGTGCTGGAGGCGTGGAGGCTCGTCCGGAGGAAGGCCTCGACGGCGCTGGCCGTGGAGCTTCCGGCCAATCTCGGCCTGGCCGCCGTGGAGGCCCTGTTCCGGCACAGGGTGGTGCGGCGTTACGATGTTGCAGGGGAATTGAGCTGGGCTCTGCTGTGGGAGGCGGTCTCTGTCGCTTACCTCTACGCGTTGCTGCTAGTGCTCGAGGTCATCATCAACTGCAAGTTCTACGAAGCTTGCACGACAATGGCGATCGACGATGAGCCCGATGAAGAATTGGAAGCAGAGAAGGCTGCGGTTTTACATTTATAATCTTTGTAGAATTAAGCTTCATCTAAATTCAAAGTTAATAATACAATAATTAGCTGTAACTTCTGGTGATATCGGATGACACGTGGACGGTCAGATGTGTCGATAGCTTCTTACTTAATAATTGCAATCCACGTTAGCAAAAATAGGCGGTTGTCGCCGCGTCGTCCACGACTCCACCACCACCACCGATCTGAATGTCTTTCCCTTCGTAAGCTCCCCCCTCCACCGCAGCCCCCTCCTCCTTCTTCCCGATGCCGCACATCAATCCTCCGGTTCTCGGCGACGAGTCCACGTCGGAGGAGGCGGAGTCCCTCCTCCCTCGCGGATCCGCCTCCGTCGACCCCGATGGCAGCCAAGGGCGGCGCATCGCTGCTGCATTTGACGAGGACGAGATCTTCGAGGGCGCTTATGATTTCGATGAGAAGGTCGTCGTATCCGGAGTCTCCGACTTGCGAAGCGTCGGCTTTGACGGCCCCGCGCCTCCCTTCTCCTGGCGGAAGCTGTGGCTCTTCACCGGGCCGGGGTTTCTGATGAGCATCGCGTTCCTTGATCCGGGAAACCTGGAAGGGGACCTCCAGGCTGGGGCCGTTGCGGGGTACTCGCTTCTGTGGTTGCTGCTCTTAGCAACGGCGATGGGGCTCCTGATCCAGATGCTCTCGGCGCGGCTAGGCGTGGCCTCGGGAAGCCATCTAGCGGAGCTATGCCACGAGGAGTATCCGAAATGGGCGATGCTTTCTCTGTGGCTGATGGCGGAGGTGGCGCTGATCGGCGCTGATATACAGGAGGTGATTGGGAGTGCCATCGCGATTAAGATTTTAAGCCGTGGGGTGTTTCCACTCTGGACTGGAGTCGTCATCACTGCTTTTGATTGGTAATATTTCTAGTATAGTCCATCTTCTTTTAGTAGTTGTTTTGGGACGAATTACAACTTCTACAGCAGCTTTTGGTTTTCCTTGATGCCTTTATCTTGTATTGGCAGCTTCATCTTTCTATTCCTTGAGAATTATGGTGTTAGGAAGTTGGAAGGATTTTTTGCTTTCCTTATTGCAACAATGGCAGTCTCATTTACATGGATGTTTGGTGAAGCTAAGCCTAGTGGAAAGGAGCTTCTGATTGGTGTGTCCCTTGTTAGAACAGTGAAACTTGTTTTTATTTTCTTCTGAATCTTTCTTTCTCCAATGTCGACTCTTCTAAATTAATCCATTCCTCTGGCAGGCCTTCTGGTTCCAAAACTTAGCTCCAAAACAATAAACCAGGCTGTTGGTATTGTTGGATGTGTGATCATGCCACACAATGTCTTTTTACATTCCGCTCTTGTACAGTCAAGAGCTATAGACCCTAACAAGAAAAGCCATGTTCAAGAAGCATTAAGATATTATACCATAGAGTCCACAGCTGCGTTAATTATTTCCTTCCTCATAAATTTATTTGTCACAGCAATTTTTGCCAAGGGATTTTATGGTACAGAGGAAGCTAATGTTATCGGTCTTGAAAATGCTGGCAATTATCTACAAGAGAAGTATGGAGGAGGGTTGTTTCCTATTCTTTACATCTGGGGAATTGGTTTATTAGCAGCTGGCCAGAGTAGCACAATTACTGGGACTTATGCTGGTCAGTTTATAATGGGTGGATTTCTGAATCTCCGTATGAAGAAATGGATCAGATCATTCATCACTAGAAGCTTTGCAATCATCCCAACTATAGTTGTTGCTTTGTTTTTTGACACTTCTGATTCTGCACTAGATATTTTGAATCAATGGCTTAACGTGCTTCAATCAGTTCAAATACCATTTGCTCTAATTCCGCTTCTCACCTTGGTGTCAAAAGAACAAGTTATGGGAGCTTTCAAAATTGGTCCTGTTTATCAAGTGAGTTTGTTGATTACATATGCTGGAATATAATTGTCTTTAATTATATGCCTCATTTCACATGTTTTAAATTTTCAACATCTGCCTCATTTAACTTTCATATTACAAGAAGAAACTCCTTGCTTGAAGGCCACGTTTGCATGTATATAAGACTTTTGATAGACATGCTTTTTAATGTCATAAATGCTATGTATAGACTTGATCTGAAGTAGAATGCCTATGGACAGGACTAGATAATTTGAGTCAAAAAGGGTTAATAGTGTTGAGGGAAGACTGAACTTAGAATGCTTCATTGCAAATTTTTATTTATATATTCAATTCAAAAAGGAGCATTACCCTATCTTACTCTGCCATTGAACTCTCCATTAGGTTACACCATTGATATTATAAATCCTCTGAATCACTGTCATTTATGTCAGGACAGAACTTTCTTCATCTCCCTCTACTCGTCTCCCTTCTACTGATCTTCTTTGCATATCCATAATTTCTTTTTCTTCTCATATATAAGAGCCCCTAATTCTCGTTGCAAGACAAAACGACATTATGAACAATAAAGGAATTCAAGTTTGAGCTCATATTAATTACTTTAAGATGGATGACATGGAAATAGATATAAATACTTAATATTAAAAGTGAACAGTTGATCCTATTTTATGATCGTCAAAATTCCCTCTCACAATTTCAAAAGTATTGTCATTTACCTATGCCAATTATTAATACAATTTAGTGACAACAGAAAGATTACGTGGTAAGCATATGACTTCATTTTATTAGAGGTAAATATCATTTTGCTAAATTATTTAACGGTGTTAGTGGTTGAGGAGCAAACTGATAGTACTTTTTAAACTCTGGGAGGCATTTAAAAACTCCGAGGACATTTTAATAAATGCAGGTAAATCCTAGGGGTGAAAAGAATTTTTTCCTAATCAAAATATGCAAATTTTTTTATTTATTTTGAAATTTTCTGGATAACAGCTAACTAAATTTGTAATGCATAATTGTAAGCAGATTGTGAAGCCTCAGTATCAAAATTAACCAGCAAAACTAGGGAATTCTAGGTGTCATTGTAGTATCTATGCACTAAGATACTCACTGGATCATATGTTGATCTAAGATCAATTCTATTGTTTGTGTCTCTCTTTTGATTTGTGCTTTCAATTTTCGGAACCTTTCATAACTTCATCCCGAAGCTTTTTTTCATTCAATGTTCTTATATTTCAGGCATTGACTTGGGTTGTTGCTGCTCTTCTTTTCATAATCAACGGTTATCTCTTGGTCAATTTTTTCTTGTCTGAGATACGAAGCATGCTATTTGGGCTGATCATCTGCTCTGTCGTGGCGCTATATTTGGCATTCATAATCTACCTCATTTTGCATGGCAGGCAGTATCACAGTCAATAATCATCTGTTGGATTGTGATGAAACTTCTCCCTGATCATATACTATTGTTTATGGATTTGGAATCCTCACTGCAAAGAAGACTCCATTCAACAATTAGATGTTGGACTCCAATCTCAGAACATAACTTGGAATGGTAGCCAGATTCTTATTTGTGTTAGTAGCCTACGGTGCATGTAAATTATGTAACAGAATGAATGAGATTTATGGCTAATCTGACTTTTTCATGGAATAATGACTGAAGGCATATATTGGCATGATGCTGTGTGTGGGTGTGTGGGTTGTGTGCGTGCGTGTGTGGGTGTGTCTGCATATGCGGGAGCATATGTGTGGGTGTGGACATGCACGGGTGTCACGATCTATTTCCTTCTTCTCATGGTGGCTAGTTGGTTGATCTTCTCTATGCCATCACTTTTATCCTTCCATGCAAATTGATCTCCCAAGCTGACAGATATTCCTTGAGCCGACCAAAACAAAGGAGAGGAGGAAGTGCCAAGAAGAGATTGGCAAATGGAAACAGCAATGGCCAGAAGTCGAAGATGGCGCGCAAGAGGAACATGGAGAAAACAAGCCCGCCAAAGGTAATTTTTATTTTTCTCTCAGAACAATAAAATTGTTTTTCAGGGAATTTACAGTAGGTGTTTTGTATTGTTTCTTGCATGCTGAGTGATCAATTTTCTACCATTCAGGATGTTTCTTCCTCTCTTGTTTGATTTCTGATTGGATTATGAAGGATTTAGCAGTTAATTTGAGAAAATTCCTTGAATTTGGCCATTTGGATTCGATTGAGTGGATGTGTTTGGATGGGTAGTTGATTTGGAAAGTTAGAGCTCTTTCCTCTATCTTGTCCTTTCTTCTGTGTATGTATTGTAGTATCTTCTATTCGGTTTCGAGAATGATAACCTTGGGATTGTTTCTTATTGGCTTATTTTCTTTTAGATTTAGTTGGCTACTGTTTCAATTGGGTCAAATATTCTTAAGAAGAATTTGTTGGTCATCTTATATCTGTTGGAAGATCTAGCTTCAAGTTCATAATTTTTTTTCCCCTTAGTTAATATGCCAATTTAGTAATTAAACTGATCTGTAATTTCCCCTTCATATTTTTATGGTGTACCTTTTAGTTTGACTAGCTTACTTATTTCTTCAGTATGATCTAGCATTTTTATTCATAAAATAATGCTAATGATATTCTAACAATGATATCATCCCCATCTGCTATCGCATGCAGTATCGTCGAATCTCATCGTGAAGAGATGCTTTTTGAAACTCATTTTCCTTGTCATTTTTTGTTCCTGCCCATTCCATAGCCCATTTTTCATGCTGATGTTCGTCTGCTAAATGTAAATTTCTTCATGGGAATCCAGTAGAAGAGGTCAAGTGTAGACAGCATGCTGAAGCAAAACATCCAAAGAACTACGTTTTCCCATGCTTTCCCCACCTAAGCAAATTTAGTGTAGTCTAAATAGTTATTAAATTCGGCGAACATTAATTCGGTCTGCTTGCTTGTTTTACTATGTTCTTGTGTTGTTGAATGTTTTATATATGCTGTGCTATTGTCGTTGTACTGATTTAAGTTGCTCTACTTTTGTGTATAGTTGCTTATTTCATCGGCCTTCTTTTAACTCGTCTGCTCAAATCATTAATGTCTCAGCTTGTGCACCAAAATTTTGGGTGTCATGTTTAACATAAGATGGTATCTTATTTGGTTCAATCTGAAATTTTTAATTTTGTGAATGTGATTCACTATAGAGTTTATTTTGCTCCAGTAATGAAAATTGTATACGATGAAAGATCTCAGTTTCATGTGGCTCCTTCACAACCACAAATAATGTGAGCTCTGGTTTAATATTGCAAAGGACACGAGGAAACATAAAAAGATTAACAAAATAGACACTCGCCTGCCTTTCCGTGCTCCAGTCCATTTCATTTTCAAACATCAAGAAGATTAATTATGTGGGCTCAAACCGAGACCCCATCACTCTCACATTACTGTACATTCATACACGGTCCAAATCAGCAATTAATAGCTGTTTATTTGCCTCCCAAATTAATTAAGCACCATCTTTGAGCATCCACAGTAATGCAGTCATGCCATGCTCAGTGGCAGTGGTAGTACTGTCGAGTATATGAAGCTTTTACCCATGCTCAGTGCTGCACAAACTGAGCAATATTAATTCACACTCGCAACACAAAGCCTAATATGCCTTCTGTAGTGGCGAAGAAAAGGAGAGAGAGAGAGAGAGAGACGCAGGACCACGGAAGGCATTTGACTTTGTGCTGCTGAAATCCACGTGACTGCTTAAAGAAAGGCGAGCTGCCTCTTGCTGGCTGTGTAACGTGAATCAAGACGTGGATGCAACTTCCAATGGCTTCCCACATTTTTGTTTTCTAATGTGCATTTTGTTAGATGGTGGTGGCTAAGTTTAAGTGATCCTTACTCTGGGGAAGACCCTATAGTTAGGTCATGAAGTTAATAAGTGGAAATAGTATATAGGTGTTCGTTTATTTTATTATTTATAGTTTTTTATAGGTTAAATGTTCTTATAAGATAATTAGGCAAGCCGGTTGAGTCAAGCAAGATTGATGATAATAGAGGGACTTAAGTTGATCGAGCTAGACCATTAAGTTAATTGGCATAATTGGATTGAGTAGATGAAAAAAAAAATAACCTTATCAAACTAAAACTCAACCACTCATCTTAAATGTTTTATATGAGACTAAATTATGATATTTACTAAGAACCATAGTCTTTCTTCCCTATCTAGCTATTTCATTCTCTAAGATGATAAATACACTATTAACTAAGGGTGAATAAAATCTCGATTAAATCAAAATAACCAACCAAACCGATTTAATTCAGGAATTTGGTTAATTCAAAATTTTATTTTATTTTATTTTAAAGAAATCTTGATTATTTCAATTTATTTGGTTCGGTTTTAATTTTAAAATGTGATTAAATCAACTGATTTAACGTATCAATCGTTTGATATTTGTGATAAAAAAAATTTTAAAAAAAACTCAGATAATAAATTTAGTAGTAGAGTGACTTAATCGATTGATGTATACAAATCGAACGTAATAAATTTAACAGTTGACTATCCATATAACATGTCAATTGCCGATGCAGGAGTAGTTGATTGTGAACAATTCAGTTGGTTATCAAATTAATCGATTTTATATTAGTTCTATTTATTTGATTTTAAAGACAATATTTGGTCAATTCGGTTTCGATTAAGTTGTTTCGATCGGTTCAAATTTAATCGAATGCTCATCCCTACAATTAATGCAGTACACATGCATATATCACAAGCTTCACTGAATTCATACACGCACGCAGTATTTGTATATATATCTATACTCTTTCAGTGATGCTGATAGGCAAAGAAATTAAACAGGTAGGTGTGGTGCAGTCATAGAAAAATTAATGTAGTAGCCAGACGAGCAAAAAGTGGGATGCATGATTAAGGATGGAGGTTTGAATCCAAGGGAGGAGGAGGACATACATGATACATGCACATGCATGCAGAGACAGAGACCTATGACGAGCCAACCGAGATACGTCGTGATCTAGTTTACGCTTCCACTCACTGCTGCTTATCGCTGCACCTTCTGCACCATCGCCTCTCCATTCGCATTGCTTAAATTAATTAAATCTCCCCTTTCGATGCACACCCAAGGACTCTGCACCACCCCTGCAAACGATCGGAATTAAATCAACCAAGTCGTGTACCTCGCTCACTTACCTATGCACCCTTCAAATTAAGAAATTCCATATATATATATATATATATGAGTTCTGTTAGCTCGTAAATTTTATCCTGTATAATCATGGACACCTACACATCATTGATCAAAATATATGTGATATGATCAATGATCAAAATTATGTCACCTCAACAGATGCACATGATTATACAAAATAAGATGTGTAGATCATCAAAGTCATATATATATATATCCTTCTCATCTATATATTATTTAAATCAAATCAAGATCTTTTTTGTTTTTTTTATTAAAATTCTAAAATTTTAAAAAATATATATATGTGGATAAATTTAGGAGATTCATCATAAATATAATAATATATATTTTAAAAAAAACAAATGAATTTTCTAAAATCATCGATGATTTTGTAGTTTCATAATAAAATAATGATTTTTTATTTTTAATTTAATTTGGTTGTTTGGTTCCATTTAAATAATATAAAAAAATATTTTAATTTAGGATTGGAAGAAGGAAATGATATTTTTGAAATTTATATGTGCCTTTTGAAAAAACTGAAATTGTGATACAATTCTAGAATTTTAAGGGTCCTTTGGTAAAAGTTCATTTGATTTTCATTTCCTGAATCAGCATTGCAACAGAGACCTAAATCTACAATATTGGTCTCGAGCACACAAACCATGAACTAAAAAATTCATGCCCCAGTTATGGTGCGATAGTAAACGGTCGGACGAATTTTTGATGTAACGAAGATTTAAATTTCACATAGAACAGGAGTTTGAATTATTTATAATGCTAGGTCGTCCTCACCTCAGTACTCATACGTATTTTTTAATTTATTTTGATAATCGATAGAAATTTTGTATGATCAT
Source organism: Hedychium gardnerianum (assembly GCA_038050645.1). Lineage (NCBI taxonomy): Eukaryota > Viridiplantae > Streptophyta > Magnoliopsida > Zingiberales > Zingiberaceae > Hedychium > Hedychium gardnerianum. The sequence continues at coordinate 10,241,085 of JBBUKS010000035.1, forward strand.
AAAAATTAAATATCTAGATTAAAAAAAACTAATTATAAATTTCAAATTCTCATTGATTATTAATTTCCTCTTTCTTAGATCTACTCAAACAGTATCCACTGATGCAGCAGCATAGCATTACACTTCCAAGAACTTCAAACTTAATTAATCAAGCAAAACCCTTTTTTTTTCTTTTTTTTGCTTGAAATATATATTTAAGTAACACACTGCATACGCTTAGATCAATATATCTATATGTATAATTTACAGGGAAAGAGAGAGAGGCGCGGCATATGGATCGATATACCACTCTTTATCTTCTTCTTCTTCTCTTCTTATTCTTCTTGTTCTTGATTAATTAATGATTACGAATGACCTAAGCCAGTACTGTTCCTCCCTTTCTCAGAATTGTGATGCTGCTGTTCCAGAAACGCTCCAATTGTGCCGGCGCTGTTCAAGAACTGCGCCGCCGGCAGACGGGAAGTCGTCGTCGCCGCCGTTCTAAATCCGCCCATGCGATCATACAATATCTCTGCTTGCGCAGGCTGTGTATTGATAGAAGTCGGCGCCGAGAACCCATTGACGGCGCCGGCTAAATTAGGGAAGGTGGTGGGGGAGAAGGCGAACTGGGGGAGGCCGAGCAAATGGTGGCCGGCGACCAGGTTGGAGAGTTCCTTCTCGGCGAGGGAGAGGTCGTGCTGGAGCTCGCTGAGGCGGCGCTGGAGGAGGTGGATGTAGCCGACGCAGCCGTTGACGGGGTCGCGGAGCCGCGCGTCCGCCTCGTAGGCGAGCGACATGACGGCGTCCTCCCGCTGCTCCGGGCGGAGCTGCTTCAGCAGCTTCGCCACGTTGCTGGCGCCGAACACGCGGTGCACGTTAGCGAACTTCGCCGGCTGATCCGGCGGGAAGTGCGGCGCGAACACGCACTCCGCCGCGCACTTCCGACGCAGCAGCTTGCACGCCGCGCACGGCGAGCTCGTCGTCGACGACGACGACGACGAAGTCATCCTCGATATCAATTTCACCGTCCCTTTCCTGAATTAATCATCCAACAATCCATATATGATCGCAAGAACAATCAAAGAAATCATACCAAAAAAGGGAAAAATTAGGGTTAGGGTTTCATCGTATTATAAGCGAGCAATTAGATCTAAACAATCTCCGATCAACTTCGTCAAAAAAAAAAAATAAAAGAAGAACCATATCGAAATCAAATCGGATCTTTGGATTCTCAAGTTGAAAAAATAAATAAACAAAATAAAATCATCTTCTTTTTTTTTCCTTCATTTGCTTCTTCTTATTTTTCTCTTGCAATTGAAAGAAGTAATTAGAAAAGAAGGAAAAAGAGATCATTTTTCTCAGAAATACACCAAAAGCCTTTCGCTCGAAGAAAGAAAGAAGAGAAGGAAATTTTTAAAAGAATATTTTTTAAAAAAATGCGAAGAGAAAGAAAAAGAAAAAGAAAAAAAAAAGAAAAATATCTATACCGATTTCTTCTCCTCCTCCTCCTCCTCTTCTTCCTCGGCGTTGAATCCGCCTGGATCGGAAATTTTTGCGGCACTTTGTAAGGCGAAAAGAGAGAGAGAGAAGGTGTGAGAGTGGATTTCAGATCCCAACACAAGTGGAGATCAAGAAGACGAACACCTTAAAAAATAATAATAATAATAATAATAATAAATAAACATATTTAAATTAATGACATTAATGATCATATTATTATTAAATAGAAAGGAGTAGAAGAATAGAGAAGAGAAAAAGGGAGAAGTACCATCGCACGAAACGATTATTATTATTTTTTTTTAAGAGTAAAAAAACTTGGCGCAACTTTTAAAAGAACCCTCCCAAATTTTCCCAATTGTGTGTCTCACGTTGATTTTTTTTATCGAGAATATTTCATCCTATATATAAAATGATATTATTATTCTCTAGTATTATTTTAATATTATCTCATTTATATCCATGATCTATGTTTTAAATTAGTCCGACACGATATAATAATTATGAAATCATAATTACTATATATATTATAGCAATTATAATTTTATAACTGCTCCAAGTATAACAATTATAGTTTGTAATTGT
>JBBUKS010000035.1:10261906-10275940 GCA_038050645.1 Hedychium gardnerianum
TGCACACTTAACTCAACTTGTTAAATAATAACATTCTAACTTTAACCTATTGTCATACATCAAAACCTAGGGTTAGATTATTAGTGCAAACTGCACCAACATTTGTTTCATAGGGAATTTATCTTGTACACAGACCATGACTCATTGAGTCACCTACACCAGCAAAACAAAGTGTCGGCCCGACATGCGAGGTGGGTTGCTTATTTGGAGTAGTTCACCTATGTGGTGAAACACAAAGTAGGGGTGGCTAATTGGGTGGCAGATGCTTTGAGTCGCAGGAGCAGCTTATTGATTACTATGTGTGTGGAGGTGTCAGGTTTTGACTCTTTTCGTGAATTGCTTGCTGATGATCCTTACTTTTCGGTGGTGTTTTAAGATGTGCAGGCCGGGAAGAAAACAGATTTTTTACTACATGATGGGTTTATGTTTAAAGGTAATCAATTATGCATTTCCGATTGTAGTTTTTGCTTGCAAGTAATCAAGGAGTTGCACAGTGAGGGGCATGTGGGCCGAGATCGAACGTTGCAGTTAATTCAGACTTCCTATTTTTGGCCTTCACTACGGCGAGAAGTTGAGAAGTATGTGCAACGGTGCAAAATTTGTCAAGTATCTAAGGGGGCGGCCACTAATGCAGGGTTGTACATGTCTTTGCCAGTCCCTTCTCGACCTTGAGTTGATATCAGCATGGATTTTGTGCTAGGTTTGTCGCGTACCCAATGAGGTAGTGATTCCATCTTTGTTCTCGTTGATAGATTTTCTAAGATGATCCACTTTATCCCTTGCAAGAAGACTACTAATGTTGTTAACGTGGCACAACTGTTCTTTCAAGATGTCTACCATCTTCATGTCCTTCCGACAACCATTGTGTTAGATCGGGACACCCATTTCCTTAGTCATTTTTGGCGCAGCTTATGGAAGATGGTTAATACACAGTTAAATTGTAGTAGTGCTTATCATCCTCAAACAGATGGTCAAACAGAGGTTGTGAATCGATCACTTGACAATTTATTGCGTTGCTTAGTGGGAGATCATGTGAAGAGTTGGGATCAAAAGTTGTGTCAGGCAAAGTTTACTCACAACCATGCAGTGAATTGCAGTACTGGTTTCAGTCCATTCCAGGTGGTTTATTCGGTTCAACCTCGAGGTACGTTGGATTTGATATCATTGCCAAGCAAGGCAAAGGTACACGATAAAGTTGTAGATTTTGTGAATAGCCTGCAAAGAGTCCATGAAGTTGTACATGAGCATCTATCTAATTCTAATTCAAAGTACAAATACATTGCAGACCAAAAATGTCGGCACTTGGAGTTCAATGTTGGCGACTTTGTGTGGGCAGTGTTAAATAAGGATCGTTTTACTATTGGGGATTACAACAAATTATCAACCAAGAAAATTGGCCCGGTCGAGATTATTGAAAAGATAAACCCTAATGCGTATCGTTTGAAGCTGCCTAGTCATATTCGTACTGTTGATGTTTTTAATGTGAAGCATTTGATTCCCTTCCATGGTGATTCTTTTGATGATGAAGTGGCCGACAATTCGAGGGTGAATTTTCTCCATCCTGGGGAGAATGATGCTGCGGGTGCAACTAATCAATCTTCCGGAGGGCATAATTTTTAACTCGAGACTCAGAATCAGGCTCTGTCGGTGGCCACGCTAGCGAAATTCGAAGATCTATGTTTATTATGGGGGAACCCGTAACCACCAAGTTTCGGGCCCAAATTCTACCGTTTAAGCCCTTTTCCGAGCTTCTTTGCTATTTTTAGTAATTTCTATTTTTTAGGTATTTAGGATAATTTTGGAATTCCTGATATTTATAGGAGAGGATTTATCTTGATCCGCATTCTGTTTTGGGTTAATCCCTATCTGTTATGTTTTTTCTTTTTTCGGTAAGATTTCGTTCCTTTCTCTATAAGATTGGTATTGAGTTCTGTAAATTAGGATTTTTTTTCTTTCTTTGGTCTAAGGGTCTAGAGTCTATATAATGGTCTGTTTAGTGAATGTTTAGTACAATTTTTGGATTAATGCTATATTCTAGCATAGTCGTTATTTTCTTATCTCCTGGTATTTATGCGCGAATCAACAGATTTAGAAGGTCGCTACCGGTATTTGTGCACGAATCAACGGTTTTGATAGTCGCTTCCGGTATTCGTGCGTCAATCAACGGAATCGATAGTTATCCACTGCATTATATTTGCACTCTCTTATGTTGTCCAAGTTACATATTGCTGTACGACAATCTGTTTCTCTAACTCAAACCATCTGAGCAGGTAGTCATTTGTTAGAATGGGTGATCCTTTTTAAATTTGTCACCTTTATTATTATGGTTCCCGGACAAGTGGTTTCTGGATAATGTTTTGTTTGCTAATCTATTAATTGAGCATTCAACTTAGTGAACCAAAATCTAAAATGCTTCTATTGCCTATATGTTAATTAGCAAAGCACAGCAATCCAAGCTTTCAAGATTGTTGGAAGTCCTTTTGCCGTGATATCTAACAAATTTTCAATTTTAATCCTGCCAGTTGCACACGATTCAATGATCATGAGTGCAAATCAGTTCATACCTAGAGGCGGTTTGCACTATTGTTAGGGATTCATTTAGATGACATAACTAGCCCATCAATCACTAGATTAATTATAGTTCGTGAATTTAAGCTTACAAAGTTTCTTTATTTAACCTGCAATTGACCTACCATTCAAGACCAAATTGAGGTGTCACAAATTCCTCTACTTAAGAGGTATAATCTCCTTGTCAAAAGTGAAGTGAAAAGGAAGTTGATGCTTATTTCAATATTTTGCAGAAGAATGCAATGCTGGGCGGAGCCGTAACTGGACTGCTCATTTCTGCGACCAGCAACAACAACAAAGAAAAGGTTTTCAAAGATGCTATCACGGCCGGTGCAGTAGCTACCGCCGCCGAGTTTATCAACTACGTCACTTGATCAAGATCTTCTCGAGTAGCCACTAAGCAGGTTACCGCAATAAGCTATATAGGTCGAAATGTTTTCAGCTTCTTGTTGCATTCAAACTCAGAAAGGTTAGGGGAGCTGAATCAAAAGGAAGCTTGCTTCTACAAGTTTGGCAAATGTATGTTTACTGCTAGTTCTTATATCCAATACAATGGAAAGGCTTAGTCAGTTCATACGACCAAATCTTATGTGAGTATGCCATGTCATTAGCTCAACCTCTTCCTGATAGGCCAATTGTCACAACCATGGCGGCAGCATAAATACTACAAATTAGGGTGACTATTTAAGTTTTGTCATATTAATTAATTATACGAGTCATATTATCATCAATGTCTATGTATAATATATAAAATAATATAATATTTATTATATATTCTTAAAATAATTTAACATGATCTAAAATTAATTAGCCTTTTTAAAAAATTTAAATTATATTGAACAAAAGTTATTAAAATTAGTTAATTTGGTAATAAGTCAATCCATTATTCCATATCACTTGTATATTTGATAATAACTTATATATGGTGTCAGAGTGGCAATTGTGCAAGGTATTAATGACGATACAAATTATAGTACAAGATGATGATCATAAAATCATGTTTGGCCCTACAACTACAACCATAACCGTACCATATAGGGCAACATCAAGATCGACAATGATAACTAGCTTAGCCTCAGGGCATAACACAAACGATCAATATTGAAGCGTGCATGAAATATATATTCATTTAATTTACTAGTAAATAATTATTGCAAAAGATCATATGCTGATGTCGGATGTCCCACACGGTCGGCCCTATAACCATTTATAGAGTGATAAATAAGGAAATCGAAGTGGGTTATCACACGAGAGGATATTTTTTTTTCAATTTTTATCAGGATTTGACCATTACTAATTACGACAATTCTACTACATTAGTGGCCCCCTACAATGACCCCACATCATATGGATGGAGTTTCAACAAGAACACATATGGCAAGATGACGGAACCTCTGTAAGCCATTTGCTAGTAAACAAGCATCTACAAAAGATGCATTAGTTTTTGCATAATTAATTAACAAGCATTATCACCATATATGTCAAACATCGCAATTAAGCAAACAAACCTTAATTAGCGTTATTAATAAGATGATAGTTGCGGATACATTAGAAGGCCATAAATTATAAACCTAGTCACATACAAATTCCAAATTATTAATACATAACAGTGAAGCCGCGCGTAATTAATACAATTAACCCTACTTCATAATGAAAAGATATATATATATATATAATGATTAGAAACACCTACCTGGTTTCTCAATGACAAGATATTTAGGGCAGATTTGAGTCCATGAAAGTAAAGTGATGAGGTGACGATGATCCATAGCTGAAACCAGTAGTAGCCGATGGCCATGCAATGCAACTGCTCATGCTTCCACTGTCTCCACAAGTAAACATATCGTTATAGTTATTAATATTCGATGGATCATATGAAAACTGAACCCTAGGATCATATCCAATCTCCTCCATCTTCTTCACTGTAGCACCAACATTATTCTCTTCTCCAAATGATGTGTAAGGGTTTGGACACGGTTGTGGCAGCGCCGCCATCCCTACCGCAGGGAGCTGCTGCCCTACCCCAAAATTATGTATCACAGTGTGGTTATGATTATTGTTGTTGTTGTCGTCGTTAATTAGTAGTGGTGGTGGCCTCATAGATGCAACGACGCTGAGAGACGAGCTTGTGTGGTTGGCAGTCGCAGTTTGGGGCTTGGAGTGCTTGGCTGCTTGTTTGTTGCTCCGGCGGCTGCCACCGCCGACTGGGACGTTCCGCAGGGCGCCGCCGTGCGTCCAGTAGCGGCGGCACGTCTTACAGAAGTGGCGCGGCTGCGAACGGGAGTAGTTGTTGTAGTAGCAGAACTTGGTGTTGGTGGAGTTGCACCTGGGGCACTCGATCACCGCATGCTGATCAGGCGACGGCCTGGAAGCCATCTTTGCCACCGCCGCCGACTGATCAGAAGGCCTGACTGGAGCTCCAGCTTCATATTGGCCATCAACGACGACAAAGCTGTTGCTGAGCTGAGGATGAGCTCGTTGCTATGTCGAAGACAGATGAAAGGTGAATTATATTAACACAAGAAAAGAAAAAGTAGAAAGAGAGAGATTAGGGTTAGTGATCAACAGTATATGTTCTATGAGAAAAGTGATCTAATTATTCTTTGGAAAAGAAAGAATACTAAGAATTATGATACCAGTGGATCTCTAATTTCATTCTGGTTGTGAACTACAAGCTAGCTGATGAGGAAGAAAAAAAGAGGAAAAAAAAAGGAAAAGAAAAAGAAAAAGAGAAGGGAAGGGAAGGGAAGGAAAAGAGATCACCTTGTTCGTCCAATTTGTTGATGGGTGCAGAAAAAGAGGAAGAGATGGAAAACTCATGGTGCTTTTGAGCTTAGCTTTGTGCTTTTGATTCAGAGCTTAATGGCTTCTCTTTTGGAAAGAGATTGACGAGATTCATACTTTCATAGTGGAGAATCAGATGCCATTAGGGTTTGGAGAGGGAGGAGAAGAGAGAGCATGTGGTGCATGGATGAGAAGGAATAATTATAGAAAGTGGAAGGAGAAAGAAACGTCGTCAATGGTGATATGCATAATGCATGGGGATTTCTTTTTCTTTTAATAATAATAATAATAATAATATTATTATTATTATTATTATTATTATTATTATTTTAAAGTTATTGAATCATGTGATGAGAAAGAAAGGGAGACAAAAAAGGAAGACTTAGCCATTAAGCTTAATGGCCCAAGGGTTTGGTTAGTGCGTGAGTGGGGGTAGCCTTGCATGGGAAAGGTGAGGTGATGTGTATGCACTGCACTAGGTCCATTTTATTATACAAGAATCCTAAAGTATTAAAATTAAAATATTCTTAATTTAAGTATAACACTTAGTCAAAATAAGTAAAAGAATGTGGTTGATAATAATTAAACCATTTTAACATTTATGCACGATCAAATAGAAAATAATAATAATAAATGATTTAGATTTATTAATATTTAAGTATATTTTTTTAAAAAAATAATTGGAGATATGAGATTTTTTTTTTACACCCTTAGGAATCAAGACACAGTTCATTATTGAATAAATTACGAATAACGACGGTCGCTACATTGACATAGAGATGGAATAGTGATGGAAATCTATACATCGAGAAAGATTGGGTCACAGAAGATTTTAGTGATGGAAATATATATTTCCGTCACTAAATTTAGCGATGAAATTTATTATTCGTCGCTAAAACTAGAGACGAAAATGTAAAGTCTATCGTTGAATTTAGTGACGGAATAAATTAATCTCGTCGCTAATTATCAGACGGAAGATTACCCTCCGTTACAACGATTAGGGATGGAATAAATTATTCCGTCGCTAATCAATGACGGATATAATGATTCCGTCATTAACGTTCAAGATGTTGTATCGTAATAGCAATTGGCGATAGAAATTTTAAAAATCGTCACAAATTAGCGATGGAATAATTAAATCTGTCACTAATTAGAGACAGAATTTAAAAATCTATTGCTAATTAGCAACTAAATTTATGATTCCGTCGCCAATTGCTCTTACGATATCCTAGGTATTAGCGACGGAAGGGGAAAAATTCATCGCTAATTAGCGACGAATTTTTAAATTCTGTCACTAAATTTATTTATTTTTTGCAGAACCTACCCGTTTAAATATTTTTCCTATTTACATAAAATATAATAACAATAAATCATCACAAACGATGGTTATCAAATCAACAAACAATCACAACATCCAATCCAAAACAACATACAATCACAACATCTAATCCAAAACATATATATCATCCAAAACAACATATATACAATTACAACATCCAATCCAAAACATAACAATCGATCCAATCCTATCCAATCCAAACATAACAAATGATACAAACCAAATATCCGAATACAATCTATATCATCCAATACAAGATATCCAACTCAAAATCAAATACAAAATCATCTTCAATACTACAAGAAATAAGATATCATAGGTTATGGATAATGGATAACTACTTACAAATAATATTTTTTAAAGTTAAACTACATAATGGATAATTATTTATCATAAAAATACATAAATTGATAAATCCACATTTTACATTTAAAAAAAACATAGCTTCAAATTTTTTGAATATCTGTAGATGGTGATAAAACGGATAAAAAAATAATATAATTAGAAATGCATATAATTTAAAAAGTAATAACAATATTTTTCATTGAAACACAAATATAAATAAAGAGCTAGGTTATATGATAACACATCTCAAAATGAGCTACTCATCAAAGGTATCGGCAAAATCTGGGTATCCTGGGACTCAAAATGATGGGGATGCGACTGCAGCTCCTGCGTTGGAGTGAACTAAGTTGCCACGACACACATAAGGTCATACATCTCCTCAGTTCTGGCTTTTCGCTCGAGCAATTGCTGTTGAATATCGTTAGCTCTAGCATCCCACTAAATCATCGACTGCTCCAATGTAATAACTCGATCCCTCAATTTCTTATTTTCTTGTCGCACGACTTGTACCTAACTAGATGATGAGGAGCTAGGATGACTCCTGATCCGAGAACCCTCATACGATTGAAGAAAACTTTGGCTTTGGAGCCAAGGCCGTAGAAAGAGGTCGTCTTCCTTCCACCGACGATATAATAATAAATATTATTAATCGCATCGGTGGACAGAGTCTGTAACTCCTTTCCCTCTGTAAAAGGCTAAGACGCCTATGCAACTTTATTTGTCATTTCATCCCGTGAAAACAAAAACTAATTAAAATCCACATACAATCAATAATTGTGAAATTGAATATAGCTAATATTCTTATGTTAATTGGGATCGCAAATGTGTCATCTTTCTTTTTATGCATCTTGTTAAATACCTCCAAACAAGTGGGAGGTGGTAATTCAGCAGCTTGAGAAAAAAATGCAAGTACATTAAAATAAGGTCAATAATAGCAATAAATTTATTTCTAAACATTAAATTAACAAACTTACCAAGTCTAAGACATTCTCCATAATAGATTAGGATTCAGTAGTATGCTTTGTGGATCCGGTGCTTGTCCCAGCTAGAGATGACAATTTTACCCACGAGTTCGGGGCCCCGTGGGGAAAACTCGAAACAGGGGCGGGTTCGAAGAGTTTTTTCAGATATGGGTTTGGGTTCAGGGATTTTTAAAATCCCCGAAGTTAAACTGGGGCGAGTATGGGGATGCTATCCACATCCCTGAACCCGCCCCAGTTTTAATAATAACACTAATACTACTAATAATAATATAAATCCTCATGTTGAGATAAAAATCCAACCCTAAAACCTTCTTTTGCCCTTCGCTTGCTTTGATCTCCGCTGGTACCGCTCCGCTCCCTTCGATCTTTGCCTACGCCTCTCTAGTCTCTCGTCGCCGCTCCCTTCGATCTTTGACCTGCGCCTCTCTAGTCTCCCATCACCGTCGTCGGCCTACACATCCTCGTATGCCATCAATCTTTGGACTTTACATCTCCTGTTTGTCATCTCTTGTCCCCATCGACAATCTGCATCTCCCATCGGCTCTTGCCTATTGGTATCCTCCATCGTCCGTCGCATCCTTACTCAGCTTCCACCACCGTTTAACATTTCAACGGTTGCTCCCGTCGGTGAGGTGAGCCATATTTCAAGTTTTTATTTGTGCCAATTTCTCGAATAATTTCTTAAATTAATATTTCTATTTCTATCTGAGTTCATTCCCTTAACACATGCTTACCTTAAATAATTCAATTTTTTGCTTTACAAGTTCTTGTTAATGTGGGGATTATTTGGATGAGTAGAATATGATTTTTTGATATCATGATATATCCTTTCAGATGGAAATAAATGATTAAAAGGTTGAAGGTGCTATGCAAACTACTCCAACTGCGGGAAGTCAAGTTCTTGCATTGACAGTATCGCATTCGTAAAATGAGAGTGTTCCAATCGAGGCAAACGAAGCAACTCTAAATAAGACTTTAGATGTTGAAATTGTGCGTATAGATGGTGGAAAGAAAAGCAAATTTAAATCTATTACATGGGATCATTTCGAGAAAAAGTTGATTGGAGGAAAATGGAAAACGGTCTGCAATGCTTGTAAGAAGACCTTAGGTGGTGATACTAAAGAATGATACCAAGCATTTACTTGACCACATAAAAACATGCTTGCACAAAAAATAGAAGACCATAAAACAATCTCTATTGCAGCCAACAAAATCCAATGATGGGACAATGAAGGTTGGGACATACCATTTCAACCAAGATCAAGCAAGGGCAGAGCTTGCAAATATGATTATATTGCATGAGTACCCGTTATTTATGGTTGATCATGTGGGCTTTAGAAGGTACTCTCATGTCGTACAACCAATATTTAAAGTTGTTTCCTGGAACACAATCAAGACTGACATCATGAAGATATTCGAGTATGAAAGAAATAAAACAATGAAATTATTAGACTCAAATGCTAGTCGGATTGCGTTGACAACTGATATATGGACATCAAGTAATCAGAAAAAAGGATTTATGGCCATCACTTCACACTTCATTGATGTTTCATGAAAATTACAAAGTCGGCTTGTCAGGTAAATTTTTTTCTCTTTAACTTTATACTTGTATTTACCATTAATAGTAATTATCATTAAAATTTATTATATTTCCTTTTTTACTAGGTTTATATATGTTCCATGTCCACATACTGATGAGGTCCTCACAAATGCCCTTGTTGATTGCCTCTTGGATTGGAACTTGGATCGTAAGTTATCTACTTTAACTGTTGATAATTGCACAACTAATGATGCTATGATTGAGCTTATTCTAGACAAGCTTCCTCCAAGTTCGCTTATCTTAGAAGGAAAATTATTTCACATGCGGTGTTGTGCCTATATTTTAAATTTGGTTGTGAGTGGATGGACTAGAATTAATCAGTGATAGCAATGAAACAATTTGTTATAGTGTCGCATTTTGGACAGCAACACTAAAAAGAGACGAAAAATTTATTGAAACAACTCGATAATTGAAGGTTCCAAGCACAAAGAAACTGGAACTTGATTGCAAAACATGATGGAACTCTACATATTTAATACTTAACACTGCATTGGAATATGAAGTTGTGTTTGCTCGTTTGAAACAACATGAGACTTTATATAAAAGAGTTCCCACACAAGAAGATTGGTCAAAAGTGAGAGAGATTTCTTCTAAATTGGAGATGTTTTATGATGCCACAAAGTTATTTTCAGGGACCAAGTATCCCACTATAAATCTTTTCTTCTCAACTATTTGCGATATTAAGTTGGCAATTGGTGATTGGCTTCTCTCGGATGATAATGTGGTGAAAACAATGGCAACAAATATGAAAGTAAAGTTTGACAAGTATTGGGATGTGATGAATTGTTTATTAGCAATTGGGAGTATTTTAGATCCGAGGTACAAGATGAAGACAGTTCAATTCTATTATGCTCTTGTTTATGGTGATATGTCTTCATATGAGATTGAAAAACTAAAGTAAAAGTTGTGTGACGTGGTTGAAGAGTACAAGAAGAAATCCAAACAATCGTAGGAAGTGAAAGATTCACAATCTTCTTCTTCTTTAAGGCCTCCACTTCCTAAGCGTGGTAGTTATGCTGATAAATTTGAGATGTTCATGGATTCTAATACTAGTACTGAACATGAGAAGTCGAACTTGGATTATTATTTTGAAGAGTCTCTTTGGCCAAGAACAAGTGAGTTTGATATCTTATGTTGGTGGAAGACAAATGGGATCAAATATCCCATTTTGCATGATATTGCTAAGGATGTGTTGGCCATTCCCGTGACAATTGTTGCTTGTGAATCAACATTCAGTACTAGTGGGAGAGTTTTAAGTGCTCGCCGTAGTAGACTTCATTCTAAAACTGTCGAGGCTTTGATGTGTGCTCGAGATTGGTTATGGAGTGAAATTCAACGTATTAAATAGTTTTCAAATGAAATTATTTCTAATACTTTCTTTATTGTTTTTCATTATAATATTTGTTATTTATTTTGTCTTATTAGATTCTACAACTTTAAATGATCAAAAGTTTGACAATGATTCTAATATAGAGGTAAGTTATTTTTATTATTGTATTAAAGTATTTTAAATTTCATTAATCTTTTTTTCTATATGTCTTATTATTTTGTAGGAGCCGGAGTCATGCTCACGCACAGACAGTAACTTCATAGAATGATAAAAGTAACTCCGATGTGATCACGTTGTATAATCATGTACAACCTATGGGTTTCATATCTTTCCTTATCATTGGATGACAAAACAGAATGTTCTTCAAAGATAATTATACAAGTATTTTGTTGCGACTACTACATTGTAAATGCATCTAACTTTTTCTTGCTCTTACGCATGTATGAATACCATTCATTGGACAACTATTTTCTCGTAGGAGTGCTTTAGTACTAATGATGTAAAGTTGTAATGTTAGATTTGGTTTCAGCTTCATTAGAATTCAATTGAAATAGGAATTTTTGGACAAAGTTGCTAATTTAGACTGCGGTTCCAAGTCTAGATAGTTCTAATAGCAACAAAGTTTTTACTACATTTATAAAATAGCAAACGCGTGGAGTCTTATAGTAGATTGGTAGATGCACAACCTTTTTTGAGCTATTAGTGTCTATGACTAGTATTAACAGAGTCTGATGTATCTTCAGAAAATTACCACAAAGTAAAATCTGGTCTTGTAAATGCATTTATGTTACATTGCTACCTAAAATCTATCTGATGATGACCCTTTCTTCTAGGAGCCAAATAAGAGTTTCATAAGAAGTGTTGGAAAAAGAGATTCTAGATGCTTTGGTAAAGGAGAGTGCAAATAGTTTCTCTTATTATATGAAAATACAAATCTTTAAATTCTTTTTTTCATGGACTTGAAATTCATTCCAAACTTCATGCCAGGGTAACTAATTATGGCACATCATCCTTGAGAATCCAAGGATATAAAATTCCTTTTTTTCTACTGAGACATGAACAGGCTAATGAATGGGACCACAGTCTAGATGACATTGTCACTATCAAAACTCTTAAATTTATTATCAGAGTTGAATTTGTTTTGGATCATTTAGAGATCTTGCAAATATATGTGCTAATATACTGCAACTACCAATGTAGTTCAAATTTCAGATTTTTGAACTTATAAGCTTAATTTGTATAGTGCTTGAGTATTATTTGCAAATTGCTTTGTTGTAACTCTTTCATCACATCTGTGACATATTGATATCTCAATAGCATGTCGTTTTGCTTCTAGACAATTTAGTGGTATATGAAATTGTCTAGTCGATTAATTTATTCTAGGAATAATTAGAGCCTTCAACTTTGCAATAGAACTGTGATATTTGTTATTTTCCTCCGATTTTTCTTTTTGTTTGCTTTCTCTTTTGATTGGATGAGAAGGTTCTGATCATAACTTAGTCATTTTTCGTCAACATATTTGGTGAACATCTTGTGCAAATATGCCAAGAGTTCATTCTTGAATGCAATGTTTTATATGTTTGTGAGGCTAACTTTGGTTTCACGCCTTCTTTTTCTCCCTCAAAGTCAAGGATCAACAATGTTCACAAGTTGGGGATTCCCCTATCAAAAAAGAAATCGGGGATGGGGGCGAGGACGGGGACGGGAGCGGAGATGGGGATATAATCCCCGTGGGGCCAGGATGGGATTCCCCCATCAGAAAAAATCAAGGATGAGGGCGGGGACGGGGGCGGGGATTCCCTATTAGAAAAAATCGGGGATGGAGGCGGGGATATAATTCGGGGGAGGGGATGGGGATGACAAACCTGCCCCCACCCCGCCCTATTGTCATCCCTAGTCCCAGCAAGCTCAGTCTTACGATTACTTCGAGCAATCGCTGAATTAGATCGTCATATCTCGACAGCCCAAATGGTTCTCCAAGCCTCCCAAATATCAGTAGACACCTCGAATGACCTGGTTCCCCTCTGCCTCCATTTGTATAATAAGTCCTTGTAAAGTTTGGCGCAGTAGAGGTTTCATGTTTCTTTAAATTCGGCTTTGTGACCCTCCTGCCAGATATATTTTTTCTGCAACAATATTGAGAGAATTAGAATTAAAAGAATTGTATAGTATACAAATGTTCCATTTATATTAAAAATACTTACCAAGAATTCTCCATAATAGAAAATTTTCAAGTTCTGGTCTACATACCTCCATGTAGTACTGGTAGCGCACAATCGTTCTTTGAATTTTTTTAGAAATGTATGTTGTCACCTTATGTCCATCGGGGATGAAGCTGCATGAAAAAACATGAAATTACTAAGAAGATATATGATAAATAAAAAAAGTATTAAGTACTGAAATTACTAAGAACATAACTACTTACTAATCACTAGAAACCCTCAATACACTTTGGCCAGCCTGCCGTGGTGTCGGAATGTCTAACAGAGCTATATATATGCAAAATCGCAGTATAACACATAACATTAGAAATGAAATGCTATAACTAAGGAGATGTACATGTTAAGACAGGTATTTCCATACAATGTTCCATGACAATAATTCTAGTTTTTAAACATCATGTCAATCTAAATCAATTACATTAACATTTTGCAAGTTTTCATCGCTAGACTCCATTGATACATCAAGCTCCTCACTACTGGACATCTTTCCATCATTTATTTTCTCATAAGTGATATTAACATCCACAAGCAATTATGATTGGATTAAATTTTTGAATTAACTGAGTGGTTCTCGACTTCTTCACTTTGATATGCATCATGATTTTGGATAGTGATAGTGTTTGACATTTCTATGGTCGATCGAACCTTCATTTGACAAATAGTTAACCACTCACTAGGTCTTCTTCTCTTCGTTGGATGTATTTTGGTACCTATTCTTAGAGTCAAGTCATACCATGAACATCTGAACAATACACATCTTTTTAAGGGTAAAGCAAGATACTCAATCTCAATGATTTTCTCAAGTGTATCATGGTAATCAAATTCAGGATCATTGTTGTTGGTAGTTCCTTTTACGCAAATAC
>JBBUKS010000035.1:10276040-10287479 GCA_038050645.1 Hedychium gardnerianum
ATTTTTTTATATTTAAAATATATTTTTATATATTTAAATTTAATTTGTATGAATTAATAAAATTTATTAGATTTTTTAATTTTAAATATATTTATTATATATTTAAATTGATTTATATAAATTAATAAAAAAATTTAATTTTTTTAATTTTAAATATAGTTTTTATATATATTTAAATTTAATTTATATGAATTAAAAAAGTTTATTCGTTTTTGTTATTTTAAATATATTTTATTAGGATAATTTAATTAGGTTTTAAAAAAACCTATTTAAATTACCCCAAAATTAGGAGTTGATTGAAATAATTAAATCCTAAGTCCTATAATTAAAAATACTGATCAGCTCGCGATTGCGATGTCGGCCGCTCTAGACGAATCGCGGGAGGGCTACGGGTGCGTCGGAGGCGACCAACGACGGTTCCGGTGGCGCCGGAGGAGTCTCGCGACGTTTTCGATGTTGCCGAAAGCGTCGTGCGAAGCCTCCGGCGGCTCCAGACTCGTCGCAAGACGCCTTTGGTGCTACCAGAAGCGTCGTGGGACGCCTCCGGCCCCGCCGAACGTCTCCGGCGACGCCGGAAGCGTCCTGGGATGCCTCCGGGATGCTCTGATCAGGAATTAAAATTAACCGAGAAGAACTTACCTAATCGAAGAGGCGGCGATCCACTGAGATAGACGAAGGCGATCCGCGGCAATGAGAGGAAGACGAGAGGCAGAAGAAAATTTAAAGAGGTTTAGAGCTTTAAATTTATAAAAAAACCAAAATAGGAAAGATTTTGCGCTTCGCGCAAAGCATAGTGTGCGCTTTTGCGCGAAGCGCTCGCTTCCTGAACCTACTGCGCTTCGGGGTTCTCGGAAACATAAGGGCTACGCTTCGCTTCGCGCTTAAGCGAGTGAAGCGAGCGTTTTTAACAACTTTGATCCTGGTTGAGTTCATCCCGCCCCAATCGTCTCAATTCCTTTGAGGCGCCTGGATGTTGACGTGCTCTGACCAACCAGAGGCAGCCACCTCATCTTGTCGCGCGTCGAGGTGATTAAGACACCTCAATACTATTGAAGCACTTGGAACCTCTAGGTGTTGGTGCAGTTAGCACTGATAGTCTAACTCAGGATTTTGATGTATGACAACAGGTTAAAGTTAAAGTTGGACTCGTGTTGTTTAACAAGTTAACTAAGTGTGCAGGTTAATTAACTTGATGGATCTAGATGATCAGATATCAGGCAGGAAATCCAGTCGGGTCAGGGAAGACCAGACGATTGGCTAAAGTTCAGATGTGGGATTCTAGCAGGAAGACTGTTGAGTGAAACTACAAGTGCACGATTACATTATTAAGTAATAAAATATCGATCCCACAGGGATCGTTGATTAAACACTAGTTGATGTCGCAAAATAAGTTATCTAGACAATCAAATATTGCTTGAAGTCTCGAACGCAAGAGAGAAAGAGAGAGAAGGTTGAAAGAGAGCTAGAAGAGAGGGAGAGTTGATCTTGAGAAGGTTGAGCTTAGGGAGACGAATTCTAGGATTTCGATTTTATTATGATGCTGATTAATGTCTCTAAACATATACATTTCCTTACCCTCCATGTTTATGATCTTGTAAGGATTCTAATCAAATAACCGGTATGACCCCACGACGGTCATACCGGAGCGTTTACATCGTCTATCCAATGTTACTAAATAGAAGAGGTAACATAGAAAGTCCGATTAAAGATAACTCTTTTATCACTAAGAGCTCCCCGATCATACAATCACTATGTTACACAAATCATTTCCTAACATTGAATTAGTGTAAACCCATTAAACTCTAGTTAGTTAATCTCTTGCGGAGGATTGACTCCCATTTCAAGGCAACGACTCCGAAAAGTTCGGTTAAAGGTAGCTCTTTTGTCACTAAGAGCTCCCCGATCATACAATCCGAAGTATTTCCTCTACATGGTGACCAATCCCTCACATCTACGTGATTCCACTATTCACATATTTCATCAAACACATACAAGGCAACACACATATAAAACAAGGCACAAACACTTCATACATCAATCACACGTCATAAGTACTCCTTACATCCTAGAATGGGAGATTACTCCATGAAGAAGGAAAAACAAATCAAAGACATAAAATATAACATACTTACAACCCAAAATCTAAGATAAGAGGAAGAAGAGATGCTTATCGAGATTTCTGACGTCTTTGGGATGCTTCCTTACTCCGGAGGTGGACAGATCGTCGAGGTGATGGAGGATGAAGCTCTAGGATTTCTCCCTATGGGGAGAACCCTTCCCAAACCCTTCCCAAGAAGAGGGATTAAGTCTCAAACCAAAGATTTGCTTGACCCTTTTATACCTCTCTCAAAATTTTCAGATCTGCCCCCTTTGTTAGACTTTACAAAACCCGATTTTTGACCACTTAATCCCGGGTTAGACTTTGAATCAAAGTTGTATCTCTTGAAATTATCTTCAATTTGATAGGTTGAATGATCCAAAACTTCAACCGAGCAAAAATTTATGATTATTTTAAAATTGATCCGCGAAGCAGTCTAAAATTCGACACGACCATGGGATGAAGTTCCCACAGCCTAGAGGCACGGCATGCCTTGAGAAGCCCCTAGGGCCAAGGCACCCCTGCCCCTAGGAAGCTCCTGGAGCTAAGGCATGGCCTGAAAATGAGGTGACCCTGGAAGGGGGGCACGACTGTGTCTTTTGGTATGACTAGACGTTTTCTCAGCTTGGACTCTAAAGAAAAGTTGTAGATCTCAAAGTTATCTTCATTTTGAGTGGTGGATCAGCTCGTGTCTCCAACCGTGTGAAAAGTTACGGTCATTTTACTTTTGGTATGCAGGCTGGGTGGAAGAAGCGACACGACTGTGCCTGGGAGACACAGTCGTGCCTTTTAGCATGGCTAAACTAGGCTTTCTCAGCTTGCACCCTGAAGTAATGTTGTAGGCCTTGAAGTTACCTTCATTTTAGTGGGTGGAACAACCCATGGCTCCAACTGAGTCTAAAGTTATGATTGTTCTACTTTTTATCTACAAGCTACCTTGCTTTGCCTCCAATGTTCGATATATTCCATTTTAGCTCCAAATATGCTCCAAATTGCATCTTATCAATGAAAATAAAAAAAGAGCAGATCTCCGTACAAATAGAGTAATTATGCTGATAAAATAATGATATAGGGTATGATAACGTAAATTATATTCATGAAATACAAGTAGATGTGCGTCAAAGAGTGTCTAAAAGTATATATAATCTATGCACATCAAAGACTTGGTGAGTCAGAGATCGGACGTCGAGGAGGTTACTCGGTAAATGGTAAGTAGAGGTAAGCACTAGAGGAGATAGATCCAGCGAGGACGAGTCCTAGTGGGACTGTAAGCGTTGGTCCAACTTAGATTTAGATCCATTTTTAAAATCTAAGTTGAGACCAAGACTAGATCCTGGTCTTGGTAAGAAATAATCTAATTCATAATTTTTATTATTATATACATGTGCTAACTTTGTGATGCATGTATAATTGTTCTGACTAGAGTAGTTCAGGCGTTAGAATCCCTAATTCATAATTTTTATTATTATATACATGTTGTGCTAACTCTGTGATGCTGGAAGGGATCCAAGACCCTGAATCTTGGAAGGGATCTAGGCGCCTGGAAGGAGAAGATAAAGTCTCAAGCGGTGAAGTTTCATCCGATCAACGCCACATCAACACTTTGGAGCAACACATGCTGCTCCGAAACCTACTCTATGATGTCGAAACACTGCTCCAACGACTACGATCAAGTTTCTACACTAAGTCGTCAGTATATTATTTTTTCTTTTGTGCACTTTAATTCTATAAACATGGTAATATTCGTGCCTATAGTGAATTGTCCAACGAAAGCACTCAATGAGTGTGGATCTTGGACTAGCAGTTGCCGGACTGTGAATTAAATAAAAACAAAGTGTGTAAACATTGTCGTTTCCTTTTCTTTTCCGCTGTGTTATCTCTCGTGTTTTACGAAATATTGAAAAAATGACACGCGCTATTCACCCCTCTCTAGCGCTTTACGATCCTATAATTGGTATCAGAGCGGGGTCACTCTGAATTGGTGCAACCACCGTTCGAGCAAAATTTATGCAATCACCTCTTCTAACAAATTTGTCATTATTTTAATTTTTTCGAAGTTGACGCAACACCACTCGAGAGATATTTTTTTTGTCAACTACGTTATTTTATCCCCACACTACTAATCCAAGATCTAGTATTGGGATATTCATGTTTAACTTGTGTTGTGCAAGAAAAATGATGAACAAAGAGATGTTTGGGCGAAATGTCAACGAACCACCTTCATGCGAGATGTACGAGATAGACGAATTCGATATATAGAGGATGCAGATAGAAAGCTTCATCTTATGAACGACTTCGATGGTGGCATGACACTGAAGCGGCCTTCTTGAAATGTGAAATCAAATAGAAAGGTAATCAAGTTTATTTTGAGCTTATTGTCTAACAAAATTACTTGCAGAATAAGAGAACACCGAGATGCCCATGAGTTCTGGACGCAACTAATCAAATTTCACGAAGAGCTGTTGAAGCTAAAGAATCAAGGTAAAAACGAATTCAGACTCAAGTCCGGACCAACAGAGAAAGCCTACAGTTAGTACAATTTATTAAAATATCCATGTCATTAGTAATTTAAATAACATGCATGATATGCTAATGTTAACTCTAATAAGAATTCAAAAAATTTAAATTCAAACACTACTGAAAATTCAAATATTAATATACATTCAAATTTTATTAATTCACAAAATCCAAATTTAAATAATTTAATCAATATAAATACAGATTTCATTAATTCACAAAATCTACAATTAAATAAATCAATTAATAAAAACTTAAATTTAGATAAATCTAAAAATCCGAATGTGAAATCAAAAATTAATTATGATAATTCAAAATTAACTAAAAAAATTAGGAACAATTAAAAATAATTAATAATTTAAATTATAAAAATGATCAAAATACCTAGATAAAATTAATATATTTCTTGATAAAATATTTAATTTAGATAATTTAAATAAAATCAATTTATAAATTTCTATCCAAAAGAAAATTTTAAATTCAAATAGAGATAATTTAAAAAATTCGAAATTAAAAATTAATAATAATAAAAATAATACTTTAAACAATAATTTAATTAATTTAACAAATTCGAAATTAAAAATTAATAATAATAAAAATAATAATTTAAATGATAATTTAATTAATTTAATAAATTCGAAATTAAAAATTAATAATATTAAAAATAATATTTTAAACAAAGATAATTTAATAAATTCAAAATTAATAATAATAAAAATAATACTTTAAATAAAGATAATTTAACTAACTTAATAAATTCAGAATTAAAAATTAATAATAATAAAAATAATACTTTAAACAAAAATACTTTAATTAATTTAATAAATTTGAAATTAATAATTAATAATACTTTAAATAAAGATAAATTAACTAATTTAAAAAATTCGAAATTAAAAATTAATATTATTAAAAGTAATATTTTAAACAAAAAAAATTTAACAAATTTGAAATTAAATAATTTAATCAACTTAATAAATTTGAAATTAAAAATTAATAATAAAAAAAATAATACTTTAAATAAAAATAATTTAACCAACTTAATAAATTTGAAATTAAAAATTAATAATATTAAAAATATTACATTAAACAAAGATAATTTAATTAATTTAACAAATTTGAAATTAAAAATCAATAATATTAAAAATAAAGATAAATTAGTTCAAAATAAAAAAAAATGTTAAGTACACCTCTTTAAAAAGAGATAAATTAACCAACTTAATTAATTTGAAATTAAAAACTTAACTTAAATTAATATATTAAAATTAATTCAAGTTAAATAAAAAATTCAAAACCTCACTTATACTAATTTCTAGTTAAGATAAACCAGAACATAACTTCCGAAAGCTCAAATAACTAAGTAGGACTAAACAAACAGAAAGTCTGATTCAGGAGAGACTCCAAATTAGTTGGCATTTTGAAAATATAACTTACCCAATTAGGTAGATAGGATTGGATTAAATTGGGATAATTCTAATTTGTTAAATAGTATTAGAAAATATTGAGATGATAATAGGTTAGGCAAGTTCTATCAATACATGTCTAGAAAAAATCATGTGTTTGACCTGATGCAATCGACTTAGCGAAACTAACTGAAGCTATCTCAGTCCAATCTAAACTAGTTAGACCAAAATTTAATATTAAGTTCTTTAGGCATGACTATTTAAAATTTTTTGTCTTAGACACGTGGTTACTTTAATGACGTTCATGTGACTCACCACAGCTTGAAAGCTTATTCAAAAAATGTCTGCTTAGTGAACCTTAACCTAAACTTGAATCTAACATAAGTTAAAACAACCCTAGATAATTAATATATTTTATCTCACAAAACTATAGGATTATCTTGGTTGAAAAATTAGACCGGATGAGATGATTAAAGAAACTAATCAAATTAATTTCATTTAATTTAAATTAATCAAGTCAATTCAAATTAATTAATAATCAATTAACTTAATCTGTATTTAATTAATAACTAACCATTATTTAATTTAACAATTAATTAATCAATCTTAATTCAATCCTTAATTAATTTAAATAATTTTCTTTGTAAATAATTTAATAAGAAATTATTGAATAAATTTAATCATCAATTGAATTAATCAACTTAAATTTGATCGAACTTAAAGTTAACTTAATAATTTGAAATTAATTTTAACTCAATTAAATTAATCCAAAATTCAAGAACAATTTAAATTTAACCTAAAATTAATTCAAACAATTTCAAATTCAAATATATTCAAATTGAAATCAGACTCAAATAATTTTACTCAATTTAATTAATCCTAAATTAACTGATCAAATTGAATGAATCTGAGTTAATCCGAATATAGTTCTTAATCAAACTTTATCTCAGTCAAATCACTGAATTAAACGTCTCTTAAAAATCATAAAAATACCACGTGTTGAAAATTTAAATATTATATAAATTATGTGTTGAAAACTTAAATGTTAAGTAAATTTATACCTAATCTTAAATATTCTTTAACAAATATCTTACAAACTATGAATACTTACAAATGTATTTTCTTAGTTTCAAAATATTAATCTCCATATAGATATTTTCAAAGTTTATACAATTGTTGACCAACACTTAAGTTCATAGATCCCTAAGTTAACTATAAATTTCAAAGTCCCCTAAATACTCAAGTAAATTTACTCGTGGTTAACAAGAATTATCAAGATATGTCAGGTTAAGGGAAGTAGCTTTGAAAATTATTTGAAAATCTTTAAAAAAAAATTAATTTTTTTTTGAAAATTTATGAATAGACTTCTAAATTCTTTGCAAAATCTTTTGAAATCTTGAAAAATATTTAACAAAACTATTTTGAAAGTTCTGTTTTGAGTTTTGAAAAAAAAAATGTTTTAAAAAATGCACTTTATGCTTTATCTAAAATATTCTACGTGGTTTCAAAACTAAATATGTGCCTTATCTTTAAAAAATGCACTTTATGCTTTATCTAAAATATCTGTCCAAAAAATTCTATAAACTTAACTAAGAATCCTTTAAAAATATTTGTAAAAGCCTAAGGTCAACCTTAGCTTTTTTGTTGAACTGTCACATATACATGTCTATCAGTTGGTTGCTTGCTTGTTAAAACAACTTTGAAAAACTGTTACAAAATTCTTTAAAGTTATTAGAAATTCCTTATAACATTTTGAAAAATATTTTGCCAAATGTTGAAAACTCTTTTAAGTATTTTTGGAAAAATTGTTTTGAAATTTTTTGAAAAGACAGGTTAAAAAATCTTTGAAAAACTCATGAAACTCTTTACAATTAGCAAAATTTTTAAGTACTTAGCAAATTTTTTTAAAAAAAGTACTAAAGGATTTTTGAAAACAATATTTTATCTAAAATATTTTACATGTTTTCAAAAATTAATATATACCTTAACTATGTATGTCAATTTTTTTTCCTAAACTTAACTTAAAATCCTTTGGAAAACTAATTCAAAGTATATTGTTGATGTTAAACCTAAGGTCAATCTTAATCACTTTTTGTATTTTCACATATACATGTTTATTTACTGGTATACTTATGTTTATGTCATAAATATTCACTGTTTTTGATATATACCAAAGGGAAGATAAAGATTAAGTTAAAGAAAAATCAAACTTAAAATCCTATCACAAAACACAAACTCAAAATAAGAATATTTTTTTTCTGTTATTTATACACACGTTTTACTTAGCTAAAAAGGGTTGTATTTTTCTAACTTTAACCCAGGTTGTCATTACATCATAAATGAGAAGATTATTGGTGCAGTTGGCACTGACAATTTAACTCAAGATTTTGATGTATGACAACAGATT
The DNA here is from genome assembly GCA_038050645.1 of Hedychium gardnerianum. Taxonomy (NCBI): domain Eukaryota; kingdom Viridiplantae; phylum Streptophyta; class Magnoliopsida; order Zingiberales; family Zingiberaceae; genus Hedychium; species Hedychium gardnerianum. The sequence goes on from JBBUKS010000035.1 coordinate 10,284,463, forward strand.
AAAGTTGATTCGTGTTATTTAACAAGTTGAGCCAAGTGTGCAAGTATACTAACTTGACGGATTTAGAGGATCAGACATCAGGCAGGAAGTCCAGTCGGGTCAGGAAGGACCAGACGATTGACTGAAGTCCAGATATGAGATTCTAGCAGGAGTACTTGATGGTCGGAGATCGGACGTCGAAGAGGTTACTCTGTAAATGGTAAGTGGAGGTGAGCACTAGAGGAGAGAGATCCAGTGAGGACGAGTCACAGTGGGACTGTAGGCGCTTGGGACCAAGGCACTTAGAAGGGATCCAGACGCCTCGGAGAAGATAAAGCCTCGAGCGGTGAAGTTTAATCCGGTCAACGTCACGTCAGCACTTGAGGCACCTCAAAGGGATTGAGGCGTTTGGAAGTAGATAAGAAGCAATGGTAGACGATTAGATAGGCTTCGATTAAGTCATCTCAAAGGGGATAGAGGCGCCTAGAAGAGACTATAAAAGAAGGTCTCGATCAGCAACTTTTAAACAACTTTCCGGACAACTTTCATATTCACATGCTGCTTCGAAACCTACTCTGCGACGCCGAAACGTTGCTCCAACGACTACGATCAAGTTTCTACACTAAGTTGTCGGTATATTATTTTTTCTTTCATGCACTTTAATTCTATAATCATTTGTAATATTCGTGCTTATAGTGAATTACCCAACGAAAACACTCAATGAGTGTGGGCCTTAGACTAACAGCCGTCGTGCTGTGAACCAAGTAAAAATAAAGTGCGTAAGATTTGTCGTTTCCTTTTGTTTTCTGCTGCGTTATCTCTCGTGTTTTACGAAATATTGAAAAAGCGACACGCACTATTTACCCCCCTCTAGCACTTTACGATCCTACATTAGGGCGCATCAATACCTTTGAGGCGCCTAGATCAATTTTTCCAGAATTTATATTTTTTACATCACGGAGTTAGTACAGAAAAATAGAATAATATTTAAAAGAAGTTATTTGACAGTCTCAGACTGTACGGTCCTGACTTTTGGATTTTTGATGAAATTCTAGGTCGGACCAACGTCTACTATTCCCTCAACGGGGAATGCATCCTCACCTACTCCTCTCAGGAGAATTTACCTGCTGCCAAACATCTGATCCTCCAGACATGTTTGGACTTTTGCTCAGCATTCGATCTTAACCTCCGATACTTTCCGCTAGACGTCCGATCATTGACATGCCTAGACTTCTGTCTGGTGTCCTCGACCCTCAGTGCTTCCCGCCTAGTGTCCTTGGCCCCTAGGACTTCTATTCGTTGTCCTCTATATGTCAAGTCTTCTGTTCAGTTCTCTTGACCAGGACTTCGTTGACCAATCCCTTAACCAGGACTTCTTTGCCCAATCTCTTAACCATGACTTCTTTGCTCAATCCCTTAATCAGGACTTCTTTGTCTACCCTCAACTAGGAATTACATGCACACTTAGCTAACCTTGTTAGATCACAAATAAGTTTAAATTTGAACCTTTGTCAATATCAAAATACATGTTTGATTAGCTAGTGCTTCTAGCACCAACAATCTCCCTCTTTTTAATTTATGACAACCTAGTTCAAAGTTAAATAAAAATATAATATTTTACGAGATAATCACAAGAAAAAACTTTTCAAAGAAAAAACAAAGTTTGAGTTTAAAGATGCTCTCCATGAGTTTAATACTCTCCCCCTAAATACTTTTGAAAAGTTAATATCTCAAAAAAAAAATTAACTTATACTTATTTAACTTATTTCTCTCCCTTTGACATATATATAAAAAAAAATCTTTGACATATATCAAAAAAATTGGAAAGATCTTTGAAAGAATTTTATTTTTTTGAAAAATAAAAAAAATTTCAAAGAAGTTTTTGAAAACACTTGAAAACATTTTGCAAGAATTTGAAAACGAGATTTTTCAAGTATTTTTGAAAATACACTAAGGCAAAAAATTTCCAGATTTTTCAAGAAGATTTTCAACCTTAACGATTCAAGCATTTTCAAACGTAGCTAAATTTTTGAAAAACCATTGAAAAATATTTAGCTACTTTGCCAAGTTTTTCAAACACAACTTTTTAAAACAATTATTTTTAATTGTATTACAAGAAAACAAATTTTCAATTTTTAAAAGTATTTTCCAAAAGCATTTGAAAATTTTCTTAAGCAACTTTCATGATTCAATTCAGGTAATTAAGTAAGAGTAAGCTCAAATTGAACAAGACTTAAGAAAACAATAATTTAAGGGGAAAAATTCAGCAATTTAAAAATAATTTCCTTATAGTCCAAACATGCATTATTTTAATAATAAAAAATAACTCGTCTAGAATATTATTCTTATTAAAATGTCTAACTAGTTATTAGCAAAAAATAGAAGATTATTCAGGTTAAGTGTCTAATTCTAACTAGTAATTACTAAGAAGGAACACTTAGCCTGATTAATGTATGTTGATATTTTTCATCCAAATTTATAATGATGCACTGACATAAGTATCTAAAATTCACGCAGGATCCTAAGCATCTCATACCATTATAAATATTTTAATACACAAGTAAGATAACTTAAAGGTTGGTCTCTAAAGATTTATGGTATTATTTTGACAGAGCTTTTGGTTTTTTATTGACCTAGAGTTTTTTGACACCGTTAACCTTAAGTCCCTTGGAAGATCTTCCTCTTTACTTTTGCTTCTTCTTCTTCCGTAGGGATCTTCTTGGACAACGCTAAAGGACTAAGATAATATCTCTTTAATCATGTTCCTAGTAGTATTTGGTTTATGTTTTATGTTTATGCTCATGTTCTTGTATTTTCTATATACGAGTTCTTATTTGGTTTCAAAGAATTCATGCGGCCTAGGTTTATACGAGAACCTTTCAATTGGTATCGGAGCTATGACTCTGTTTCTTTATGATTTCATGGCAATACAGTATGAATTTTTCATCGATCTATTGTTCTTATGCTAGATAAAATTTTCTTAGTATGAACCATGTTTGATCGTCGAAATCTTTTGCATAGAAAACTTAGGAAAGGCT
>JBBUKS010000035.1:10294152-10314145 GCA_038050645.1 Hedychium gardnerianum
ACATAAGCACAAACACAAATATAAAAGATAAATAACTAAAAGTTCATAATGAAATTACACAACTAAAATGTTGATCAATCTGGAAGCCTTGAATATTGCACACTCCTCCTGACTCCCCGATTACAGAGCTTTGAGAATACTTTTCAAGCATAGAATAAAGAGTTTTGAGAGAATATTAATTGTTGTTTGAATGTTGAGTTCAAAGTCCTTTTATAAGTTTTTTTTTCAGTCGATCTAAAAATCATGTTTGGTTGATCGAACTTTGGTCAAATCTGATCCAAAGATTGAGCCTCGTGATCTCATCGTTATCAAATTTTTCGATTGACTGAACCTTTTATCGGTCGACCGAAGCTTCTAGTTACCTGAACAAGGCCAGAAATCAACTCTAGTTCACCAAACGCATCCAATTGACATAAACTTTCAGTTACCCGAACAAGGCCAGAAACTAACTCCAGTTCCCCAAACCCATCCGATTGACCGAATCGGTTTTCCGGTCGACTGGACCGGTCTTCCGGTCGATTGGACCAGTCTTCCGGTCGATCGAACGGGCTGAGGTCCAATTCAGACCGTCTCAAGTCTGGTTCACTTTGGACTTGATCCGACTGCAACCGGTTGAGTTCGTCTGTTCTCTAGTCTTTCTTTTAGTTTCTTGCAAGACAAGCATACAAACACAAACAAACAAATCTTAGGCTACTTGACCTACTAACTTACCTCTTGTTTGGAGTTTCCTTTTTCAAAACTTGTCACTACTTAGGGTTCACTCTCTTAGAATTTTTTTTCACTTGCTGGCATACAAGACATCGTGCTACGAAATCCGCAATATTCTGCACTACATGTCATTCCACCTGAAATTGCATCTCTTTCCATTACTCTAAATCTAGAATTCTTGATCCTTGCAATGTGGTTTAATCATTGTCCATGATACTAAATTTACTTAGGCAACCAATCTAAATTACCAAAAGAAATGATTGGAAATCAAGTAATGGCACATAAATTGTGACCTGAAAGCTTCATCAAATAAATGAAAAGCCTTGCCGCTGGCACCTTTCAAGGGCCATTTCTACTTGTTTAGGCTTGTAAACCAACAAACTCTAGATAGTGACTACAGGTCTATCATTTGGTCTTAGCACCCTACCTTTGCCAAAAAGTATACTAGATTTATGTTCATAAGGAATATCCCCAGAATACCAAGTATTCTTGCACCTAAAATACATATAGTGGCACTTGCATCAAGCGGAGAAAATGTACTATCAAATACAATAATGAGAAGTCAAACAAGCACTTCAGAAACTATTCAATCAAATTCTGAGGACAGTAGAAAATACTTGCCTCTATGATTTTGATCATATACAGCCCTTCTAAGATTCCGGTCATACACGACAGAACGACTCCAAGCATATCACCTCTCCATAATGTTGGCCGCCTATCATAGATCCTCCACTCGAAGATTTGGGGCTTGATCTTGATTCTCTTTTAGTATGAAGGTACTATTTCGTATAATTACAGACTATTTGGAAAATCCTTCGATTGGGTGGAGCTATATGACAGTCCCCAACCTTTGGTCCACAATTTCAGATCCCCATACCCACATCAATTGAAAGATTCAGAGGAGACTTCATACAGATTATTCTCATGGTATCACGAGAGAACTTCAGGCAAGCTAACAGAAAATTAAAATGATGAAAGGAGTCTGGTACAGACTTGAAAGTAAATCAAGTGAGTGAAAATGAACAAGAGAACATTGTCAGCCATCACGAAGGCTTATTTCACATCATCCAACTAGATAAACTTCAATGAACCATTTATGAAGAAAATAATCTCCATTCTGCTTCTTTTGCAACATCATAACAGAACCATCTCATCAACTCTTAGTGGAATTGGCCAACTGTGGTTTGTTCGCGTATGCATCAATCTTCATATCGAATGACAGACAAAACACTTGAAAGCAGCCAAGAAGTGTGCCAAAGAAAGAAGAAAGCTAACACCTGATGGTAATAAATCAAGTCTCTAATCCAACTCATAAGAATGTTTGGAACTCTTCAAAACAAATGCACAGCATTTGATAGGAGACATTGCACAGGTTAAAGGATTAATGGTGAACTCTACCCTAATGCTCCTTACACACAGAGGAACACATGGTCATCCTGCACAACACAAGGCAAAGATATTGGCTATATTGCCATACAATGTTGTAATGTTGTGTTAAAATTATAATTCCCATCAATCAGCTGTGGAGATGGACTAAATCTTCCATTTTGAATGCAAAAAGTGTCTCTTGAATATTAAATCATATACATTTTCCTGACAATAACCTTCACTTCAGGGACACCTTTTGCTTAACACTATGACTGTTAACTTATTCAAGCAAAATCTCAGTTTTTTTCGCAGTCTCATCAGTTTTGAAGAACTAAATCTCCTCTTCATCTCAACCAATATCTACCAGAGCCCAATGCTTCTGTTAACATAAGCAACCAGAAAGAATATATGTATATATGTATATATATATAGCTAAAGCATATGTTAATTAACATGTAGACAGTAACATGCACTTCCCAACCTACTGAAACTTTCATCACTTCATCCTTCATAACCTATCTCATGAAAAATTATGTATACGCTTGAACCCTTGGCTAGTTTGACTGAATTCATCTTCCTCAAGGTTGCATTCCCACTGTCCATGAATATAAAATTATTTACTATGAAAATGGTGTTTCCCTTCCAGACTATCTTAATGATTAACATCAAGTCTAATAATAAATTCACTTTTAAATATACCTAAAAATTTAAGTCATTCAAAAAATCAACCAAAAGAATTCACAGGATGCCCATTTCCACAACATGAGAAACAGATAACTGTAACATCTGGTTTGCGCACTATGTAAAGCAAATGAAAATGTTCACAAAAAATATTAATTATTTGGCAAGCTTAAGATTTCAAGTCCAAGAACATTTTCCTCAAACACCGATAAGCATTGCAGAACTGTATCTCTGCTACATTTCACAGACCACCACCATCTTCATAAACATAAGCCAAAAAATAACACTATAGATGCAACAATAAATAATTAATTATGTCATGTCATGCAGGCCTCATAGTACATCTAAATTCAAACAACTAATTTTTTTGTTGCTCTCGCACCTTCAAATGCCTAATCAATCACATTAGAGTTCACACAGACTAAGAATGGTATACCATTATTGTCCAGTAATAGTAATCCACTGATACTGCTCAGTTAGAAATGCAAAGAACAAGCATCCAATAGAATGTCCCCATTAAAGTTCAACAAGAATGGAGTACTGGTGTTGATGACATAGGAAGGGTATAAGATAAAACCAATTGTGTCTGAAGATCTCATTCCATGTTGGTCCTGAAACCACTTCCATATAAATCTAGAGTCATGCAAAGGAAAGTAAGGTGATTCCACATTCTTCCTCAATGATCTAAGTGAACTTCCAAATACTATATGTATATGTAAAGTCGATTAAGTACCCACTTACTCACAAGCTCACGTTACAAGCCAATCTATACATTTATACCTGTAACACTCCTCCCACACATGTACTCCATGTGTGAATGTATATCATTCACTTCACTATGTTAACCTAACACATGAATTAAATATCAAATGCACTTGAATATTTGGGCTATTGCTCTAATACCATGTAAAGTTGGTTAACCAATTGCTAATTTGATTTAGTACTATGCTGGTAAAATGACCCAGAAATGTACATGGCATCCTTGATAGCGTATTCATTCCTTCAGTGTTAATTGAAGGCAACAATATGAATACAATGGCATGCAATGGCTTGTAGGAAACAAAATGTTAACCAACATGGTTGACGCATAATTAATCCACAAAACATTCTAAAAATATGGTATAAAAGTAGATTGAGAACCACTTAGAATATATTTGACATCCCATAATTCCAAATTAAAATCATATAGAGCATGCCTCAAACTGACTAAAAATGAAGAGAATAAGTGATGTTATCTAGCTTCTGAAAAGCAATTTTCTGAGTGAACTGGTGGAGCATGCACCAATTGTGAAGCTAGAAAAACCATCTAAATGTCTAGTGTGCAAGCATCAGCAATAGAAATAGCATAGATCCTATTTAGAGGGTAATTGAACTAGATTCTCAACGACGAGCGAGGTGAGACTTGCTGATTGCTCCCCATGATCCAGAGCCAGCACCATACAGATTAGTCTTATCAGCAACAGGCTGTGAAAGATACAGTGGAAAATCACATTAATAGCTATGAATCACCAACTTGGTACTGAACTGAATCTCCAAAGTAAACTTACAGGCTTAATGCCATATTCATATCCATATGTTGAAGGATAGGGTCCTTCAGAGCTGCCAAGTTTAGTCCCATAACTTCCGCCTTCAGTAAACCATCATACAGCAAAGTTAAATAAAATCAATGGGAAAAAGTCCAGAATTGACTTTAATTTAAATCATCCCTAACCAACTTGTATACGATAAGCATAATCTGGTAGCAGCATCACTGAAAATTTTTACTTGGTTTGCATAAATATTCAGCTTTAGACTATTGTGTAAAAATACCCAAATCTTGAATTGTCGAGAAGGATAGCTAATGGAGATTGAAGCTAATAAGAAAAACATAGGAGTATTAGAGCTCAGCAACATTACTTGCAGCCTGTGGTCTCCCCTCAGCACTAGCCAATTCAGCACGTAATTTTTCAATCTCACGCACCATGGAAACCATGTTCTTCTCCATTGATTGTCTTTGTTCCATCAGTTCAAAGTTTGATTTCTTTTCGTATTCAACAGACATCCTACACAAAGAGAAGTGTGAGTTTAAGCAAAGAGGCATGGCATGAGAAGAGCTGTGAAGTTAGTCAAAGTCTAACCGAAGATGCATAAGTTCTTGATGAAGCCCATCAATTTCAGCCTTCAGAGCTGGGATCTGTTGATTATCAGATTGAGCCCTTGTCAGATCGTGCGTAAGAGAACGAACCTGATTGTTGAGCTCTTGTCGAATAGTAGTAAGCTTCTTAATTTCTGTACGTAGTTCTATGACCTCCTCTCTCAGAGGTTCAGTAGCTCTCAGATCAGCTTCTAGCTTTAATCCTTTTTCAATCAGGTCCCTTGTGTGAGCTTCTTTCTCAGCTTGGATATCCGAAATCACCAAGTTCATCCTGTGAAGTTCCTCTCTAGCAGCAGCCAACTCCCGGTGAAAAACCGCGCGATCCTCAGCTAGCCCACAGTTATCTGCCAAAAGCCTCCTTATGTCCATCATTTGCAATTCAAGTTCCTCTTCAAGTGCAGCTGGGTGAGGAGGCTGGGGAAAAGGTCCACGAACAAGTGGCCCTGGAGGGGCAGGATAACCACGCCGAACCTCTTCAAAAGCTTGGCGACGTCCACGACCTCTACCAGCCATCAGGATCTACAATCAGAAGTAGTCAAGCATCTACAGAAAATATGTGGAAAAAAAATGTTGTGCTTCGGTAAAATCATTGAAATCATTTCGAAACATTTTTTTTTAAAAAAAATGGAATCAGAAGTATGAACTCAATTGCAACTTGTTGCCACCAGCGAATTTGCCATGCAAATGACAAATCGAAAAAACAAAGTTCCAACTCTGTAAAACCTAAACAAAACCATCTCATAAATATATAGCACCGCAACAAGAAGTGTTTCCTTTAAAATGTATGGATTAAAATTGGTTCCATAGTTCGCACAGAAGAACTATTCTCAGCTTTCAACAAAAATCTTAACAATTCGAAATACAGAACATCAGCTTTTAATAACTAAACAAAGAAAGATAACAAGATGAACAGAAGAAAGGAAAAAACCATAACAAAATCGCCTAAGGGAATCTGAGCGATGAAAAGAACTTACTCTAAGCTTCTGCAGATTACTCTTTGTTAGATCTAAACAGAATCGATGAGAGACGTGCATCTACCAATAAAAAATCGATGAAAACTTACGGATATCGAGTGCGGCGAAGCTTGTGGAAAGAGGCGGTGGGTCGAAGGGATGGGAGCCGATCGAATTCGCGAGAGCACCGACGAAACCCTACGCAAGCCTGAGGCTTCTATTTCGACCGAGAAATTTGCATATCTGCCCTTGTAACATGGCTATTGTCTGTTTTCTTCAATTTACATTTTGAACCTCCAAATATAAATTTTCTCTGTATTGACAAAGCTCTGCACTTTTCGTTTTGTCAAAAATGAAAATAGCGAGCTACCGGGGATTTGAGGATTAAATTTTAATTAATAATTAGATTTTTATTTTTTCTCATATATTAATTATTATTTAAATTAATAATTATTCAAATGTTTTACTTTTTGTCACTAAAATAAAGCGACGTTAATAATTTGTATGCAACGAGAGTTTGAATTATTTTTGAAGATAAAATGATATAAATAATTTGTATGCAAGGAGAACGCTTGTGAAATTCGAACTATTAGAAACATAGAATGTCATGTCAAAATTCATTCATATTTTTTCGGATTTATTTAATTACCGATATATAAGACAGGATTGTTCATCCGATATATTAGGTAGGATTGTTCATCTTTAAATTTAATTAGACCGAAGATTATATCTGAATTATTTTTTAAAAAAAAAATATTCCATATTTTTATCATCATAAAAAAGATGTCTTATTTTTAAAAATATTAAAAGTCTCTCGTTTCAAAATTATTATAGATGGAACATTAATTTATTAATAACTTAGTTGAAATTGCTTTCCTTTTGTTTTCATTATCTGGAAATACGAAGGATAAGAAGAAAGATATTAAGAAACATCAATTAATTTACTATAGTGTATTTTACATGCTAGATTATCTGCCCGGATTTATTTAGATAATTGATAAAAAAAAAGTTATGAAATGTATCAATCATTTTTAAAATTAATTAATTTAAAAATAAAATACCTAAATTACTTAAAAATTATTTTATCAGCGACTGTATTAATCAATTAATCTATGAAATGTTTCATAAACATTCGATCACAGATCAATCTATTATTTAAAAAAAAAAATTGATATTAAATATTTAAATCTTCAACTCAATTAATTTTATAATGATGATCTTATAAAAAAATTTATATCACCGAGATATATCAAAAAAATACATATAAAAATTTATCTTCAATTAATTACAATTAAATTTCAAATTTTAAATATCTCAATTCAAAACCTAATCACAACCCCTGCCCGGGCCGCCGAACCCATCAATTGAACTATCGAATGGTCAACGAACCAGTGCCACAAAATTGAGTGCCACTCGCTTCTAAATATTTTTATTATTTCTTCTGGCCTTTTACGGCAAGAAGCCGTAGATATTAAAAAAATTGAGCCCACAGGAATTTAAAAAAAGCGTTTTCAAGACATACGTGGACGGCGAAGATCATCCCACGTAGCCATAAATTTTGCAGGATCGCTTATTGAGCGACACGTATCCTCCAGGGTACTCGGAGACGTCAGTGGCCTCGCAGATATTTTCCTGGACCCATCGCAGATCGATATCTCGAACAGCAGGGAAATGCCCACGTGTCCTTCGCCTTCCCCATTTTAAAGCATTCGTGTCCGTCAAGAAGCTACCAGATCGCGACACACATCCTCGATGGCTTTTGAAGGACGCGTGTCGGCGAAACAGCGGATCGCAAGTCCGACGAGTTCTTGGTTGAACCGGTGGAGTGTAGAGCCGCCACGCGTACAGACTCGCTTTCGAGCCGAAACGAATCAGGACGGTCCGACAGTTGAACCGAACCGGACCGGACCGGCCCCGGATTAGGAGCCTCTATATTAGCCAATCAAAGTCAGTTTGGAGAGGACAAAGAGTCGAACCGGCCAAATCCAACACTTTCCTCCTCTTCGTCTCAATTGTAATCGATCGGTGATTGAATAGAATTGGATTCCATAAATCAATGAATCGAATTTACGGATTGCAGCGAGCGACGATGGAGAGTAGTAGTGGGCGTCGGAGCTGTAAATCTTTGCCGAATTCGTCGCCGGCGAGAGCTGCCGGCGACGGGAACACGGGGATCATGGACGAGAAGGTGCTCTTCCTGGTGTTCCGTAGCATCAACTGGGATCCGCAGGTGATCTGCCTGGTGGCGTGCTTGAGCCGGCGGCTGCGGGCGGTGGCCCGGCGGGTGCTGTTCCGGGAGCTGTGTGCGGCGCGGGCGCCGCGGATGGTGGCGGCGCTGACAGCGAGCGGGGCGAAGCAGTTGGGGCGGCTGGGAGGCGGGTGGTACGCGCTGGGGAAGCTGCTGTTCTTCTGCTGCGGCTGCGCGGCGGCGACGCGGTTCTTCTCGCCGGTGAAGACGCCAGCGAAGGGGCACTTCGTGGGGGTGTCGCGGTTCTCGAAGACGTCCGGGCGGAGCTTCCTCCCGCGGCGGTGCTGGGGCGACCTGCTCTTCGTCAGCGACCCCTGCGAGCACCAGGAGGCGCCTGGCGGATGCGGAGGAGAGGACTTGGGGGCGTACAGGGGCGTGTTCAGGGGATTCATGAGGTCGAGAACGAGGGCGTGTCTACTCAGGAAGAGGGCGGAGCTGGAGGCGCGGGTGCGGTGCCCCTACTGCGGCGCGCGGGTGTGGAGCATGACGGCGGCGGGGCTGGTGCCGAGGAGCGCTGCGCGGAGGCTCGGCGCGCATCAAGGCAGCTTGGAGTACTTCGTTTGCGTCAACGGTCACCTCCATGGCTACTGCCGGTTGGCTCATTTGTCCTCCTCCGACGGGGACCACTACGACGCTAATGACTCCTCCGACTCCGACTCCGACTCCGACGATAATACGGACGAGGACGATGAGAAAGGCGATGAGGGGAACGTCCAATGCTAAATGTTAACCTTCTCTGTCCCATTATTTTGTATCCTCTGCTATTTTCTGTTTCCTTTCTCCTTCCCCTTCTCTGTAGTTTCCACATTAACGAGCACTAATTTGTTCTAGAAAAAAAAAACTCTATTTTACATTTTCATATTATTTTTCAATTTTTATATAGTAAATTATATATTTTAAATTTCGACTATTTGGTCATCTATTTATTTTAACAGGAAGATACTTTTTATTCGGGTAACTTGACTTTGTTAGATTTATTATGAGCTTCTTTTTGGAAAGGTTCTATGTTCTTTGGAAAAGACGGTTGAAAAATTTGGTACATGGGCGGTGGCACTAGTCAAACGTTTTACTTGTAAATATAAAAAAGAAAGAAAAAAATTGAAAAAAAAAGGAGAAAATATATAAATAAAAATTTGTAATACGTGGAACATGCAATTCATTTATTTTTCATGACTATTCTTCCGTCAATTGGAGTAAACGACTAGAAAAGAAAATTAAATAATATTAATCCACCTATTTAGGAATGTTTTCAGCTTCTTGTTCCTTATGATTCGTATTTGAAGCTCAGAAAGCCTATTTTAATCGAGGTTCTTCTGGTTCAGCATTTAGGGGGAAAATAATTTAAAAAATGTGCTTTCTGTTGAATCGTTTAAAAAGAAACTAGCTCAAGATAAGTCAATTATTTTTTTAAAAAAATAATTTAATTTCATAAAAAAAAATTCATTAACCATCGGTGTAAATCCGAAACTTATCTTTTCTACTATGTAAGACAATGGAATATCATATGTGAAGGCAGAAGATTGGCCAGGAAGATTCCCTGTCCAATAGTTCTGTCACAGATCAAATGAGATTCTAGGTTTTTTTGGGTGTGATCTTTTCATTATTTCTTTCCTTGTGAGTACAATCGGATCTTCTCAATTGAAGGATCTCATATGGATAATACAAAATTCTGATTGACCCAGCTTAATTCTGATTGTTTTGTTCCAAAGATATAGGTCTACTCATCCTATTCAAATATTCATGGCCAAGAGGTAGAGGTACTGCATTCTCTTTCAAATAGGCCCTTGACCTTCCAACACTGGGCATGCATCCGCCCGAATACATGGTCTTACGACTTTATAGAGACCTATATTTTTTGGTATATAGTCATCCGGGTCCGGTCACTATGAGCCCCTTTGTGAGGAAGCATCCTTTCTCCTAAATTTATGAGGCTACTTTGCTGAGTTCCTTACATAGAATTGTCTTTGCACCTTTAGGTATTCTCTACCTACCTAAATATATTAATGGAAAACACAAGTTGTCTTTGCATTTCAGATGAACACAAGTTGACTTGGACAGCAAAATTTAGTTCATGAAAAGATCTCATATCATATGCCAATGCAGAGATAACTTTCATTGTCTGTCAGATATAAGTTCTAACATTACTATCCTCAATGTTTACATACTGAATCTTAGAAGAATAAATAATCATCGACAGAAATACTCAATGTTCGATGCAAAATATAGCAGGTTTTACAGATGCATACCGGGTAAAATGCTAGCGACTGCACCTGTTTGAAGAGGAAATAGCCTGGATTCCTCAAGTGGCAGGAAGGCTTGGCCTTCTAACTTGCTGAAGGACTCCTGCATTTATTAGGGAGGCTGAGAAGTCCCGACAAACATGACATCAGCATCGGTCCTACCTTATTGCAAAATAAGTTTGGTGATGTTTGTGAGAACAATGACAATGCAAAAACAAGAGAACTGCAGTTGGATCAGTTCTCAGATGCCATTCTTGAAGAGAATTTCTCTTGCTTAGCAACAAATTCAGGATGCAGCTCTCTGGCTGTTGAAGGGGTGAATGCTGCAGCGGAGTATCCGGTAGGGGAAGGGACAACAGGCATATCAGAGAGAGAAGGCATGGATGAATTGTAGCTCATAGTTGGAATCGGGTGATTGAATTTGCATGTTGATCCAAATTTACACAAGCCATACTGCATGTAGTAAGCACAAGCTTGAGCTCCCTGCCAAAATTTGAAATGAGAAATGAAGTTAATCCTCAGAAATGACTCAGTTACGACTTCCTAAGTACTTTCTGTGACATGCAATCCTGCAATCCTTCTTATACCCAGCATATGATTCTAAATTTTACATAAGCTCCATTTCCTCTTGCATGATATCAGGGAATATGATACAAAATTTGGATACTACATCTATGGAACTCATAACCTAAGTAATTCAATCAAATCCAAACCATACAAATAGGATACCACAAGCATAACTAATATTCATCCATGAAGGAGAGAACAAGATCTATTTTGTTGTTAAGAGACCAAATCATATTGGAAGGGAATGAAGGCGAAAAAAATTGCTTGAGATTAAATATGCTCAGTACCATTGTTCTATAAACATTGTATGTACGACAAGGTTTTCAACTCAAATCAAAAGCATTACTCCTTGAGTGCAATTGTCAAGGATGCACAAAGGCGTTGGATTATGGAACACAAAATGGTTAGCTGACATGGAAGAGAAGCACATAACAGTCACAGAAAACTCAGTGAAAATGTTGATAAGTTCATGCCAAGTCATATTAGTTCATTGTATATACTTCTCCAACTACTTTTCATCTTGATAATGATGAATTTTATGAATTGGTAAATGAAGACTATATCAAATGAGTACTCGTTTTGAGTCTTTAAAAGGACCTCAATCCCCCTCTTCCAAACCAACTTTTTGACTAACAGTATTCCTATTTGTGTGTTTCTTTCTCTAGTCGAGTTCATTTATTTCTGTGCAAGAATTGTCCCTCTTGCTACATCAAATTTATCCCAACTCTCTGTGTAAGTTTGAGTTCGATTTTGGTGTTGCATTGTAAACAACCAGCCCAACATGAAATCTATCATAGACCACATTCCATAGTTTTCTCATTTATTAAGCAACTAAAGAGCAGCAAAGTGGAGACTAGAAACTAGCATATGTATCACAGACTCACAAATGAGGGAAGCTGTCCTATGTTTTTTTTTTCCTTCACAAACAAAAGACGAACAATTCAAGTACTCAAGGTTCTGGTACCCTAGATTTTTGACATCATCAGGATCCTGAAATCCATAAATTGCAATTCAGGTTATGTACATTTTCAAAGTTCTGACCTTAAAGGTTATTAACATTCACTCAGCTGACACAGCCTATAAAAAAGAAAGGTTGGATAAACATGCTATGAAATGCATCATGTTTTAGACTTTGAAACACAAATCCATACTTTCAGATATATAAGAAATTATAACTATTTCAGGTCTCAGTAAGTCATTTAGCTCATTTTTTTTAGCATTATCACATTATAAAATGGTGTAGATATGTACTGGGTGAAGAGGGAGGCCGAGAGCATTTAGCATAACATTAGTCCTTGGCATGCTCCAATCTGGTGGATGATGGTATTTACACATGTCTCCAAATTTACAATCCCCTGTCCTCATGTAGAATTGGCACTCAGGTTGTCCAAGTCTCACAGGAAACCTGTTTTCCCTCAGGCCAGTGCTTGAAGATCCAGCAGCTGATAAAGTAGATATTTGAGATCCAAGCAAAGATGGTTGTGGAGAAGATAATTGGCTTGGTGATCCATATATTTGTCCTGCTCGAACTGATTGTTGGCCAGAAGATGATGATACAGGATCCACTGGTGCCTGGGTTGCATAAATGCCATGGAATAAGATATTTGTCCCCAGATAATTATGACTTCAAACACCAAAACTTCTACAAACCACATATGGGTTCCAGCCTTGAACTGGAACAACTCCAGGAGATAGCATACGAGGATAGGCCACTGGCATATATGATCCATGCGGTACTGAAGGACTAGCAACTTGCCAACCAACATAAGTTGGATATTGATGAGGAGAAGAAACAGATAATTGCTCCACAGTTGGATAAAACGCAGGTGCGGGTGAGGTGACAGATGGCCCAGCAGGTTGTGGGTGATGGAATTTACATGTAGCACCAAACTTGCATTGTCCGGTCTTGATGTAGAAGGCACACTCTTTCTCACCCTGCATCAACCTCAAAAGATCCTCCTCAGCAAAATTCCAGATTGTATACTGATGAATTAGTAAGCTTTATCAACAAGAAAATCTAACCGGACGCAATGGGAATCCACTATACTTTAATGAGACTGAAGCTGGTCCACCGCCTTGTGTAGGGTGGTGATACTTGCAAGTAGAACCAAACTTGCAATTCCCAGTCCTCATATAGTGCTACAGAAGACATTCACAAACGTCAGACTCCTAGGTAGGAAAAAAAATCCCTGTTGCATGAAGTTTAAGCTCAAGTTGAATCTCTTGTGCGAGAAGTAATTTTTTTTATGAACAACCACCATGTGATTGAAATCTAATATAGTAAACGTATGTACCTCGCATACTGGCTGACCAACTCGCTCAGGATACTCCACAGCTACAATCCTGTCTGCTCCAGTTAACTAAAATGGAAACAGAAGCAACCAAAGTTAGTAAGCAACTGTAAAACTGCAGGATGTGTAAATCCAAGAAGCGATTTGGTGAATTTTGTAACCCAAAATACGAACTTTATGGCAATTCATTTATTGGCAAAACAGTTAAAAAGTTAAATTGGAGCAAGAAAACACTAAACAGCAACGTTGTCAAAAGTCCTACTCGACCATACTGAAAGCAGTCCAAAGTTAAATTTTCTTAACAAAACCCCTTACTGATGCACGATCAGGGGGGTGATTGTAGCGGCACTTCTCCCCATAGCTACACGTTCCAGTCCTCATGTAGTAGGCACAGTCCGGCTCTCCAAGTCTCTCCGGGTAATGCGTCTCGCCTCCACCGCCGAAACCCAAACGCCACATGGACTCTTCATCGAACACAAAAAAGTGAAAAAAAAAAGTTGATTTTTTCACATTATCCTAATCTCCAGCTACAGCGCTAGCAACGAAGCCACCAAAGATAATATACAAAGGAGGTACCTTCGAGACCGGTTTCGACATTAGAACCGCTTCCGTAGAGCTCCATTAGCATGGATCGGCGGACGGGTGTGGCGACTGGCCTGGGGGAGAAGTAGGTTAAGGGAGGGTTCTGGAAGGTTCCGGAACTGTTTAGGTCGCCGCGATCGAGGAGGATCAGCGGTGGTCGGAGAGTATCAAATCGATCGCAGCCTCGAGGGATTGTTCTTGCTTGAACTCCCACTTATCGTCGGCGATTCTGCCTTCGCCCTTCTTCTCCCCGGAGCTATCTGTCTCACCCTTCTTCTTCTCTGTGCGGTGCTTAATGGATTATATACGCGCCAAAGAAAGGGGGAAAAGAGTCGTATTTCTTATTTGTCCCCTGTTCGCTTCGACCCGTAGTCGCCCGAACAAATACTCCGCAGTGATTTTCCTATTTTACCCCTCACATATTTTATTCTAATAAATATAATATATTAAAATAAATCAATTTAACTTCTTAAAAATATTATATGTATAATATTTATAAAAAAATATCTATTTTATCAATTTAATTAAAATTACTTAAATTTATCAAAATTAATTTTAAAAAATTAAAATTTATTATAGCATCAGTTGTTACAATAATATTATAGTCATTAAATAACTATTAAAAGTTTAAAACATTGTAGTAAGTATTCAATTCAATGTATATAATTGACTAAGTTAGAATTGAAAAAATAATTTACTTTAACATGTTCTATTTTTATATAAGAAATATATTATACGTTTTTTTTGTTTTTGGAGAAAATGCTTTTTGATTATCGTCGTAATTAGTGCTTTTTTATTTTTACAAAAAAAACATACAAATAAGTTGAGTTTTTATTTATTTATTAGCCACAATGATTGTTTGGTCTTGTAAATTCTAAATTAAGTAAAGTTTTAAGAATATAATTGATTTATTTTTCATGTATAAGAAAGAGCTTTCGAACGATCATATACAATCCTTGTTTGACCATTTGAATCGTTTAAATCAGCATATAATCCAGAGAAGCATGGTATGCTTCTACCGTAATCTCAACTTAATTTGTGCTAAAAAAGTGGAGTTTTTGAATTTTTGCTGTTGTTTTGAGTCCAATTATGGAAGTTCTTAAATTTTGACGATAAACTTTGACACAAAAAAAAAAATCTTTTTGATTTCCTTTTTTGTTGGAATCGATAAGAATTAAATCTCTCAATGGAAGTGTGCCCATTTTGCACTATAAATAACCCTAGCGATGCCACACTTTTCCACAAGTATCATCAATCGCTTTGCGGCTGAAGAAGAAGAAGAAGAAGAAGAGACGAAGACGCATTGGTGATCGGCTTTGAGTTGGTAATCTTTAATCATTTTTAGTATATATATATTGTTTTTTTTTGATCGCTCGAAGCTAAATATTCTCAGTTTCTTCCTTTTTAGGTATTTTGTGCAACATGAAATTCAAGGGGAGTCTGCTGCTGTTGCCATTGACTCTTGTTCTTTCTTTCGCTGTAAGTAATCTCAATGCTTCTTCTTTTCTCTCCATTTTTTTTTTTTTTGCAATGGATTCTCGTGTAATGTTTGTTGGCTTGCAGATTGCTGAAATCCCCAAAACATGCCCAGCCAATCGCGAGGTCAATTGTGATGGCGATGGCTGGGAAGGGGAATTCTTCCCTGGCATTTCAGAAATTAAGTATGAGGTGATATTTCACAATCAATCAAATGCTTCACTCTCATTGAAATGCAGTGTGCTAACGTTTTGGTCATTACATTGATTATTTTGTTAGATTTTCTTATGATTGTTTTGTTTCGACAGGGTCCATCTAGCAAGAATCCACTTTCGTTTAAGTGGTACAACGCTGAGGAGGAGATTCTTGGGAAGAAAATGAAGGTTGATGATAGCTTGTTCCTTTTTGAGATTGGTTTAGGTTTTCTTTTAAACAAAAATTGTTGTTGTAGGATTGGTTTCGGTTTAGTGTCGCCTTTTGGCATACGTTTCGAGGGACTGGAGCCGATCCTTTTGGCGCCGCAACAAAATCATGGCCATGGGAGGATGGTACAAACTCACTAGAGATGGCCAAAAGGAGAAGTAAGCTAGCATTTCTTGATTCATATTGGAGTAATCCTTTTCGGTTTTATTTGAAAATTATGATAATTCATGTTCTGGTATCGATTCATTATTCTTTAGGCATATTTTAAACTAAATTTGGTGCGACTGAATGCTACCAAAATATTTCAAAATAGATAATTCGTGTTAGTTCAATAAACCTATGACATATATGCATCTAAATACAGTGAGAGCACACTTCGAGTTCTCGGAGAAGCTTGGTGTTGACAAATGGTGTTTCCATGATAGAGATATTGCTCCAGATGGTAAAACGTTGACAGTAAGTTAATGTCGTTCTTTTTTAACCAATTAATTTCTTTATTATGATTAGTATTAGGAGAGGTATATATGAAGTGGAGTTCATATATGATCATTAACTTTTCATAATCACAATGAACTTATAAATGAATCTAGCTATATTAACATCAATATTTGTTAGAAGCTTTGCCATTCATATTCAACTCATGCTAGAATCTGTTGCTAGTTATCATTAATTATTTCTAATATTTTTAAATTTTTACCCTTCAAGAGATGTTAAAACTTTGCAATCTTTTCTTTTTAATTTAAATTGACGGAGTAGTGTTAAGAGGCAATTTTGATACTTCCCTTCACCTAATCTATGGGGAATTTTGTTTCACAGGAAACAAATGCAAACTTGGATGCAGTTGTAGCTCTTGCAAAAGAACTTCAGGTGAATTTGCATCCTATTGTCATTTTGTAAATTATCGAAAGACTTGCACTACACTATCAAAATGTGTAATTTTTCTGAATTAATAAATTCGGAGATAGCTCGTAGTTTAATGTTGCTTTTTGGTTGAACTAATATGAGAATAATTAACAAATCCCGTGTTGTTATAATTTCCTTCAAATAATTATATTATAGGAGAGGACAAAAATCACACCATTGTGGGGCACAGCACAACTCTTCTTGCATCCTCGCTATATGCATGGAGCTGCTACAAGGTTTTATCACTTCATTTTTTTGTTTCATCGTAATACTATCATACTATATGATCCTGTAATCTGAGTTATGTACATCGATATGCAGCTCAGAAGTTGGAGTTTATGCTTATGCAGCTGCTCAAGTCAAGAAGGCAATGGAGGTGAGTTTTTCGTGCAGCAGATCTCTCTCTCTTTTATTATTATCTCCAATCTGTTAAAGTCCTGTATTCTTACAGGTAACACACTATTTAGGAGGAGAGAACTACGTATTTTGGGGTGGACGTGAAGGTTATCAAACTCTTCTCAACACTGATATGGGAAGAGAGCTTGATCACTTGGTACTACTAATTAGTATATTTAAGTCAATTATTGCAAATTGTTTTAAATTTTCATATTTCTGTTGAGTAGCATGTCAAAATTCATCTTTTGATGCACATTTCATATCCGTAGATTTTCTGCATATGATAAAGTGTTAGTGCTATATCTAATACTAATGGTTGCAAATATACAGGCAAGTTTTCTTCAAGCTGCTGTCAATTATAAAAAGAAGATCGGATTTAAGGGTAACTAATTTTCAACTCATTCTTCTGCAAAAAATTCTTTAAACGGATATCTAACGAATCAAGCAGTGTTGAGATGGAAGAACCTAGAAAGATTTCCACATTGCTATGCCCCTTTGTGTATGATCTTATGATACTTTTATTATAAATATTTTTCCCCTGCATTCCAGGAACATTGCTGATAGAACCAAAACCTCAAGAACCTACCAAGCATCAGTGCGTATTGCAACTAGAAGTTATGCCACGATGATCTTCATTACTGGTCATCTGTTCTAACATGGTTTTTGTTGTGACAGGTATGATTGGGATGCTGCAACTGCCTTCGCTTTCCTTCAAAAATATGGCCTTTCAGGTATTTATTTAACTATTGAGATTGTTTCTATACAACTCTTTAGATCAGACTCTTGTATAGTTTCTATACAACTCTTTAGATCATGACGGTAACTTAACTATGGTGTAGGGGAGTTCAAGTTGAATATTGAATGTAACCATGCCACTTTATCTGGTCATAGGTGAGTTCTTTAAAATATCAGTTCAACTTGATGTCTGGAGTAAATACTACTTGATCTCTTTTGCAAAATTTGATGGCATGATTCATGCAGCTGTCACCATGAGCTTGAAACTGCAAGGATAAATGGATTGCTTGGAAATATTGACGCAAATACTGGCGATCCACAGATTGGTACATGTTTTTTCGTAAAGCAAAATGAAAGTTAAAACAAACTTAACTGCTTTTCAAGCTGCAGAGAGTATATAATAATGTGTTGCACACTCTATTCTTGGCATAGGTTGGGACACTGATCAGTTTCTCACAGATATCGGAGAGGCAACCCTTGTTATGCTCAGTGTTGTGAGAAATGTAAGTTGGTTTTATTTGCAAAAAAGGTGGGAATCTCATACATATTAAACTTTGTCAAGAAGAAAATCAATGACCGACTTATTTGAGAAAATAAGGTGGCAAGCCCATATTCATTAAAGTTATTGTGGATGTGTTAACTATGAACTAATAATCGATTAGTCAAGCACTTGCTTATGACTAATTACTTCTACCTTTTCACATTAGCACATTGAGTTATAATTCTATGACTGGGCAGGGAGGAATCGCACCTGGTGGATTTAACTTCGATGCAAAATTGTCAGTTCCTTTACTTCATTCCGTTAACTCTATTTGATGTTTAGCAATATGATGACTCTCTCTTTTTTTAAAAAATGATGTATGTTATGAAATGGTTCAGGAGGAGAGAGAGCACTGATGTCGAGGACTTGTTCATAGCTCATATTTCTGGAATGGACACACTTGCTCGAGGGCTTCGAAATGTAGCCAAACTAATCGAGGTAAAATGATTATTCAAATTCATGAGAGATCGCTCAGAGATGTATTGTATTGAGTGTGCTTTCCTAATTATAGGATGGTTCTCTCGCTGAGCTTGTTCGCAAACGCTACCAAAGCTTTGACACTGAACTCGGGGCTTTGATCGAGGTACATTCACTTATGGATCCCATTATAAACTACTTGATCAAATAACAAATCTTAATTTCATAATCTTTGAATGCAGTCTGGTAAGGCAGATTTTGAGACACTTGAAAAGAAGGCAATTGAATGGGGTGAACCATCTGTTGCCTCTGGGAAACAGGTGATGATTACCTAATTTTCAAACGTAAATCCTATAGAGAAATCCCAATAACAGCTGAAATATGATCCAAACTGGATTCGACAGCTAAATTTGGGCCCTCCATAAGATTTGTATTCCTATTTTTCCATGCCTTCATGAGTTTGTAAACTTGACGTTATTTTGCATCTCTTTCGATGCAGGAACTCTCGGAGATGATATTCCAATCCGTGTTATAGAGCCATAAAAGTTTGAGATTGCTTGAATAACATTTGATGTGAATGGTTGAGATGCAGGAACTCGCAGTGATGATATTCCAATCCCTGTTTTAGTATCATTGAAGTTTGAGATTGCTCAAAAAAAAAAAAAAACATTTGATGTAACTGGTTGACAATCCTGAAGATGTTATTTTAGTACTAGTATTTCAATAAAAATAGCATTTGGCGAGCATGTTATTGAAACTAACACAACTTGACATGACGACAGATGGATGTTAGTGCAAGTTGGTAACAGGAACAAGGCATGATTCTATAAGCATGTGGGTTTGTCTTGCCCAGCAGAAGATTACCTTGCGACCATATTTGTTTGAATTTTTTTTGAAAATTTTGGGAAAACTGTTTTAAAAACAAAAAGAAAGCAGATTTGTGAACTAAATATATGATTTCAAGCTTGGCAAGGAAACTTAGCTTCTAGGGTGAAGTAAGTTTTAGTTGTTGTTGCTTAATGCTCACATGTTGTTTGCAGGGTGAGGTTGAGCTTGAGCTTCTCAACTGATGCACATTGTCTGCTCTTCACCAAACCATTCCATTTGTCCAAAACTCATAACCATCCACCAACCTCTTCCTATCTTTTAAGCCTATAAATAGTCTCGAGGCTCCCTTCCTAGATCTTCATCACAGCACATTGAAACACTCGCCAATGGCTAACACCTTAGCTGCTCTCTTGTTTCTCTCCCTAGCTCTTTGCTTTAGCCCCTCTCTTGCCCAATTCAGCTTTGGCCAGCAGGGCTTCGGCCAGCCGTTGTTCAGCCAACG
>JBBUKS010000035.1:10315787-10341031 GCA_038050645.1 Hedychium gardnerianum
CTTGAGAAGATCGTAGTAGATGGGGCCATAACCATGTCACGTTTCTTTACTTGTTTTGCATATATGTTGATGTGTGCTGTGTTTGTATGTGATGCATGCTTAAGCAAGCATCTAAGAGTTGGAATATTTATTTTGATGAAGTAATCAAAAGTTTTGATTTCTCACAAAATCTAGATAAGCCCAACGTGTACATGAAGGTTAGTGGGAGCGTGGTCATGTTTCTAGTATTATATGTTTATGACATATTACTTATAAAAAATGATGTGCCCATTTTAAAGTTAGTTAAAGTTTGGTTGTCCAAACCATTCTCCATGAAAAGACATGAGAGAAGCAACCTATATCCTTGCGATTAAGGTCTATAGAGATAAATCAGAAATGTTGTTTGATTTTTCATAGTCTACATAAAACGATAAAGTGCTAAAACAGTTTAGCATAGAAGAATCCTAGAAAGGTTATATTCCCATGAGACATGGGATTCACCATTCGAAGTCTATGTGCTTGAGCACACGAGACGAGAGGATTCACATGAGTCATATCCTATATGTGTCAGCTATATGATCAATCATATATGCAATGTTATGTACAAGACCTGAAATATTGTACACTTTGAGTGTCACGAGCATATATCAATCGGATCCAACAATGGATCGATGGGTGGTTGTCAAGGCAATCCTTTAGTACTTGAGAAAAACTAATGATTTGTTCTTGGTATATAGAGGGGTGATATAATTACACGTGGGCATACTGATATCAATTTTCAGACGGACAAGAATGATTCCAAGTTCAAGTTTGGATACATATTCACCTTAAATGGAGTTGCAATAAGTTGGAAAGGTTCCAAGCAAGAAATCATTTCGAATACTACCACTGAGGCTGAATACATTACAACCTTTGAAGTAGCAATGGAAGTTGTTTGGATCGAGAAGTTCATCATTGAACTTGGATGTGGTTTCGAGCATTGTTAAAATAGTACCAATTTACTGTGACAACAATGAGGTTGTCATTGATTCGACCAAGGAAACTAGGTCTCATCAATGATTTAAACATGTGCTTCACCACTATCATATGAATAGGAAGATCATAAATAGGAATGAAATACATGTCGAGATAATTCCCACCAAAAGGAACCAAGTGGATCCTTTGACGAAACCTCTACCTCAAAATAAAGTTGAGAGTCATGTCGAGACGTGTGTGGTATTGGATACCATGGCGATTGACATTATGCCAAGTGCGAGTATGTTATATTTGAAAGGTGTCCTAAGGCAATCCACCTTATGATTTGCACTTATTTATTGGATAAATAAATGATTCACTATTTGAGTGCACATTCTTTATGTGTTTTAATTAGATCTTAAACTCAACTAATGAATATTCACAATATGATTTGTAGAATTAGAGAACTTGTGATTGGATCACAACTAGTGAGAATCTCTACATATATGATTATGGATGTATTGAAACTATTCCTAGTCGATGAATTGATGAATTTAGACATGATTGATTTTGTGAGACTAGCATGGGTTATGCTCTTTGGCTTATCCGACCAGTCACTTCTCACTAGCTGGAGACATTGAGATGTCGAGAGTTAAACGTGAATGCTAGTTAATGATAACTAGTTCATTGGAGTGACCTGCCATGAGACTTCATATGATTGTCTACATATATAGATATGTCAATGGGGATCTCATTGCAGTTTAAGTGCGAGTTTCCTTCGACTTGAGGTATTCAAGTCATCTTGGTCATGGAAACTTATACTTTAACATCTTAATCAAGCATCTCTGAGGAGATGTGGACCCAAGATAATTGGATATAAGTCGAAGTACCCGAAGGTGATTAGATAGCCGACAAATGATTCACCACTCCTTACAAGGAGACGTATACCCTATAACCATTTGTTAGGATTATTACTCAAAGTCTTTGGCCAAAGCATAACATGTCAAGAGTACGGGATTCTTGGGCACATGTCTGAGTAATTTGAATCCACAAGACAAGAAAGTATAACTTGGGCTGTGTGATGTCGTAATCCTAGTGGGGACTAACACATAGGTCATATCTTGAACCAAATGGGTATAAGATGAGTGAAAGGAACAAGACACGACTCATTGTAGCTGCTAAAAGGTTCAAAAGTTGTTCTAGAATCAACCATTAACTTTTCGATAAAATGGGGATCATGATGTACTACTAGGTGTCACTCATGATCGTTCCATAATTATTGGTTAATTATGAATGACCAACATAATCGAGAACCTATAAAGTCACATGTACTACGAGTTTATCCGAAATACTTAAAACGAGTTTGAGAATTTGATTCTCAAATCGAGAGAGACAAAGTTTGGTTGGATCAAATAAATGACAAATATGGAAAGTTATTTGTCAGAACGGAAGCGCGGATGAGCCACATCTTTTGAAGATGTGATTATCACTCTTTGGTTTAATAATGAACAAAATTAGTTTGGTTTGATCATTGAACCAAGTGGTTTGGTTTAGAACCAAACCAATAGCTTAATGGGTTAAGCTTTTGGTTAAAGCTTAATGAATTGAGTTTGAGCTTATGAGATGACTTGCTCCCTAAGTCATTAAGAAGAGATTATAAATATTCTCCTATAGAGAGAGAATTAATAAGAGTTTTGGATTAAACCTTAAGGTTAGGCTTTTCCAAAAACCCTTCTCCTCCTCTTCTTCTCTCTGCCGCCGCCCAACACAAGGAGATCTTTTCTCCTTATGCTGCAGCCCTATCTAGGTTTGTCTAGTCCCACTAGGACTTTAGTCGTATCAAGTGTACCTCTCAGCTAAACCATCTTGGACTTAACCTAGTTCCCAACTATGTTTGTCTGGTTCCCAACTAGGACTTCCCTTTGCCTAGTCCTATTAGGACTTCAGTTGTGCCAAGTGTTTAGCTCTCATCTAAACCATCTTGGACTTAACCTAGTTCCCAACTAGGTTTGCTTGGTTTCTAACCAGGACTTCCCTTTTCCTAGCTCCCAACTAGGTCTTCACTGCCTAGCCCCGTTAGTACTTTCATTTTCTAGTTTCCAATTAAGTCTTACTACATTGTCAAGTATCCAGTCAACCCTTGACCTACTTACC
Source organism: Hedychium gardnerianum (assembly GCA_038050645.1). Lineage (NCBI taxonomy): Eukaryota > Viridiplantae > Streptophyta > Magnoliopsida > Zingiberales > Zingiberaceae > Hedychium > Hedychium gardnerianum. The sequence goes on from JBBUKS010000035.1 coordinate 10,318,875, forward strand.
TTCACACAAATATATTGATCAAACATCTAAACTCAAGCTCGAGTCATCTCGAGTTTGGTCAAACTGATCAACCCTTGACCTCGAGACAATTACACCAATAGGTCAAGGATCAAATGTCAAACGGATAGACTTTCTGTTTGAGGGGTCCCTGTGGTCCTTCATTTGAGGAGGGGATTGTTGGGGTTACCAAGTTACAAATAAAGTTCCACATTGAAAATACATGAGAAAGATCATGAGCTTATAAGGGAAAGATATTTCCATTGGTATAAGACCTTTTGAATAAAGCTCAAAAATAAAATCATGAGGGCTTAGGCCCAAAGTGACTTTGATACCCTTATAGGATCAAATGTACGTGAGAGAGGGGGGCGAATCACGTGTTTAAAAAAAAATTATTTTTCGGTTTTAAAAACTTTATCGAAAGTTTGAGCACGTAGCGGAAAAATAATTAATCAAAAACAATGAAAAGAAAGTACTCTTTCAGTTTTAATTTGTTCGCAGCCCAGCGAACTACTACTCCAAGGCGCACACCCCTTTGGGACATTTTCGACGAAAAATTCACTAAAATTCTCTGCGAAGAACCTTCGGAGATAGATACTGAATACACAAAGAAAGCCTACACTTTCCTTAAACAAGAACAATAAGTAAATTAAAAATTTGTTACCCAACACGATTAGATGAACGGTAAATATCTTGAGTGTTGGTGAAGATCTTGCTGCAAAATTTCTCTTCGACGTTAGTTCAGCATAGTAGGATCGTAGCACAGCACAGTTGTAGAGTCGGAGCAACAGTATGATGAAGAAATAACGTTTATAATTGATCTCATTGCCTGCTGTTCAAGAGTTATTTTGGAGGCGCCTCCAACAATCCATGGCGCATCCATTGAGATTGATCTGATTAAAAAAACTACAGTATTTATCCCCTCCGAGGAGCCTCCAAGCTGTCCGGGGCATCTCCATCAGTGACACGTGTCAACAACTCGCGAAAACTCATCATCATAGTTTATCCATGCGCTGAGGCACCTCCATCCACTTGAGGCGCCTCCAGTGCCTTTGCGCTAAAGCACCTCCAATCACCCGAGGCGCCTCCATTCGCTCGATGCGCTTCCAGTGCCTTTGGATCCGAGGCACCTCCAAACACTCGAGGCACTTAGAACACCATTGACCACAGTGTGACTTTTCCTTTAAGCTCTGCAAAAACAAGTTAGCCTAAAAAAAATAACCTGCAGCACAAAGTTAGAATAAAAATACATGAATATTTACATTTATGACTTAGATCTTATCTGACCCAACTGGACTTTCTATCAATCATCTGGTCCTCCCTGACCCAATTGGACTTCTGCTTGGTGTCTGGTTCTCTAGATCAGTCAAGTCAATTTAGCATGTACACTTAGCTCAAGAGGTTAAATAATATGAGTCCAACTTTAACTTGTTATCATACATTAAAATATGAGTTCGATTATTAGTATAAACTGCACCAACAGATCAAAGATTCAATCCAGTACAACAAACGACATTCCCCAGGGCTCTAATCCGAACGACCAGAGAGACGGGAAGATCCGAGCGATCGCAGGAGTCATCCATTGGATACATGCCTCCACGCTATTCAAGACAAGGCAAAGTTCCCATTGTAAGTCGATCGCCCGATCGACCAAAACTCTCCTTTTCTCAAGATATCTTGGACGACAAACTGCCCCACCGTTTCTGAGCCCCGTAGCTCAGAGAATATAAAGGTGATACTGACCCCGAAGACCATCTCTACAGGTTTAAAACGCCATCCTACTGCACCAGTACACAGATGATGTCAAATGGTGGGTATTTATAACAACACTCTCAGGCTCAGCATAGAGATGGTTCAACCGGTCATGGAGTGCAAACTACCTGTAACCATACTGAATTTGAAGGTGATTTTGAGTTCCCTTAAAGAAATATTCGATTATGTATATTTCTTTTTATTGAGAATGCAGGCTAGCTTCGCCTCATCATAAAGAATAAGAGTGCTCGTTCGGCAGAAAAACTAAGGTCGCTGCTCGACACAAAGATTAAGGTCGTTTGCTCAGCACAAAGACTAAGGTCGCTCGCTCTACACACTCATTACAGTTGCCCGCTCAGCACACTCATTACAACAACTCACTCAGCACACTCATTGCAGTCATTCGCTCAGCATCACTTGTAATTTTCACAAAATTATAACCGTTCACTCGGCACACTCATTACAACCACCTACTTGACACACTCATTATAGCCATCCGCTCGGCATCAACGTTACAACCCCTCGTTCAAACCATTACTTACTAAGGGCATGTATCATTATTTCCCTCAGAGAATTATACAGATATGGTAAATTAGAATAGGTCATTCAAAGACAGACTAATACAAGCTTCTTTTAGAGAAAAAAATAAATTTTCATTAAGAAAATAAAGGCATACATAGGAAAAATAAAAAATAAATTATTGAATTATACTAGACAAAATTGGGGAAAGCATTTTCAAGGATATTAGCATATATCTTTGGGAGACTGATGAAATCCTCTTGAAGCTCCACTGTTAAGTGCCCTGCCTCACGAAGTTGCTTCACAGCTCCCTCGGCACCATAAGAAAATATCTTGATCGTTCTTGTGCTGAGGAGCTCATAGAACTCCGCCGATCAAAGGTACTCCATCTTCTTTTCTTCACAGCGAGCGGCTTCCCCAGCTTTATAGCTTTTCAGCTCAGCCTTTAAACAGTCCAGCTCAGCCTTCTTGGTCCCCAATTTATTTTGCTGAGTCTGGATCATTACCTCCTTGCCCAGTAGCTCGGCTATCTTCCCAGCCATCTCACCTCGTGGGTTTTTTCCTTCTCCTTCAACTCGATGGAGAAGGTCTTTGCCTTGGTGGTCTTCTTATCCTGGTCGGCTAGCATTCGCTATCGCCTTTTCTGCTCTAACAAGAGCCTCAATTTAGATATCTTCAGCTTGACTTGAAGCCTCTCTAATTCTGTTGTCTTGTCAGCAGTCTCTTTCTTTTCGGCCTCCAGGATGCCCTCCAAATGTTGCTCTAGTAGAGTCGTTGTTGTTGCTTGTAACTGAGTTATCTCCACTCGGACCTTCTCGAGCTCTTGGGTTGGTTGGACTCGAGGGGTTTCTAGTTCCTCCACATGCTTCCCCAGGTCTTGGTTTGTGCGCAGAATATCCACTAAGGTGTGACAAAAAGACATCCTCGAAAAAAAAAGAAGAGAAAAGTCAGTTACTCTAACAACAACATTGTTATTTGAAAATAAAAAAATCTTACCCCGGTCAAATCTTGGGTGAAGCTAACGTTGAACATGATAGCGATTATCTTGTAAGCTTGACGAAAAAGAGGAGTTGAGAAGAAAAACAAGAAGGATCCGTCTAAAACCAAATTAAGAAACTTTATTAAAAATTAGAGGATGATTGTTCAACCACTAAACATGTGTTTATATAGACTCTAGTCCCTAAGACACAAAAAAGAAAGAAATACTAATTTATAAACCTCAATTCCTATTTTATAAATAAAGGAAAGAGAACTGACCCGAAAAAAAATACAACAGAAATAGATTAACCCAAAATAGGACACGGATAAAGATAAATCATCACCTATAAATACAAGAAATACCAAAATTATCCTAAATACTATAAAAATAAAAACTACCAAAATTAAAAAAGAGATTTTTAAAAGGGGTTAAACGGCAGAATTTGAGCCTGAAATTTGATGGTTATGGGTTCCCTAATAATGAGTGTAGATTTTTGAATTCTACACACGTGACCACCGACATAACCTAATTTCGAGTCCTGAGTCAAAAGTTATGACCAATTGAAGTTGAAAGGTCATTGACTGGGCTCAACCTTCATCAAAAGCCATCAGCAAAGCTAATCGGCGTACGACCCATAGGCATGTCCATGCCCAGTTGCCAGGCTTCGGCTAATAGATCGATTAACCTAACTACACGTTGTGGCTTCGACGGGTTCTGAATGGAGATGTGAACTCCTTTACGCGAAGGGACTCTGAAAGTCGCACTGAGCTTGACATGGTGGCGAGAAGAATTTGGGTCAGGAGTTGCTGAAACGGAGCCGATCAGGGGCAGTGCAATGGAGGTAGAAGGAAGTCAAGGAGAGGTCGGTCCAATCGAAGGTAGTGAGGAAAGGGTGCCGAATGAATGTTGGCTAGTTGAGGGGCCGACTAGGTGCGGGCTTGATTCAGCCGAGGGCTATGCCTCTTGTGTAAAGTCTAGCGGTTCCACTTGGGTGGCCATAGAAACCTCCAGCCCCTCAGGTATAATAGTCTCCGAGATTGGAGTTACAGGTCGGCGTCTCTTCCGAGAAATCCACAGCGGTTCTTCAGACTTTGAAGATACCTATGTCGTTACCAGAGAGGGTCGGGTGGGTAACATCTCAGTATTGGTCGTTGCATTGCTCCTAGCAATTTCATTGGCAGTTGCCTCGTCAGTGACCGCATGGCTTAAAGAGCTAGTCGGTCGTGTATCGCGACTTTCCAGCACAGCTTTTCCCCGCCTATTCAGTTTGGCATTATCCAATTTCAACAGGTGGTTAAGGGAAGCCTTGCACATTGTCCGAGCTACAAAAGGAAGAGAAAAATATCTCATTTAGCTATCATATAAACTTTAATTAAAATTTCTTACTAAAAGAAAATTACAGTTCATGGTCAATAGGACTCAGCCCAAATATGTAAAGGAGACCTCTTCCAATAGTTTGTTGATATCAAATTTTAGACCGTACAGAGTTCCATGCGCCGACACAAAAATGAGGTCTAAGTGATACTGGCGCAGGATAGGTGGCTTGGGCAAATTCATCTGCCAATCAGTTGGCCACGATCGAGACTGGGGGAACTGGCCAAACGTAAAAGTAATGAGATTTCCACTCTTTGTTGGAAGTCAACATCTCATCGAAGAAGACATACTTCGGTCAGGCCTGGAAGAAGAAGACCCAGCTTCTATTCTCTTTGGATAATAGAAGAAGTGGAAGACTTTGGGGGTTTGAGGGATTTGGTACAGGTGAAAAATAATGACCACTCCATAAAGCAATCGAATATAGTTTGAGGCTAACTGCTGAAGAGGAAGACAGAAGTATTGGGCAATTTATGAGAAAAAAGGATGAAGGGAGAATTGGAGACCTCCTAGGAACTGATCTTTGAAAAAGGCAATAAAGTCGGGAGGGGAAAGGTGTGGTCGATCAAGACCACTCGGGATGACTATACGGTGGTCCTTAGGAGACATGGCCTAGGAAGGAAGAACAATAGAAATAGAGTATAAAGAGGGAAAAGAATGAGATGGGGGAGGAACTTACGGAGAGGAGAGCAAAGGAAAAACCCAAGGGGAAAAATTGTCAGTAACTAGAATGGTTGAACGCGCAAAGATGAAGGAAACATAGACGTTTCTCTGATGTTTAACCTATATAAAGCCCTCAACCACCCTTGATATCCACCGCTCGATCAAAATTAAAAAGGCAGGCTAATCACCTTAGTCGTTAGATCAAGATCTCAACAATTGCCTTGAGTAAAACAACCTCGATATGGTAGAACCACATGGCAGTCGCATACAAAGATAACATTTATGATCGAAGAGATAGGCCAAGCATCACTTTGATACGCCATCACGTGTATCCCCTCACATTTATGGTGCCTGACACGTGTGTTTTCGAGGCATTAATGGTGAGCTTATCAAAATGACGTCAGCCCTAAAAATATAAGCCGATCGGCGGACTAGATGGTACCAATGTCTAGTTAGTCAGGCTTGAGCCTCCTTCGACTAAACTTGAATGGGAGACTTGTGATACGATGGATATTGATGGCCTCTACATGGAATCATAGGGTCAATATTCTGACTGACGTGGAAGTCAAAAGTCCTTAGTAAGTCAATCGGAGAAAACAATCGATTAGAAGCCAATCGGCAGAAGAAGCGACCAAGCCGATCAGATGGCACCGATCCCAATCCTTAGTACATTAGATGACATCAGTCGATCGGACGAACTTCAATCAATTACTAGGGCTTCACTCCCTTACGATTACCCGATCAGATATTCTCCTTAGGGTTTGGCTCCCTTACATGCACCCAGTCGGATATCCCTGATCCCAAGGCTTGGCTCCCTTACATTCGTTCAGTCAGATATCTCCGACCCCAAGGCTTGGCTCCCTTACATACGTCAGGTCGAGTATCCCGACCCTAGGGCTTCGCTCCCTTATAATTACTCGGTCAGATATTTTCAACCCCAGGATTCTGTTCCCTTACTGTTGTTATTTCCTTGTTAAAAAATAATAAACTCGAATACGTATGACTTTGTCAGAAGCGTAGGTGGCAATACCATCATGCGAATACAGGGTATGGGCAATTGGACAACCCGATATTAAAAGAATGTAATGAATAGATATACCTCATGTCTTGATGTGACCCTTAGATTAAATATAAAAATTATAAGTGTTATAAAAGGTCCCGTCCTTGCATGCGTAAGTACACTTTCTCCTTTACTAGAACAAACACCCTCATACTGCTTATCTTCCCTGCTTTGCATTGTCCTAACTTGAGCGTCGGAATGGTTATATCGAGGACCCCCAAGGTCTGCTTGCTAACGTTCCTTTTTTCTTAGTGTTGTGGTTCTATAAGCGATTATTCTCCTTTAAGTTATTCTTCCAGTCAACCTCTCAGCCAACCAACCCATATTTTAGACTTCATTGATTTCAGATAGGATCACATAATTTGCTCATCAATTAGTAAAATTGTAATTTTTCATGGAACTGCCATCGTCATTTTGCTATTATTTAGTCTGGGTAGACAGTCCGATCTCATATTCTCACAGCGTCGAATGTGATATTTCAATTTCACTGATAATTTAATCATCATAAATATATCTTATGTGAAAATTAAATCGTAATTAAGAAATATATCTTATTTCTTACCACACATCAAATCTGGGCAGACTACCGAATGATAACCAAGGGATCTAAGGTTTGAATTTTAGTTACGGTGTACTGTAGGGAATTTTTTTTCTAGTGAAAAGCGGGCCTAAAAATGCTGATCATTTGGATGAGCCTCCATTAGCGTTTGCTGATTTATCCTGATGGCCGATGAAATTTTTTTATGAAATCGAACTGATTACCCCATATATAATATTATCCGACTTTAAAAATTAATATATATATATATATTTGGACAGACTACCGAACATATATCGAATGTTTATGACGTGCAGATAGATCATCTGTAATCCTGTGAAATCATTTTCACGAATCTAGCAAGATGAGAAAGAGAAATTAAGGAACGTGATACTAACCAACAACTGAAGCATTATATTGCTATAATGTCATGCCACGAGTCTTAATTATTTGGATCAAAGACATGCATGGATCTTATTCTAGCCACCAACCGAAGGGATTGTATTGTAACTCCGGATATAATGGTTAGATTTTTTAATAAATAATTAAAAAAAATTAAATTTAAATTTTAGTTGTAATGGATTATAAAAAAAAAATCTTCTAGTAAAAAGTAAATATAAGTTTGTTGATTATTTGGATGAATCTTTATTAACGCTTTTTGATTTATCCTAGTGATCGGTAAAAAACTTCCGTATGATCAAACTGATCACTCTAAATTCGACATTATCTAACCTAATTAATTATTATTATTATTTTTCATCATGCTTATTGTAGTGCAAGACTTTGATTGAATTGAATAATCATAAGATTTATTAAATAAAAATAAAAATTAAATTTTAATAAAAATCATGAATATATGAGATTCGATTTTTTTTAATTTATTCTGACTAATTTAAAATTAGTGAAATTCATCATGCTGCATTGTAACAAGTATATATTTGGTTTTAAAGATAAATAAGATACACTACAATGAGATGAACTTCTCATAATTCAAAAAATTACATAGATGAACTTCTCATAATTCAAAAACTGAATATGAGATTGTGATATCGATCGCTACAGTATAATTTGCATATTAATCTTTTTTTTTTATTTTATCATAAAACACATGAATAAGTTAAGGCCAAGCTCCGGACATGCACTGGGATCATCGAAGCTCCAGAGAAGCTCGACCAGTCTTCTTCCTGTTTTTGTTCGTGTGATCTCGATCGGCGAGAAATTGTGGAACAGAAAATTAGAAATTTTTACCTGTTCCTTTTCCAGACTCCACTAAGCAGCAGATTTAGCATTGTAATCTGGTGCCAGAACGAGGTGTTGCAATCCGGGTTTAAGCTCTTTGTTGCAGAATTCCTCGTATGTTGCTTTGTCTCCTGATTTCTTCTTCACTTCCACCACCACGATCGACGGCGTGAGCTCAAATATCTCCGCAGCGATCGTCAATGACCCGTTTTCTCCTTGTCTCGTGCCCTCTAAGCTCACTCGGCAATCCTTTCGCCTCACCGTGAAGCTTACCACCTTAGCGATCTCCTCTAACTTGGTTATGATGGTCGAAACTGGCTCCTTGGAGAGAAACCTGGTCTCGTCTCCCGTCTCCTCGAACAGCCCCGAGAGGTCGAAGCCCCTCGAGAAGGAAATTATGTCGAAGGCATTGAGACTCGGCGGCCTCGACATTCCGGGCCACGCCCTCTTGTCCTCCGACACTGACGAGGCACAGGAGATGAGAGAGCAATCGGATTCAGTTTCCCAGAGGGATCCCGCATCGCCTTGGGCTTCGTCGGCGCCCATTTGGGGATCGTCCGCTAGGGTGTGCAATTGGTCGTCCTCTGTGTAGAATTGGACATGGCGGAATCCTTTCTTGAACCAATTTTCTTCCATGATCTCGGGAATGGTGATCCGGGTGCGGGGATTGGTGTCCAGGAGGCGGTGGAGAAGCCGGTTGAGATCCGGTGAGAACCACCGCGGGCAACGGAATTCCCCTTTGTAGATCTTTCGGTACATGGACACGATGTTGCGATCGTGGAATGGGAGGCTGCCGGCCATCAAGACGAAAAGGATGACGCCGCACGACCAAATGTCGACCTTGGCGCCGTCGTAGCCCCTTCTCGAGAGGACCTCAGGTGCCACATACGCCGGCGTGCCGCAGAAGGTGTGGAGCAGGCCATCTCCGCCGCGGCTCTGCTCCGCGACCGCCGAGAGCCCGAAGTCAGAGACCTTGAGGTCGCCGTTCTCGTCGACGAGCAGGTTCTCGGGCTTCAGGTCGCGGTGGAAGACGCCGCGGGTGTGGCAAAAGGCGACGGCTGAGACTAGCTGCTGGAAGTAGCGGCGCGCGGTATCCTCCCGGAGCCGGCCCTTCGAAATGCGCGAGAACAGCTCCCCTCCACGGACGTACTCCATGACGAAGTAGATCTTGGTCTTGGTGGCCATGACCTCGAAAAGCTGGACGACGTAGGGATGGCGGACACGCCGAAGGATGGCGATCTCGCGCTTGATGTGGGTGACGAGCCCCCACTTGACGATCTTCTCCTTGCTGAGTGCCTTGATCGCCACGAGATCGTCCGTGCGCACGTTGCGGGCGACATAGACCTTGGCGAAGGTCCCGGCGCCGAGCAGCTTCCCCACCTCGAAGCGGCCAAGAAGTAGCTTTGGCTCCTTCTTCGCCGGCCTCTTCGACTGGTTCCCTAACTTCGCCGGCGTCGACGCTGCCATGGGAGATGGAAGAGTTAAGATAACCCTAAAACGGCGCCTCAAAGCGATCAAAGAGCAAACCCCTTGTCGTCGATCCTCTTCCTCCTTTGGAAATCGACGCCACAGAAAGTGGAAGTGAAATAATGGAATGGAAATGTTGAGGGGACGCCCTCCTATTTATAGGCGCGCGCCGTGGCAGTGCCTCGGAGAAGCTGACAAAGATGAAACGAAGACGACGCCCGATTCGAATCGGAAGGGGCGGAAAAGAACCCGTCGTGCGACGCGATTCAAGTCACGAAAACTCCTACCGACTTCAAAAGAGGTCACCACCAACTTCCGAACGAGTAACTGAAGCTTACGTCTATCTTCGCAGTAAATAATTTGTGATAAAAATATTTATAATTTATTTATAATTAGAATTTTGCCAAAAAAAAAAAACTTAAGACGATGAATAAATTCATTCGTAGTAAATAACTTATAGTAAAGACGTATTAAATTTATTGATAATTAATCATTTATTAAAAATAATTTTGAGAGACCGGAAGATGATGTTGGATGATCTTAAGCTCACGAATATAAGAGTTGAGATATGAATAATGTGAAGTCATGTATACGTGGCTCATGAATATATGATAGAGTTTTGACAGAAATGATAACGTGACTCATGAATATATGATAGAGTTTCGATAGAAATGATACATAATATATACGGTATGAATATAGATGAAATACATGATGAATGATGGATGTCACATGCGAAATGGTGACATTTGTCAGAGATAATATTTCGACATTGATTCGAATGATAATATTGATTGTTATTTCATCTACGATATTTTATATAAAAAATGAGTAAATAATCGACACGTGATGTATAAAGAAAATTAATATACGAGTTAGCACATGTATATTATCATGATTTTCTTTTTAAATCTGACGGTTCATCAAATATGATATAAGAGGTTTTATGATTTTTTTATGTATGATAATATATATTTATTTATTCATTAAAAAAAATAACTGAAGCTTAGTCGTGACTGAGATCGTGTCTCAAACAGATGAAGTGAAGGCTTAGCCCGGACGGAGCTCTACGATCGAGTGGCCGCCACGACAGCAAGTGGACCGTTCCGCAATCTCCATTCGCTTCAAAATCGGATTTAAATATATTTTATTATATTTATTTAAAACGCATTCAGCATTTTTTTCCTATTTATTTATTTATTTATTTTAAATGAAAAGTCGCCGTTGTGGATTATTGGTGCAATATTATAAGCATTCGCTGACAACTAGCAATTAAACTACTTTTTAAAAATAATTTTATTATATTAAATTAGTTGGTGAGATGATCTACATATAATCTTTTATTATTTTCTCCAATTGTGCGCACGGTTGAAATTCATCTGATTTGATTGGAACGTTCACTTAGCGGTCTTTTTGAATGGATACTTTTTTAAAATAAAATAATCATGAAAATAATTATCCTAGCATAATAATCGAAACAATCAAATATTCAGTGAAATATTTTATATTCACTAAAAATTAATTTTAAAATCTATTGAAATAATTATTTATACAGATATTAACTACATTATTTCATGAAGGAGATAACATTATTGATTCAAATTGCTGGGATTAGAAAGATAATACAGTAATATAAAGTAAATAATAATGAATCTAATTAAATTATTTAAAGCAATTAGTTTATACAATGAATCTCTTAATACTTTGACCAAGATATAAATGAAGATCAAAATGATTATTATAATGAAAAAATATAATGTCAAGAAATATAAATGCAAATTAAAAAAAAAGAATAAATTAATTGAGAGAGGGCGTGCTGCTTATAGATAGTATTTTTTTAAACTAAATAAAAAAGTATTTTTAATTGAGCCGGGTGATATCTATAAAGTCTTTAAAGAAATTAATTAATCCTACTTACTTAAAAAAGGTAAAAAAATAACATCAAAATTATTTAGTTATACTCATGCTTGAATTGACAAGAAACACCTATAAAATTAAATGAATATTATCTCATTTTAAGTTAATTAATTCAGTTAATAACGTTGTTTAGTTAAACAATTAAGTTACTTAACTAGCTGAAATTAATCAATGGTTTATTATAAAATTAAAACTACATTATTCAGCATTAAATGTGTATTATTTATCTTTTAAAAAAATATTTTTCGATTAGTCAACTTGATTTGTGTGTGTGACGGCAATCCAAGGTGGATCTGTTTTTTCTTTCTTTCTTTTATTCTGACCTTAATTCATATTCGATAAACCAACATTTTTAATTTCTTAAACACAAAATAAATGTCCCTTAATTAATAGTTTGAGACAGTGTCTTTTGCAAGCTAGTTCAGACGTGCAAATGCCTATACATTTTGTACAAACAAATATATATATTTTTAAACTTGTGGAATGAAATATCTCGTCAATAACTTAAAAAGACAGAAATATTTATTTTTGTGAATGTCTTTCTTGACACTTGGTGCTGACTAGACTTCATTTTTTGGATAAGGTTTTGGATTTTGGTGGTTGAGCAAAAGCAAAAGCAAAAGCCAATGGAATTATTTCAGAAGGTTTTGAGAGAAGGGATGGATCTTAAAGAACTGGTGTCATCTGTCTCTGGGAATGATGTAGCCGTAAGGTGTTGAATAGATTAATCAAGTATTTATGATTTGAATTCCAACTACTATTGGACAAGGAGTCATTTTCGCTTCCGAATTTAGTCGATAGATGAATTAGGAGAAAAATCCCTCACCTCCGGAGAAAAAAAAAAACTGGTGTCACATTAACAAAATCTGAACTTGCTGAGGAATGATGTTTGTGTTCATGAAACACACGAGGAAGAGAGTAGACACAAAAGTTTGTTTCAGAAACTAGGAACTGAAAATTTGTTCAAAAATGAACCGAGTTGAAATCTGTTCATCCCATTAGATCGAAGCAATTTGTAGTAAATTAAATAAACAAAATAGGAACTGAAAAACTCATATTGTTGTTAATTCTACGTGTAATAATTATAGGATCGTAGTTACTACACCCCTATAATAATTATTATAACATCTTCAGAGTGTTATTTTGATAATAAATAAAAAAATATCCTTTTAACAATTTCAATAAAAATGCTACTTTTGTCCATTTTAGTTCTTCAATATTAAGTGCACTACTCCAACATAGAGAGCTCCTTGGAGAAGCTTTGCACCTAAGCTTTGTTCATATGAGACGCTCTTAGTCTGTCATTAGATTAATCACATATTAATATATACTAATAATAAAATATCTCTTCCTAAAATTTTATATCAATCAACATAATGTATTTGATACATTACCACAATCAAACTATGCCTTTTCTTGGTTCAATTACCGATTTGAGAAGCCTAACCTTTCCCGTGCAAAAATCGTTACACTAAAATAAATATCCCTCATAATTTGTCCTCCCAATCTGAAAGAGGTAAGATGATGGCTTTACTTTTTACTCCAAATTGCCGATTTGAGAAACACTGATAGAAAAGAAATGGCAAGATAAACAAATAAGAGCAACTCAGTAACCTGTCGCGATTAAGAAAAAGCCAATGATCAATAAAATACAAACAATACAGCGGGAGCGGGTATGTCACATCGATACTCAATAAAAGGATAAATATGCTATTTAGAATGTAAATTAAAATCTACATAATCAACTAATGAACTAAATTTTCGCTCATATATGCTACAACAAAATTACAGGATTCAGCTATGACCTCTGAGAACTGCATTGTTTTGTTCCGCTTGGTTGTTTACATCTCGGCTTTTATGTCTCCATTTCCTATGGTTTGCAATCCAACTGGTGAATGTTTATTAGAATGAGGAAGACCTACTTTTCTTGTCTGAGCTATCTCCACAGTAACTGGAACTGAAGCTGTAGCTACGCCATTGCAAGCCAATTCCATATGGCAAGGCTTTTGATACTGAGAGGACATGGATGTGTATTTCTCTTCTGCAAATAGTCAGATGGAAGTATTAGTTAAGATGGTATTGCAAAGAGAAAATATGCTTAACATTCATTAGACATGAAAACCTTCCAAATCAGAATTAGTAAACAATTTGATTGGTCAATTGGAAGTACTTATCAGTTCACATTTTGCTGGTAATAATAGATCTTTTTTCGTTTTTTCTAAATGTTTACAGTTTACCTTTCCTTCGTCCATAGTTGACTAGCTTATGGAGATATTCTCTGAACTCAATCAGTGTAACCCTCTCTTGCTCGGCATAGGCCTCTGATGTACTCTGGTTGCTGGAGAGTCTTGGATCCGTAGCAGTAGTTTGAGATGCCACGAAAATCATGTCTTGTTCATCACACATCAGTGCTAGTGTTCCAGGAGACATAGCCCTTCCTCTCTCTTCCGCTTCCCCACATTCAGACACAGTTTCTTCTGTGATAGGTTTGTTAATAGGAATCTCATTTGAACACTCGTTTGCCGAAGCGCTCTGAGTAGCTGAATCTTTTTGTGTTGAATCTCTGTCATGATCTGAGTGTTGGGAACTTTCAGCATGACCTTCTTGCTCTGCCAACTCTTGAACTTGTCTATCTGAAAAGGTTATTGAAGAGTGGATATATAAATGCAAGCATTCACAGATGCTACTGATTTAGACAGACCTCATCACATTAAATGCAAGCATTCACAGAACAGAGTCATCATCAATAGTTAGCAAAAGAAATTTCTCACCAGGAACTTAATCAGGTACCAAAATAGTCAACGCTAATATTCATGGAATTCCAAATAATTAACCAATAAACAACTTTCAAGGTAATGAAAATTCTTATTAATGATAGAGTTCAATGTTTTTTACACGATAATTTAAATTTATATGTTATGTGTTATACCTTTTGCAACTAACAAGAGAAATCATCAGCAAATAAATGGATGTACAAGATTCTTTATAAGCTCATACCAAAGTGACCTCTCGACCTCCAATTTATAACCCTTCAAAGAAAATACTCAAACAAATTCCAAAACTAAATGCTGTAAGCGTAAGATTTCTTCATGCCATCGCTGACCTGGAAAACTATCTATGTAAATGTGATACAGAAAGGCGCCCACCTCTTCACCCTGTTGCTATCAATATTAGTTTTCTTCTTTCTACTCTCTCCACCCCTTGCTCTGAATTTTCTTGCTATTCACTTTCAGTGATACCTGATCTAGCTTGTTTTTCACTAAAATTGCCTGAAGTATCATAGAACTAATTTCTTTTCTATGGTGAAAGACAACATCCTTTATCTCAATGTGGCTTTCTCAGGTAAGGTACTTCTTACAAACAGATGGACAAGTTTCTTTTTTTTTATTTTTGCCATTGTTACTTCTTTCCTTCAACCCAAACAGTCAGTAGGTCACATTTAACCTATTGACAATATTAAATGGAACAAGGAACAATCTATTAACATTTCCAACAAGTTTCAGTTTGGCAAAACCATGCTTAATAATGGTGGCATTTAACCTATTGTCCTGTCAAAATAATCTTCCATATCAGCTAACAAATCAAGAAATGCTTTATAACAACTTGCTATGGGATGATACCAAACTCAAAACTAGTTATATGCTCCCATGTATTTATACTATACAGGAAATGGAATTTTTTTCATGAGTTGGTGTAATTATGATTAGGACAAATTAGGGTTTGATGATGTTCTAGATGGGTTGATATTAATTGAGTGATTATTTGCATAGAACTCTTCCCTTTATTCAATTCACCAAAGAGGTCGTCAACATATCCTTTTAACAATTTTTCGGTTTCCCAATCTAGGCCTCAATTTAATCACATACATTCTCTCTTACAATATTTGTTACAGGGATTAGAGGAATTTTTGTTGTGCAGTAGTAGATCTACTGCAACATGAAGGTGAGAGGAAGATAACAAAAAATATGACATTTAGATTTTCTGTGGTAGTGGATTTCACACAGATTTTCTCTTGAATTGTAATGGGGAGGGAATAATGAAGGGTGAGACTAGTTGAAGAGGTTGGTGAGGGGTGGGAAGAGGATGACAGGGGAGAGGAATGGCCTACTAGAGAGTTGTTATCTACAAAGAGATGTAGGAAGACAACAAATATGAGGGTGGGTCTAGTACCATTTTACATGGCACAGAATAGTTTCATGTGTCTCAATTGCGACCTAATCAAGTTGTGAGCTTCAGTCATAGGATTTAATGAATAGAACCACAGAACAGGGGCCTTTTTGATTGGCTTCAGATTACAACAACCTTGCCTCATGACTCGAGCAATGTAAACAAGGTGCATTGAACATAGTAAAAAAAAGAACAAATAAGATTGTAATCTAGATCGAGTAGAAACAAAATACAATTGTAATTTAGATCTGAACTGGATTATTTTATTCCACCAGTTTATTTCTAACTGATCTGTTTTTCTTTGCATTATGTTATGACTTTCATAGCCCAATGAATGATAGAAGAGAAACATTTAGAAAACGCATGGAATGAAACATAATGACTTTGCTCATCATAAGTCTATAAAAGAAACTATGCTGATGTTATGCCCTTGTAAATAGAAGACAAATTGAGATGTAATGAGAAACTATGCTGATTTATGCCCTTGTATATAGAAGCATTACGAGAATATGGATGACCAGATCATTTAGGAGTTAGGATGAAGAACAAAAAAAGTAAATTCTTATGTTGATTGTTAACGTGACTCTTTTTAATAGGTCTGTTGTTACATCCTTATGCAATTCCTAAATTACTAGGAAATATTACAACATTACTTATTTCGGATTCTATTTGTATAGCATCAGTCATACCAGCAATCTTTTTGGCAACCTCTCCGGACACCACCACCAAAACCTTACACAGGTCCCTAACATGCTCTGTTTGGACTGCATCGGCTAGAAGAGACCTACAGATGGGAAATGAGTAGATGTTAAAAGTTATGAAGCAACAATTAAATATTCATATTGACAACACGAAAAAAAAAATTATAATATTTGAAGATAAAGCTATACCTATAAGTGACCTTATTAGATGCCACTGGAGCAGCAGTAGCAGAACTAACTACAGGAATGGAAGTAGAACACACTTGTACAGAATTCTTAACCTGATAAATAGAGGATAGACTCAGTAACATTAACATCAATCATACAAATTCTCTTCTCCATCATTCATTTATCAAGTGTGCTATAGGCAAATATAGGTGTGATCATGATGATCTCGTTTCTTTTTCGTCACAAAAAATTCAAAGTTCACAGATCCCTTGCAATAAAGAAAATGAAATTATCCCTTGCACAATCAACCATATATGGATAGATGCAAAATGAAAATATTAAAAAAGTGTCCAACTAATTAATCCAGATTTCATTTTAACCCAAACAAAAGAACAAAATGGTTTATCTACAAAGGAAGAAAATTACCTGCGGAATGGGTGCAAGACTTTTAATGGGTTGATCCTTTGATGATGTATAAAAGAATGTATCCTGGTGTTTCCTTTTCTTAGATGCTGAAGAAGACAGAAGTACGGGAGCACTAATAGCCCCATTTGAACTATCATTGGTTGTTTGTTGCATGCAAAGAGTACTTCCATGATCACCACGAAAGAGAGCATTCCTCTCTCCACTTCCCTCAAAATTCTTACAGTCCATGCATTTGCAATTCTCAGAGCAGAGAATATTGGCTTGAAAACACTC
The DNA here is from genome assembly GCA_038050645.1 of Hedychium gardnerianum. Classification (NCBI taxonomy): domain Eukaryota; kingdom Viridiplantae; phylum Streptophyta; class Magnoliopsida; order Zingiberales; family Zingiberaceae; genus Hedychium; species Hedychium gardnerianum. The sequence continues at coordinate 10,336,112 of JBBUKS010000035.1, forward strand.
ACAATACCTCTTAAGGCACCCAGACTTCTTACAGTGGCATCCTTTATTATGCCGTCCTACCAAAGGAGGTTCTACTGTTTCATCCTATCATATATAAGAATATTGATGTTAGCATTTGGAAAACAAGTGACAAAGAAACTCTACTCAGAATGACAGTTTTAGTTTCTCATTCCAAGTGTAGTTAATATGGATCTTATAATATAATATGATCTTTACACAGAATAGCCAAACACTAATGACTTTATTCAATCGCTTAAGTTTCTTGCTCTTGAAAAAAAAACATGTCAAGTATTGGATTCCTCTAATTTGCATCAATTGTTGACCATGTAAAAGTCCAAAACATAATGATTGTGTGCACGCGACCATTATCAAGCATGTGAGTCCCAGCTATTTAGGGCCGATTACATGGATCTTATCCCTCCATTGAACTTTATGGTTACATCACTAGCAATATTTAGATCCATTAAATTGCTTTTTACTATATTAACTAGAATTATCTTTAGTCATTCTAATCCCTTACACCATCAACTCTAATTTATTAGCTTCAAAAGCAGTATTGAGGAACAATAGTACAAAAATGGTCTCCTTTTGCCATTGAATTTGGGAAGAAACTCTCCCATGAATAGGAAAAACGCACAAATTATAACAAATCTCGGTGGAAAATCTAAATGAGAGAATTCATCTATTTGTCCAATGAAGTATGCGATGTAACCATGGAGATAAGATCATAGGAGATGTATTCTAAAACCGAATGATGATTGGGTAAACATTACTTCCAATCCTCCCTCTCAATTAAGCTAAGTATTGAATGGATTTAACTTTCACCAGTACAGCTGTGCATCAGCAAAATGGTACATATTTCTACTCCGCTTTGTAGGGAGCCCTCACTTAACAAACAATTGGAAGAGATGGCTATAAGAAATGTTGGTGTAGTCTGATTGAAGTTTAGTATCCAACAAAAACATATACCATTATATCCTTCTCTACTCCAGTGAAGTGAAGCATGAGAGTCCAAGCTGGGGGCAACAAAGTGAAGGCAGTCCATATACCAACCTGCGTTTGTAACTTTGTTTTTCTCTTTTTTCTTTGCTTGCATCTTATTCTCACTTCTTTAACCTCTCTTCTTGTTTTTAATTTCCATCAGATCCTGTGATTAATTTAGAATTGCAAAGAAGTTCATGGCTGGGTCTGTGACTTACCATTTCATCATGTTGAGGAAAGAAACAGAAATTGAACAAAGCATTTGAAAATTGAATCACAAAGCAACAGCTAACATTGTAGCAATGGATATAGAAAGACTTCCGCGGTCATAATCCTTTTTTTTTTCTTTGTATCAGATGCAGAATATAGCTTTTACGCCGGGTAACTATGATTGTTTTACATGCTAGCCTTTAGTGTTACATAATTTATAATTGTACTAACTAAAGCTCTAGAAGGGTCATCATATATGAAGTAGCAAAATTGAAATAATTGACAAATGAAGTACTTACCCTATTTTCTCGAAGTGCATATGGGCTACTACCAATCTTAGGCCTAAAGGCATTAGGATTGCGCTCTAGAATAGCTTCAACAGCCTCATGCCTAACAGTTTCATTCTCAACATTGTTACAACAGTTTGTACAGTTGCAGCCATCACAATAAACCCCAGATGCAAAACACTCACAGTACCTATATGAAATAGTTAACAATATAAACAATGGCAAATCTGGAAAAGAGATATTAGATCATAATTATATGATCAAGCAATTAATTGTAAAATTAAATTAAATTCTAAGAAAGACAATCTGGATCCTTCTAACTAATTACTAATTTTTCATATTCCAGCAACTGAAACTTTCAACTGTTTAAGTGACTCATAACGTTTCATAAGACTTCTTGACACACAGAAGACAAGTCGAAACAAGTGAAAAAAACAAAGCCAAGATAGATTATATATGATTGGTAATATCTTCACACTCATGTGACTAGTCAAATTAAAGCTGACATAAAATTGCATGTTGTGAAGGAATCAGCTGCAAGTCTGTATCTTTCTGTTAGCAATGATAACTGGTGTATTATGTAGCTCCAATTAAGATGATGCTTTAACTACTATACTACTATAGCTAGTCCTCTTAAGGACAGTGGCAAGAAGTAAAAAAGCTGACTCCTGTTAATGCTTATAACTGATTCAAAAAATTCAAAGCCCTATGTTATCCTTCGAAAACACAGTCTTACGGCATTTGACATTTGTAGTCTACATGCGCTTAGTACTATGGACTACCAAAAAGAAATAATAAGCAGTTATGCTAACAGGGAATTAGCATCCGACAAATAGCAGCATCTTCAATGAGAAGCAATCATGTAATATTAACAGCATAGGTCTTATATAACCTTGGTAGTACCGAGTGGTATAGACTTCCATATAGATGAATGGCAGATAAGATCCCATGTGACTGACCATAAATAGATGTGATGCATTCTTGTTGTATGGACCCCAAACATGGCTAAGAAATTAGTTGATGGCACTTGCGTATCGAAAAAAAAAAATCCACTTACAGCTTCAAGCATTTTGAGTGTTTGCAGTTGCAATTCCTCTTTCTTGTTGGTGTACCATCCTTTGCATTGTAGAGTTGTTGTGATTCTCGTGACCGTGGCTTGGGTGATTGTGGCTTGCTGCAGAGATTCATGGTAAGATGATAAGAAGGCCCTTAGAAATTTAAAATTATAAAAAAGGCACACATCACATAACAATAAAGCTTCAACACTCATAATCCTTATGAGAATTGTGATAGGTAAACACCAAGAGTTAATGTAAATGTAAATCTTGCAAAAATAGACCATCGGCATGTTTAATTGACATATTTTGGTTCAACCATTTGCTCATATAATCTTACTAAAGGAGGAGCTATTTTCATTGTAACCGTGTTGCTGTTAAAATTAGATATGCTTACCTAGGACTCAATCTTGGTATCAATCCAAACCCCAGTATAACAAATATCCATGTAACTCAACACATAATTTCTCAGAACTGGGAAGAAATAGGTCAAGACTGAAGAGATCTTACAAGAATAAGAAGATTGAAAGAAAAAGATAAAATCTATTTTAATCAAGCACGTTAGAGTTTAGAACCCTAGTATTGAGTTTTCAAAGGCCAATGCGAGAGTAAGCTCAAGGATTTAACCAACTTGGTTGTCATACATAAATTAACCTATTCAACTATTACTCAGAAATAAAGTCCTAAAGTAGAACTGCCATCCATTAAACGATCACCTGTAGAAAAATAGTCCATTATAGGTAACTCAATCAATAACTATAGGAAGAGTTTTTTATGAAAGATCCTCAGAGTAAAAAAACCATCCTCTTGAGATGGTATTTCACGAATTCCTTTACTTCCAAGTAAAATGAAACAACTATTCATTTTAAACATCTATTAACAAAAACTGTTTTTCTCCAAATTCAATTTTTTTTTATAAACAAAAGGAACCTGTGGGATTATATTTCCATTTAGAAGCAAAAGGCAAAAGTCTCTCTGTTGTGAAGTATGAAGCTAGGAAAAACCTAGAAACTACGAAACGCTCGAAAAGTTGACGCACTGGGAAAAAAAAACCTAAATTTGAGCAAGCCGTCAAATCCAGAAAATAATTCAAAAATTAAATACAATAAAAAAATAAACTCACGCGGGTACAGAAATCGAAGAAATTGACGATAGCGACATTGGCAAAGAAGCCGGCGCGAGGAGAGGTAGCTGCTGTTGCAGCGACGGATCAAGGGCCACGGGTGCCATAGGCGAAGGCGGACCTCCACCACAGAACGCGGCCGTGAAATCCAGCTGGCGAACGAGTTTTCTAGGAGGGACATCAGACGAAGCTGACGGAGTAGGTTGAGCAATTTGTTCCATCGGCGCTCGTAACGCCGATCCGAGGATCAATTCGTCAAGCCCTCCAAATATTTCCCTCCCAATTGTACTCCTTATCGAAGAATCCAAAACCCTCACCAAGTCCGGATGACTGGACACATCTAGCTAGATCCAGAGGCCAGCGCCGGAAAGGGGGCAAAGAGGGTGACGAGGGCGCCAGGGTCCACCGTCGGAGAGCAAATCGATAAGCCGAGATCCGGAGCGAGGAGCGGCGGCGGGCAGGGGAGGCTAAATCGCAGCGAGATAAAGATTGGGATTATTATTGTTCGGATTCTGGAAACCTTCGGAACGAGAGAGAGAGAGAGATGAAGAAGCTAATGGCTTTCTCTTTCTCTCTCCCTCTCTACTTTTGAAATCAAATTCTAAAATTGGACGGTCCGATCTCGGTTGGAGAAGAGATCGGACGGGTGAGCACAGCTGAAGAGATCGAGCGGTCCAAATTCATAGGGTTCGAGGTGTTAGGCTCGTTACCGTCGGATTCGGGGTACCAGAACAAGATATTGATTGCCACGTCATTCAAATCTTCAAGTTAAATTCCGTCCACATTTCACTATAGAAATTTAGAAGGCATGGGGCCCGGAATTGGAACCGAGTGGGGCCCACGTGAGGTGGCAAATGGCAAGGCACGTAGAGTACCACGTCGGTAAATTTCGAATGTCGAATTTTTAAAATGTCTTAAGAGAAAATTACAAATTAAGGAGAAGAATCTGAAGGAATTTTACTTAGATAATTAATAAATGTTAATTGTAAAAGCTGCTATGGGATTGATTTGGAATGCAGTTGGGTGCAGCATTAAAGTTGCCAGGTCGGCTGTCGTGCTGGACCACATGGCCCACCAGATGACAATAATCAACGTGATAAATAAATATTAATCGATGCATATTTTATAAAATAAAAACATTAAATAAATTGGAAGACTACTACGTACGTAAATATGTTTGTGCACGTTTAGTCCCCACGGGATGAGCTGTTGGCTAGTGCATGAGGTGTTGCCACAATGAGGTCTAGGGGTCAAATCCTGGCTA
>JBBUKS010000035.1:10344792-10367496 GCA_038050645.1 Hedychium gardnerianum
AAAATTATAGCTCATCACCTTAAATATTGGCATTTATCTATGAAACGATGATATCCTGTTAATTATCCTTACACATTGGCGTAGTTGATATTTATATGAATAATTATTTTAATAAATTTTTAGATTAATTTTGAATGGATATAAAATGTTTCATTTGATGTCTGATTTTCTCATACATAAAATCGTTGTGCTCAGGGCTATAAATAAATAGAACGTTCGTGAATAAATTTGGTATTCGATTTGATAAAAATTTATTTATATTCGTTCAATACACAGATCAATTAAATGAATAAGTTCAAACTATTCGTTAAATTAAACAAATAACTTTGAGCACATATGTGTTCAACTTGTTAATATTCGTGAACAATGATTATAAACAATATTCATGAATAATATTTGTGAATAATATTTATAAATCATATTTATTAATAAAATTAATAAAATTCTCATCAACATGTTAAATAAATAAAATAAATTAAAATATTTTTTTTAATATTATTTAATTTAATAATCAATCAAATAAATTTAAAATATAAATTTTTTAAATAATCAAATAAATTTGAATTAAAAGCACGATAATATTTAAACGAACTAAGTTAAAGTCAAATTTGAATTAAGCTCAAACTCATAAAAAAAAATCAATTCAAATTTGAATAATTATTTCAGAAACTTGATTCATTTATTTGATTATCTTATTAAATAAATTTAAATATCATAAAATTTGATTTGATTTGGCTCGATTTATTTACCGTCCTAGTTATGTTAGAAAAATATTTTTCATAATTTTTTTTTTTCAAGAGTATGAGGCTGATTTGCAGGGACGATTTCACTTTTATCTCATGATATCGATTTAATTAATTTATAAGGGTGGAAGATTTAAAACTAAAATAATAATATTTTTTAAAAATTTGTTGGCGCATTTTAAAAAAAAAACAGAAAATAAATATTCGGGTAATTCCCATTTATTATCATTTTCTTTTCAAATAAATGAAAAAAATTATTTTTCTAAATCCTTCTCCTTGTTCCGGTGCTTTCTCCCAGGCAGGCGCCACGCGTTCCCTCTTTCAATGGAGCAGTGAAATTTACCATTTTACCCCTCTCCTCGCCTCTACATAAAGCCGCCATCCCCCTCTTCCCCTGCCTAGGTGCTTCCTCCTCCACGCGACCATCTCCATGGCCTCCGAGCTCGTCTACCGCCGTCACGACGCCTCGCCGCCGGAAGTTGCCGACAAGTACACCCCAAAGCCGGCGAAGTCCCTCATCTGGATCTCCCGCTCCCTCCGCTACTTCTTCCGCCAGCAGCGCCCTCTTTTCCTCCTCTTCGGTATGGCCCTCGCCGCCCTTTTCTTCCTCCTCTCCCCTCGCTCCTCCCCCTCCCCTTTCGACTCCGATCGCAACATGTGGATGTCCACGGAGGCGGCTCGCTCCCACGGCGGCCACCATTCCCACCGCGCCGCGATCGAGACGGCCTCGAGGGGGCTCTACGTCGGGGGGAAGATTCCACTGGGGCTCAAACGGAAGGGGCTCCGCGTCGTGGTCACCGGTGGGGCGGGGTTCGTGGGGAGCCACCTCGTGGACCGCCTCATCGCGCGGGGGGACAGCGTCATCGTTGTTGACAATTTCTTCACGGGACGGAAGGAGAACGTGATGCACCATTTCGGCAACCCTAATTTCGAGCTCGTCCGCCACGACGTCGTCGAGCCGATCCTGCTCGAGGTGGACCAGATCTACCACCTCGCCTGCCCCGCCTCGCCAGTTCATTACAAGTTCAACCCCGTCAAGACCATCATATCCTTTTCATCAGGTTCTTCAATAATCCAAACCTTTTGATTTCATTTTTTTTTTCCTCCTAATTTGTTCGTCATTGATTCATAGAAAACTCATTTCCTTCCTAAAATTTCTCGATCAAATCACAAAACTTCTTACTCGTTTCCTCATCCATCCACAATTTCTCACTAGTAGTTACTTTTCTTGGATGCATCATAAAGAACTCTCTTCTTGCCTTTATTTACTTCCAGCTTCTTTTTCGATCTAAATTGTTTACTTCCAGATATGATTTCGGACATCATCGCTATAGTATTCATTTTTTTGTAAAAAAAAAAAAATTGGTCGTCGCATCTGTTCCTTTAACTCTTTTCCGCACAAGACAAACGTGGTTGGAACTTTGAACATGCTCGGACTGGCGAAGAGAGTCGGTGCCAGGTTTCTCCTGACCAGCACCAGCGAGGTCTACGGCGATCCTCTGCAACACCCTCAAGTGGAGACCTACTGGGGTAACGTCAACCCCATCGGTACGCCTCCTCTCTCACACAAATCATAACAAAGTCGAAAATTTGAGATTCGATGGCTGAGTTTGGTATTGAAACGAGCTGAGTTACTTCTTCAACAACAGGTGTTCGGAGCTGCTACGACGAAGGCAAGCGAACTGCCGAGACACTGACCATGGACTACCACCGCGGAGCCCAAGTCGAGGTACCCAACACAAGCTCCCCTGATCGATTATGTTTCTTCACCAATCCCAAACTACATTTTTTTAATCAAGTAGTTTGATAGAAATTGTGTTTCTTCCACAGGTGAGGATTGCTCGGATCTTCAACACTTACGGTCCTCGGATGTGCATCGACGATGGCAGAGTCGTCAGCAACTTCGTGGCACAGGTTTGCTTGCTACCTTTGATTTCTGTTTGAGGTCTAATTGGTTTGTCGAATGAGATGGAAATGCGTTGACTCAGGCCTTGAGGAAGGATCCGTTGACTGTTTATGGCGATGGGAAGCAGACAAGGAGCTTCCAGTACGTCTCTGATCTGGTGAGCTATAATCTCTTTCTTTTTTTCCCATCAATTTTCTGCTTTGAATTCAATTTGTAAACAACATACATAAGAACAGGTGGAGGGTCTGATGCGGCTGATGGAAGGGGAGCATATCGGTCCATTCAACTTGGGCAACCCTGGTGAGTTCACCATGCTCGAGCTTGCAAGTGTGGTGCAGGACGCCATCGACCCAAATGCGAAGATTGAGTTCCGCCCCAACACAGAAGATGACCCCCACAAGCGCAAGCCGGACATCACCCGTGCCAAGCAGTTGCTAGGGTGGGAGCCCAAGATCTCCCTCCGGCAAGGCCTCCCCCTCATGGTCTCCGATTTCCGACGACGCATCTTTGGCGAGCAACAATCGGAGGCCGCCGCCACCACCACCACCACCGGCGCAGCTTAAGGTGCTGTATGTTATGTAATTCATCATCCCTAAGCTTTGTTAAAATTACTGATACTAGTGTAATTTGAGTTATTTATTGTGGATCAGAAAAAGTTTAGAAATGTATTGTGCATTTCTTAGTTATTTTTCGTGCATTTGGTTTGCTTTACAGAATGTATAGATAAAAAAATAAATATTCCTTGCTTTGTTCTTTATTTATATTTAATTTGTTATTATGTTTAATTAGTAAGAAAATGTAATATTATTTTCAAAATACAAAAGAATTGTCATCAGAATAATTGGAAAAATAAATGGGACAATTTTGGTGCCTAAAATAAGTGGAATCAACCAGCAAGTTCGCTTATGGGTGCTCGATCCATTACGTCCCTTGCAAGCTCTGCATTTTTCTGTAGCAACGGATCAATGTCTGGCAACTTCGGGATCTGGAAAAACAAATAGTAATGGAAAAAATCACGATCATCTCGACTTACAAATAAAAACTGACAGAAAATAAAATTATTAATATTTGAAAATAGCTACAAGTAATGATAAAATAAAACAAAATTCACTTGCAACATACAAGAGTAGATTACCAGGAAACATACAAGATTTTATCCCAAGAGTCTTCCTAATGATAGATTGATGACAATATGAGGAATCAAGTTTAAAAGCTTTTAATTCGACCAACATATCTGCAGTTTATGTGTTTGATTCAAGAAGCATGAAAATGAGATTACACACCTGTGCCAACAAATCAATCGTCCGGCGTAGAAGCCTAGCGAGATCACCCTCATCCATTGCGCAGTCCATCGTTATTTCTCTCCAGGTTAGACCCGAGGCCCAGGCTTCAACCATTCCCGAGAACTGACTATCTAACTCACAGGGAATCTGGATAGTAGAAGATAAGGTTACATAGTGACGGAGTATAATGATTGGCAGACATTTGGTTGGTGACATACCTTAACACCATGATTCTCTTGAATTTGTGTAAGACTGTTTCTTTGGTCCTCAAAGAGGTGGAGCACAGCAATAACGTTCTTGGATGGCTCATATACATAGCTGAAAAATCAAGAACAATGTTTCGTAACGATACAAATTGTCTGCAGTACGCAAATTGTCCACCACAGCACTTAATTTGTAGGTCTTTGTATCAATAGATCAGTATAGCAATATCAAAATGATTAGAAATATGTTGATTATATATATATATATTTCTCATCCATATTTCAATCTACTATCATGCATAGAATGGTTTTGTTGCTTTTACATTGCGTAATGAAAACACATTGAGAATGAGAAAAAACCGAAGCATCCTAAAGGTAACAAACTTGGCAGGAAAACCAACCTGTTGCTTTTCCAGGGCCGCAACTTTATACCCTCTGAAACTAAACTTCCACACACTGCAGCAAGTTGAGGTGGCTTTAGGTCCAATAGAATTTTATTCCTTAGTATCATGGCAAGCCATAGCTCATTTTCTCCTCGAATCGCTGCTGCGGTTTCACCCAAAGGGAATATAACTTGAGTGTTCAAATCCAATGCTTTAGTTTCTTGTATCACCTTGCTTATCTAGTAAGAAGCAATATAAAACTTACAGAATTAGCAGTCTTACAATATAACGGTAGTAAGCCATGGAAATAAGATATTGAAGGGTGAAGGCAACCAAGTAGGTCAGTGCCCTGAAGATTTATTATTGACTGGCAAATGATTTATTTTGATTGATCTTGTATCCTAATGTAATATATTTTTTATTCTCTTTCTACACAAAATTCAATATGAAGGCTGCATCTGAATGACCCTACTAGACATATACAATGACCAGACGTTTTTAAATAAGCACTGCCACATTATCAGTTATATGCTTTGCTCGCTGTACATATTCTATTAATCAGTATTAGATACGATATATAAGCCAAAAAAGCATTATAGTGATTGCTTAATTAGATACTAGAAAAAACCAAAACAAAGAACACCAAATTTAAAATAGCACAGCATAGATATAGAGACATCGAAGCATACTATATACACACACCTGCAAGAATTCTCTCCAACCTGTTGGTTCAATTTGTGAGATTCGTTTACTTAATCGCTTTGACCTGGCGTCCAGACGATGGATTTTCTCTTTGGTAAATTTGGTTTTATCAATGATCTTTTTGAATTCCTTGAATCCCTTCGTGCTTGTTATCATTTTTTTCAGTTGTGATACTTTGCCTCTTTGCTCCTTGTAACGTTCAACAGCATCTTGGTATGCTCCAGATTGATTTGCCACCTGCAATAATAACCAACAAATGTTCCTCAATCATCTTCTATCAAATCATGAACAAATTCAGCTTTATTAACAAAGTATTCTGCTATATGAACAGAAAAAACTTTCTTAATTCATCAGACTTCAACAAAAATAGGGAACTATCTTTTAAACTCCATGTCAATAAAAATAAAATAATCAATAATGGAGCAGAAATTATTGGAATTAACCATGGAATATGCCAGCACTTCTAGTAGTTTCTAAAATTATTTCCCCTCCTGGCACAAATTGTTAACAAGCTAGCTATTGATATTTTTTATGTACATGATATATGTAAAATACATTGCCAGAATAGAGCAGATTAATTAATTGAGGATGAAAGCAGAGCAAGGATAAATATAAGATTGAAACAGACCTCAGCTTCTTCCGGGAGGCTACTCAATACAGGAACATTTAGGCTCCACGACCATGTCTCAAGAGATCCACCCATGGACAACAATGACCCAAATTCAGAATCAACAACCTTTTCCCACTGAAAATCTTCCACCATGAGAAGTTTCATCAATGAATCTCGTGGTAGATCACCATTGCCTGATGAGATGTTAGGAAATCCTGTTCTGTAAATTGATTTTATCCATTTCTCTGTGAAGAGATACCATGTGTTATCTGAACTGAGAGCCAGATAATAAGCTAGTTTCCCATCCTCGTCATCTGTTGCAGCTTTGGAATCTATGTCCAAGTTGTCAAGCTCAGAAGAACCAAATTTCACCTGTAGCACCAGTTTTCAGTTGCAGGTGAAAAGGGATTCTGGCCACTTAATTCTTTTTCAGGTCACTTGATTTAAGAATCTAGATTACAACTTGAATAAATACAATTCTACCCTATTCAAACTAAGACAATATAACATTATTACAGAAGAAAAACTACATCATACCACATTGGTAAAAAATTTGGGTTTTCTAGGAATAATGCTGTCATGATATCTATTTCAGTTCCGCATTCACTGAACATGCAGATCCATGATGACGGCAATAAGTTGAGTTGCAACTATTTGGAGTCGACCCTCGATGGAAAATGTACGACCATAGAAAAACCCTTTAATACATTCAATAGCTGTGGCACTAGTAAATTTCTACTCCCAACAGCTGACACTTTCATGTTTGTGCATGTACTTTACTCATCTACACAATTACTAGATTTTCCCCTCTTTTCTAAAACTCATCACGGCAAATGTCCAAGGATTCTATCATAAACTTCTGACGATTATTATTATTTACAGAAAAAAGAACTCTCCATATCAGCCAAATTTAGCAATTATACATGAGTTGGCAATGGTGAGCCTTAAAAGGGATATCTGTTTTTTGTTCTTTCACCATTGCGATTCCATATCATACAAACCAAAGTTTCAACCAACCAATCAATTTGATCATCTGGGTGTGCATACTACGACTGTGTGTCCCATGTTAACTCCCAATAAGTCTGCCTATGTTAAACCTCCCCATGCTCCTACTTCATGAAAGCCCTGAATTAGGTTACCTTTTTAGCTGATGGTGGCCCTTTGTACTTGTAATGAAAAAAATAAATCCAATTTTAAGTTATATAATATATATGAGGGAGAGAAGGATGCTTAGCAAGAACAAATAACAACAGGAAGGAAGCAACATAGCAAGAACTAATATCATAATCTAATTCTGCTCAAGTGCATGCGCCAAGAAATATTTCCAACTTCACAATTTTACTATCTAAAACATTTTTAACTCGTCTAGACAAAGAAACAAAGTTTACTTTTTTATACGTACCATATTTACAATCTTTTCGGCAGACATAGAACTGAGTTTTCCGATATAAACAGCAGGTATATTGTGCTGAACTGCTTCCTTGTCTTTATATTGCAAACAGACAAATGGAAGAATTTCATTTCCAACTTCTTCTAGCAATAGTCTCCAAGCAGCCATGCGTTTGATTTCCATCTGTCGCCTGAGTTCAGTCCTAGTCCGTTTCTCAGCCTGAAAGAATGATTATTAATTTCTCATAAGTTAGCAAATATTATCAATTATTAATTATTAACTTCTCCAAAGTGGCAACAAATATTTTATGCTTAAGATAATATAGTTAAATTGTACAATAAAGATAGAGAACATGCCAAACTTAAACTACTTCACTTATAATGCAATTTCTTTTGTTAGGACATACTGTCTTTTTCTGGCGCAACATGGTCAAGGACAAATTGAACATCACTAATAAAATGATATAAGGCATAGTAGTGGTAAATGTGATGCAAAATGAACAAATCGTGCTGTTATAATGAGAAAGTAGTAGAAGAAAATAATAGTAGAATGGCCAAACCCCAGCAATTATATAAGTAGGAAAGTTACTATAGAATGGAACTTGAGGAGCCGTTATTGAATATATTACGTCTTAGTTAAATTCAGAATAGTTACCAATGTTTAAGTTTGTCAATTTCGGCATTGTGCCTTCAGGGATTGATGAGGTAGAGCCACAAGCTTGATACCTCCCCATTATGCGACTTCATCCTTAGGAATTTAATAATATGGATCATCTCTTAAATAACAATCAAGAGAAATCTACAAAATCAACAGAAAAGATCTTATGGAGCAATAATTCATCAGAAAAGTTAAAATTGCTTCATCTTTCTAAACTAAATATCATAACTATTACCTCAAAGCAAATTAAATGAAATAACCTTCGAATCCAATTTAGCAACTTTTTAACCAATATAAATAGCAAAATTTTGAACCAACAATATCCCAATATTCTAAACCACAAAGTAATAGCTTGAGAACTTTACCCTTAATTGTTCTTGCAGTCCTGAGATCTCAGTATAATCAACCTCAGATAGTTGTTCCTGGCATTTTCTATCAATAGCATCTTCAGTAACTTCTAGAGAAAGAAGCCCAATTTCTTCTTGTATTTTTTCAAGCTCTTCTTTAGCAGCTAGCATGACATTACTGCCGACATAGTTTCCAAAGCTTTGCTCCACTAGCTTCCGTGCTTCTTCCAAAGTTCGCTTGCACTGGGAAAGTTCTTTACGTTCTGGATCATTAAACATACGAGTAACTTTTGAACCCTGTCAAACATGTGGTGACACCATCTTACAATAAGTAAACAAGATAAAATTTAACAGGAGATCAGATGACATACAGAAAGGAGATTCAAAACCATCCCATATGAAGCAGTAAATTGTGAAACAAGTGGTTCAAGGGCAGCAGAAAGTAGTTCGTAGCACTCCTGAGCTCCTTCATAGGGTGTCTGGATAAAAACAACATAGCCCACTTCATCAATGCCTCTTCGTCCAGCACGGCCTGCCATTTGGAATAACTCATTGGGGCTTAAAAATGTTCGTCCAGTTTCACCCTTTTTGCTAAGTGAGGAGATTACTGCTGTTCTAGCAGGCATATTAATCCCTGCAGCCAATGTTTCAGTGGCAAAAACAACTTTTACTAAACCACGCTGAAATAACTCTTCAACAAATGACTTCCACAGAGGCAGGCATCCAGCATGATGTGCAGCAATTCCATGCAAGAGACCCTTCACAGCAACTTCTCTTACAGCGTCAGGATACTTCATCCTAAACCTCCTATATTCAAGTTCGACTTCGCCAGATTCACAATCGTCTAAAAGATTGTAATCTTCAACATACTGAACTGCCGCATCACAACCTCTTCTACTAAAAATAAACCAAATGCCTGGAAGCATGTCCCTCTCTACAAGTTGCCATAAAGTATCCCTAATCTGAGGAATCTGAAATAGTACATGACCACATGTCAGAAAAAATTGGTTAAACAAGCATACAAGAAACATATCCTCAAAGTTTCAGCAGACATCTATGGTGGTGAAAGAACTGGAATTAACTAGTAAATTGGTGACCTCAAGTTTATATTCTACACCTGTGAACGACGAATGTAGTTCATATCATTCTTTGACAATGGTGTCTGCCTTGATATACGAGCAACACTCTTGTAACCATGTCCAGTGCGCATACTTTGCTTCTTAGTTTTGTTTTCGCTGGATAGTTCACCTCTTGAAACAGATGCTTGCATAAATTCCAGAGAAAGCTTCCTTCAGAAGAAAGCAAGGAAATCAAAAGATGTAGACCAACTTCAATATACACGTTTAGTTTGGAAAACAAATGGATTACTAGATGTTGTACAAATAATTATGAAGAATAAGTTTACAAAACAATTTAGAACATAACATGGATCAGATGATATTATTCCAGAATTGAAGACCACTTAAGCAGATATTTCTACCATTCTGATAATCTCAAGCCTTGGTCAATTGATTTAATTCCTCCTAAGAACCCCACTTTAGGTGCTGTGGCAGTTGCCCAGTAAATATTATCAGATATTGAGTGATAATTGATATCTGCACAACCTTGTATGCCATGAGAACATAAATGGTTAATTAGAAAATCAGCTACAAGGAAAAAGAATTGGTGAACCATATGCAAACTGAAAGATCTCCAAGAGATCAATCAAGCGGAAAAGAAGTACGCAATGCCACTCATTGCCTTACTAATCCATGCATGTGTTACACAGATACAAACAGTTTACACATGGCAGTCATTTTTATAAAAAATGATTAACCAGGTCGGATAACGTCGGACATGGGGTGACCGACCCGGCCCCACGGAAGTTTTCCACCGATCACCAGGGTAAATCGAGAAGCGCTAATGGAGGCTCATCCAAATGGCCAGCATTCTTAGGCCTGCTTCTCACTGGAAGGCAGTCATTTTTATAGAATCATAATAAAGAGGGCATTAACACCAAACATTATTTCTCCAAGAAAAAATCCGGAAGTTCAAGAATACAAGATTACTGAAATTTTTTCAAACAAGTTCATAGTGCTAAACCTATTGTATGATGCAGGATAGATAAGCTAAAATGTTAGCTTGAGCACCTAACATGTATAAAAGTAAACCAAGGAAAAAGGTTGAACAATATTTGAAGCAGTCTTTATAACCTATTGCAGGACTTAAATATGCTTAGCATTACCACAAATACTATCAGGAACTACCTGTTCATTTTTTTCCCTTTCTCATCAAATAGAGGTAACAGAGAGTTCTTCAGCGAGAAGTGCCAAGTAAGGGGAACTGGACGTTTAGTGGATGTAACCAACTCTGTTTTACCATGAACCTGCATTCAAGTAATTGAATTTGTCAAGGTTGGAATGCAAGCTATTCAATAAGATGCAACAAAAAAGCATAAGCCTTATCCTATTAATGTCTATATTTAAGATGTACTTATAGGTTCATACTTTCATCAATCATTTAAACATAAAGAATTAAGCCTCTTAATAAGGTTGAACTGCATTACTACGAAGAGATTAAATTGTGTGCATGCACTTCAAAAAGTCATGCTTCTCATCTGAAATTTGTTATGAGTCACTTCTAACCAATTTGACTCTTGAACTTGTACTCTTATATATGCTAAAACTTTTATATTTTGAGGTATCACCTTGACCTATACACAATAGTCAATAATAATTCTCTGGATAACCAAACAGGGAACTCCCATGAAAATTCTCTTTTCATTAATATTTAATGGTGTTTCCAACAAAAGTCTGTCAAACGTCAGGTGTATTTTTAAATTTTAGTCAACAGTATACATATTCATTAATTGACAACTCCGCATTGAACCACTATCCAAGGTCATATATACTTTCACACAAGAAATAAATTCAAAAGAAGAGAGTGATAACTAATAACCATATCCTTTATATCTAATAGTTTGCTTCCAACAAAAAGTCTCTCAAAGGTCAGGTGTAATTTAAAATTCTAAAATCACATATGCAAATTTAATAATTGACAAACTCTGCATTGAGCTACTATCCGATGTCATATATATACTTTCTCAAGAGAAATGAATTCAAAAGAGAGAGAGTGATAACTAATAACCATGGCTTAATTGACATTGTTAGCAACTTTAAGAAAATTATGAATTCCACAAGAGAACACAAACAAAATGGATATCAATGTAGGGGAAGTTGAGGTGGCTTGAAGATGTCAGCAATAAGTAGGATTAACAATTGTGATAGCCTAATTTAGTCTGCCATGGAGAATTATAGGCTCATGAGGAAATTTACTAGCTTAGATGAGTAAATTAATATTAACTTGATCATAAGCATTTTTAGCCAATGGTTGGGAACATTGGCCTATCAAGTTAATGGAGGTTAATTCAATAATCTGAGATTTTTGTCACAAATAGTATCAGAGATAATCTAGTCCTAAGCATGACAAAGTATTTAGAAAGGGTTGCCTAGGCCTTACGCCTTGTCAATCAAGATAGATTTTGCTTATAAGGGTTGCCTAGGCCTCAATCATGACAGGGGTATCAAGCTTTAAATGGGGGAGATTTTGATAGCCTAATTTACTTTCACATGGAGAGTTGTGGGCTAATTAAAAGAATCCATAGACTAGATGAGTGAATTACTATTGACTTGGGATTAAGCATTTTCTGATCAATTGTTGGGTGTTAGAAATTCATGGGTTAGTTCTCTCATTTGAGTAGGTTGTTATAACAAAAATCTCCTTTGTTGTGCATGATATACTTACACCCACATGCAATGATAATTTTTTGAAAACAACATACCCCATTAAAAGTGGATCTCTACTATAGCTTCTATAGAGCAACAGAATGAAAACTAGAAATAAGAAGTATGTCAGTTACACCCAAGGTTGAATTGGAAACATTGATAGTAGCTAACCACCATGAACATGAGATAATTTGGAGAAACTCAGATAGAAGCCAATAAAATAGAATAAAGAGAAAGCATCTTCCAATAAGTTGATTAATAATAGAAAAGAACATGAAAGTTTCAGAATTCTCATCTCACCTGCTCTATCCAGCCAGCCAATTCATCTGGATTTGCTACTGTAGCAGATAGACAAATAAGTTGTACTTCTTTTGGTGAATATATAACCTGAACAATTACCTCAATTTTCAACTATAAAAAAATTGTCACTACAAAGTAACAGGAACTAGTAAACAGAATATGGGATTACTTACTATCTCCTCCCAAACTGTCCCTCGAGATATGTCACTAAGATAGTGAACTTCATCTAAGACTATCACATCAACTTGAAACAATCTGCTTGCAGAAGAAATCATTCCTATACTGAAAAAATAAACGCTAATCATTGCAAGATCTATTACCCACTAAAACAAGGACAAAGTGATGTTCTATCAGAAACACATGATGGAGGACTTGTCAAAGCCTAAGAGCGAGCTCAATCCAACCCAAAATGCCACAGCACTTAGACGGACAACTTGTTGATATTTAAGCATGCTTAGAAGCCTCACAAAGCAATGTGGGACTAAGAGGCAAAGTTTCTTTCTCACATCCCTTCTTTAACTCCTTTAACATATCTACTTTCGATTAGACTAAAATGTATTATATTGACTCCTTGTCAAATAAGTGATTCCTGAAGGTTAATTGATTGTTGACTTGAATCTTAGTCCAATGGATTGTCTCAAATGTTAGTATTTCTAGGGGATTCAATTTCGTAAATATCATCTTCTTCAATTTAGTTGTTCTTCATACAAGATTAATTTATATATGCACATTGCTCTACCATCACACTTGCTAGATGATAATCATTGTAGGCATATGGAATTGTGCCTCAATTCTCTTGCTGTAACATTAGTCTTACCATATATTACTTTATTCTCAACACATGAAACCCCTTGTGCGATTTTAAATCCATTGACAGTCCCAGTGTACAGATATAATAATTCACAGAACCTTAGAGTGAAAAGTAACTATTTGGTACCTGATAATTATACCAAGGATATTCTCTTAGTTGTATTTACTATCATTAGGTAATCCAATTCCAAGAAGTTTAGTTTTTAAGAAAATCTATACTTTAATAAGCACATGACACAAAGCAAGTTCATAAAAAGGTCTAGAAACTTGTCTATGATAGCACATGTTTATCCGAAGGGCACAAGTAAATATGATTTTCTACCTTTGACCAGCTTGTCTAGTTATGACATTGAGTACCTTTGATAGAGCATGTTACGCAAAATCTCTGTTGTCATGATCAGAATAGGTGCTTCTCTGTTGATAGCTGAATCTCCAGTGAGAAGGCCAACATAGTTATCACCAAATGTCCTCCTGAAAGAATTGTATAGAATCAAATAGTGCAGTTAGTGGAAGAAAGGAATTGAACTCCATCCTTGATGTAGAGCTTCATGTTCCATATAGCTTAAAAGAGATATGGACTTCAAAAGAGGTGTTGTGCTCAGAAAAAAAAATGGATTGAACCAATAAAGTGGTCACCATTAAAGAAACCTAAAAAGGACTAAGTAATTACTATCTTTTTCTAATTCACAAATACTGACATATAGAATACCTCTCCTAGAACTCCAAAAAACTACCTTAAGTAAATAAACAAAAAAAGTATGGACATCACAAAATTGACTAAACTCTGACTGTGTTAGGACTAGAAAAATTACGACACTGAGTAGCTCAACATTAAAGTGAAACTCAACAGACAACATAATCTTAGTGCAATCAACCAAATAAAATGGAAAGAAGATAAGAACCTTGGGTCCGAAAGTGTCTGTTTTCACTGGTCACTTGCAATGATTTATACATTGGCTATTTAAGTGTAGAATAACCACTTAAGAATCCATCTAATGAGCCAAATCTACCTGAAATCCCGGAATTTCTGATTTGACAGAGCCTTCAATGGTGTTGTGTAGAAGAGACGTCTTCCTCTACAAATTGTGGCTACAGCAGCAACTTCAGCGATTAAAGTTTTCCCACTGCTTGTTGGTGCGGAAACAACGACGGATGAACCTCTCAAGAATGCTTGGATGGCTAAGCGCTAATTTTTTTTTGAAGAAATAGCAGTTGGAAAACAACATATTATTAGTTGAGCAAACATGAGATAACAGGAATAATGAAAAAAATTCTATAGCACCTAATGTAACAACCAAGTGTAGGAACACTATGAAAGTAACCGAGTTAAATCATCAAGAAGCAATGAGAGAGCAAAGTTCATGTTATCATAGCCATATTAATTCTTCTAATGTACATTCTAGGGATTGTCGGATTTTCATTCAATTGATTAGTTTCCTTTATTTTCACTTTAATAAGTCATTCCCTCTAATTTCTCTAAAATAAATTATTTTACTTTACTTTTTCTAAGATGCATATTTTCCTCGGACAAGCACTCTCTCGGAATTATACAAACTGAATAACTGAAATTGTAACCTTTGGTAGTTAGAGATTGACCCCTCAAAGTGAAAAAAAAGATGAAATTAAAGGAGAATGCTCTTCAATTGACTAAATATATTTTTGGTCAATGAGAGCTCCATATAGAGAAAATTCCATCTAGTTAAGAAAACCCGCAAAAGATGACAATTTGTTGCTTCCATTTCGAGACAAAAAAAAAATTGGAACCGAACCTGGAATTTGTCAATTGGAAAGTCATATATCCCAGCGAGCTCCTCGTAATCAATGATCTCCTGGCCAAACTCTCTCACTTCAGCAAGAAGCCTGGCCACTCTCTCTGACTTCTGCTCCTCCGATTTGTTATACAGCCCGGACTCCGCCTCCAGCAAAGTCACCTCCGGCTCCCCATCCTCATCCTCCTGGTCGCTCTCGGCCGAAATCCCGTCATCGTACTCTGGGGCAGAGATTTCTTCATCCTCCTCGTACTCCTCGTCCTCGTCCGCGTCCGAAAGCGGCTCCTTTATCGGGGAAGTGGAACGGAGAGGGTTCACGCGGAGAGGGAAGAGGGACGGCAACCTCGTCGGAGCGTGGACCGTGGACCGGCGAAGCGGAAAGGCACGGCGTGAGGTGGGAGGAGGGAGAAGGTGAAGCGGAGAGGGAGACCAGAGAGCCGGTGGTGCGAGAGATCGCATAGTGGATGGCGCTAGCGATGGAGTGCGACCGTACGGAGCGGTTTTATCGTCATTGCCATCTGATTTTTTTAAAATTTTTTTACAAATTAATTATTAAAAAATAAAGCAAATTTTGCTTGAAATATTACTAAATTTATCTATTTAATTTTTTAAAATTATAATAAAACTTTCACACTGTATTCGAAAATACAATTTTCATCATGAAAATAAAATAGAGAAAAATTAAATTCTTTAATTAAATATTTTATTTCCCCGCATTTTAGCTAAATAAAGTAAGTTAAAACATTTTAGGAGAATTTATGATATTTTAAAAGAATACTGTGCCTTTTTTGAAAATTACCAGTAATTTGACCAATAAGTAAATGCACGAGTCGATGTGTAGATTGTAGTAAAAACCCAGACTCATTTCTTGCCACCTCTCGCTGTCGCCGGAACCAACCAAAGGCGCATCTCTGCGCGCAGTCTCCCTCTCCCTAGGGTTTCGATCCGTCCTGTGCTCCGTCTCTCCTCGTCGTCCTCTTCGATCCACGCTCCCACTTCCATCGCCACCGCCACTGCCACCGCTCGTGACCATCTCCAACCCGAGTGCAGAGTCGATCGCTCACTGGTATCCCTGTCCGTATCTGCCTCTATTTCAGCTGATGGCCAAGACCAAGCCCGGAAAGAAGGACCTCGATTCCTACACTATCAAGGGAACCAACAAGGGCGTCAAAGGTATCTCCGCGATCCCTGCCCAGATGGCTTCCTCCGTTTTGATCTATTATTCTCGAGTTGGTTAATTTAATTGGTTGTGGGGGTGTCGTCGTGTCGAAGTCGGCGACTGCGTGCTGATGAGGCCGTCGGAATCGGAGAAGCCGCCGTACGTGGCCAAGGTGGAGAAGATCGAGGCGGATCACCGTAACAACGTGCGGGTGAAGGTCCGGTGGTACTACCGCCCCGAGGAGTCCATTGGCGGCCGACGGTTGTTCCACGGCGCCAAGGAGCTGTTCCTCTCGGATCACTACGACGTGCAGAGCGCGCACACCATCGAGGGAAAGTGTATTGTGCACTCGTTTAAGAACTACACCAAGCTGGAGAATGTCGGGGCCGAGGACTACTTCTGCCGCTTTGAGTACAAGGCGGCCACTGGGGCTTTCACGCCTGATCGTGTCGCCGTGTAGGTTTTGCCTGCTTTTCATCTTTTTTCTCAATGAGCTGTGATCCTAGATTTCTTGTTATTGCATGTTTATATGTCAAGTTTGTGTTTTTCCTTATTTTCGTTTCAGGTACTGCAAGTGTGAGATGCCTTACAACCCGGATGATTTGATGGTACAGTGTGATGGATGCAAGGATTGGTAAGTGAGTTCGACTCCTCGTTCATGCTTTGTCTGACTTGTCATTTACATAATCGCTTCAAACTAGGCTTTGGAGGACACGTGAAAAAAAAAATTCTGTTATTTTTTTAAAGTTAAAAATTGTTGTTGTCTGTGTGCACTTATGATTCAGAATGCTAAAGTTGGGAAAATTTTCCAACACGGGCTTGTCCTTCCATCTTGCAAAATTCCTAAACAAGATCCCTCTTTTAGAAAGGCACCAACAAGATCTCTAGTTGATAAAAAAGTTGAAATGGTAATTAGTCAAACTTATAAAGAACTAAAAATGCAAAAATACAGTAAGGAATGAATTAGATGAAAAGAAAACAATTCAAGTATCATCATTGGTTGTCAATGTTTACACTCTTTTGGTTTGACACACTGCTTTTAGCTTCCTTAACATCTATATAATTCTAACCCTATTTTCCTTTTTTTCACTTATTAAGAGGATACAAGGACAAATGAATTAATTTTAAGTTGACAAAACAATATGAAGCAGAAAAAATTTCCTTAAGTGGCGTCTACATTGAAGGATTTGCAAGAAAGGAAAGGGAGAAACTTTTAAATATCTCGTCAACTATACTGTTGACTGAACAGCAAATGTCGATCAATTAACAAGCTAACAATTCTATTCCTTCTATTTTCATTCAATTTTGACTTGATCAAAACAAAGGAAGCACAAATCCTCAATATTTCTTTTATCTTTGTTTCTTTCTGAGTAAACAAAGACTCGTGTGTTCATTGTTGCCAAAATCAATATCAAGATAAGAACCAGATGGTCAAAACACCTAAGTATTGTCCTTATTGGTTTAGTATAGTTGATGAAATTGAAAGACAAAATCATTAAGCAAAATAAAAAAAATGGAGAATAATTAAAATAGTTTCAGAGATAAAGATATAAGAAAACAAATGGTGCTCAATCATAACTTCCTTGAGGAAAGAGAAAGGTTGAAGTCACAGAAGTGTGTGTGATCGGAGGCCTCCTTTTGAGGAAAGGCAAAGGTTGAAGTCCTACACACACATGAATGTGTGCGCGCGGAAGCATGCACTCTTTTGATGAAAGGGAAAGGTTGAAGTCCTACATACATATGTGCGCGCGCGTGTGTATGGAAGCAGGCTCCCTTTTGGTGGAGGATTTAAGACCTAGGATCTTAGCAACAACTTTCCTAACTTATTAAAAGCCACATTAGTGATCAATCATAATTAAGATGAATATTATGTTTTATTAAATATTTGATTATCAATAACACATATTATAATATATAAATACTAAATAGAATTATATTAGCAACAAAATACATGATCAAATTACCAATGATATTGTAATAATTATATTGTTAATTTGATAATTAGGTTAATAATAGTATCAAATTAGTAAAAATATTATTTGATAATATCATATATTAAATTATCAGATAATGTTAGCTTATATATATATATATATATACACGCGCGCGCGCAGATGATAGTCTGCACACCTCGTTCCATGGGTGACATGGGTGACTCTCACAGAATCCAGACGCCTGGATCAATTTTTTTTTGTTTATTTTTATTTAAGCAACCGGTTGTGCTAATGAAACTTTGCCTTTAGGATTTAGGGATTGAGTTATAGTATTAAGCACACAAAAATTTTCAAATCGAAAAAATTTCAAAATTTTTTTTTTGGGTGTGCAGTTGTGTAGGATAAGGTGTGCAGAGTATCAAAACTCTCTCTCTCTCTCTCTATATATATATATATATAATTGAGATTATTAATGTGAATTTACTTATTAATTTATTGATAATTCTTCGAATCTCTATTTTTTTTTTAAAAAAAAAACTCATGTCTTTTTGATGATCCATTTCTTAGGAAAGATTGGATTAGCCTTTCCCAATACCATTCCAACTTGAGCGATTCATATCAATTTTGGCAACTTGTAACCTTTCTATTCCTTCCTTTGGTTCTAATTGACCGTCATTTCCAAATAGTAAAGTGGGCATCATTCACTTTATCAAGTTATCAGAGAAATTTCTGACAAAACAAATAAAAATGCTAAAAGTTTTCAAAATGAAATCAAATCGGAACTGGTATGCTTCAGTCCATTTAGATTTAATATTAAAAAGGTCCATCAGTGCTATCATATTTCAAGTATATGTATACGTGCATGCTTATCTATTAAGTTCAAAATTTTCAATTTGACACTGTTCGAAACAATAATCCAATCAGAACTAAAATCTTATTATTTTCAAACCAAGCCTTTAAATTGATATATCAGATTTTTTTTTTTATTTGGTTTGATTTGTCCAGTTTGTTTGTTCACTTTCTGTTTTGATGCTCACAGTACCAATGACACCATATAAAGTAGGGATTTTTTTAAAAAGAAAGTGGACTAGGGATCTTTCTGGGTCACTAAAATTATGGTTGAGGTATTGTTATATAGGACTTTTTTCTTTTTCTTTTTGAAGCATTTCCTTTAAGCTTCTCTTTCATATCCATATGTTTCACCACCCAAGTACTGTTTGCTGTGTGTCCTTTATTCTGCATGAATGAATCTTACAATACTATTAATTTTTGTGATATTTTCATGTAATTGTTCTATAAAAAAATGCTTAACAAGATGCATTGTGAAAACATGGCTATGAATCTTCTTTTGGACACAATAAACTCACATCTATGATTTTTCAAGCCTCTAATCTAGTAACCTTTTTCTTGTGAGATTAATAATTGTTTGTCCAAAGATGGTGCGTGTTGGCGATCAGTGATAGACGTGCCAATTTATACAATTTTCTAGTAAGATCGTAAAATGATAGTTCATAGGAAACCTGACTAAACTATCTATTAATTAGCATCTGCCTGTTAACAAAATAAATTGTTGGAGATTTAGAATTTAGTCAACCCTATCCGAGCTAGATTTTTTTTTTTTTGCTAGCTTTGATTGTTTGTATTTATCGTCTTCAGTTTCCATATAATTCTGTTTGTCTCAAGTGTTTGTGCACAGTCAATTTGGCATGTTTCTTGAGCTTTTTTACCTTTGCATTCTCTTTAAAGCTATTCATGTTCTTTCTTTTGTTTTATGCAAAATGTTTTACTATCATCATTTATTTGCACCTTTCATGAAGTGTCCATGTTTGAAGCATGTCGATTCTTTCATGTTGAGAAGTTTGGCAATGAATTACTTATAATCTCAAATAGTCTCTTCTCTGCTTGTGGTAACCGTGATTGAAGTTAGTAAAGGAAGACTGACAACCAATGACTAATATAAATATATTTTTTTTTTGTTTATTGATACAAATGTCTCCGAGTGGATTCTTGACATGCTTATATGAGCAAGCAACAATGTGGACTGATCATGGAGGTCACTATCTGAATGCATTTTGTTATACCTACTGGAAATTTTTTTACACACTTTATCTTGTTTCAGTTGGTAGTTGCACACACGACTTTTGGAGTCCTCTTGTCCGTTCATAGGATTAAGCTAGTGCATAACACTGTGCCAGTGTGCAAGATTTTGCATGAAATTTTTAGTTATTAAAGGTTTCTCCTCATGCACTTTTATCCATGCGAGTTATAACTCCTTTCTTGAATTGACAGAATCTCTATAAGTAATAAGTAATGCTTCTTGCCAGTGCCACAGTTTTATTCCAAAATTATAACATGTAAGTATTTGGTATATATCGTACTTTAGTAGCTTGATTGAAAGATAAGCATATTTATTACTTTCCAATGATGATTTGATATAATGCATAGATAATTAAAAATTTCATCTTACGCTTTTCTTGTTCCACGGATGAGATCCTATCAGTTACTGTATCTATTGAGGATCAATTCTTAGGATTTAAGTTCTTGTAACCAAGGTTGTTTCTCCTTTTTCAAAAGTCTTCTTAGCTACAGTTTTTGCTGAGTTAAATAAATGATTACTTAAATAGGTTCCATCCATCTTGCATGGGCATGAATACTGAACAAGCAAAAAAGTTGGAACATTTTCTGTGTTCAGACTGTGACTCGGAAGATGATGCAAAAAGATCATCGAATGGATATCCAGATTCAACAATTTCTGAAACCAAGGTAATAGTACTAGTATTTTTTTGTGCAATTCTTTAGTCACTCGAGTTATACTTGTTTAGAAAAATAACTAACTGCTCTTAATCGACCAAATTCATGTGATAATTGTCATTGGAAACACCTGCTTTTTTGTGTTGGTATATAGAGGGAATTCACAAGTCTAGCACTCGCCCTAGCACTTGGTACTAGTTTCTTAGTTAGTATGACATCATTGATAATTCCACTACAGTGAAAACGCAAACAAACCTTTCTTAGAGCTCCGTCTCCTTGGTTTTATTTTTAGGAGCATTGATTTTAGTGTAGTTTTCAGTTCTCATTCTGTAGTCAGGGTAGTTTCCAACTTGCTCTAAAGATTTTTGGATTGCCCTATCAGTCTCATAGCCTGTTGATTTAATGCTACCATCAATTAAAAGGGAAAAAAAATAATCACTTGGATAGTTAAAGTAAACTACCGCTGGATGATGAAATGATGATTACAAACACAAGTAACTATTTTATATTGCGAGAAACATTATTTTGGAATGGTTCTCGATCAATAGTTAATATTCGCTTTTGTACTTTTTCATGGGTTTTACATTTTTTCTTTTCTTTTTTAAACGTTGCAGGTTGAACCCAAGAGAAGAAAAAGGTGACTGCTAATTGGTTTAGATGTATGTGCATTTTGCAAAACCCCATCATAATGTTGGTACTGTGAATGAGATCAGATCGTACAGTGCAGAGAACAAAGAGCTTGACCATATCCATTGCACTGTTATGAACTTTGTGATTGTTTATGGTGGCAATATTTGCACTTTGAGGAATCAAACGTTGGTGTTTCTCAAATCTCAAATATTCACCCTTTTGATTACACTTCAGCCATTACCCATATGATGCATTCTGTGACTCGGTCTTAAATCTCCTATATTTCTGATAGGATATGAATATGATTCCGAAAGAAAGCCTAATCTATATGCTTTAGTTTCAGTTCCTGTCGTGTGTTATCTTCAAACCCCTGTCTAAACCATCATCCGACCTGACCTGACTGTTCGACCTGGGACTACTAAGGAGGTCTGGTCAGGTTTCAAACCCCTGTCTAAACCATCATCCGATTTATTGATTAATCGGATCGTAGCAAAGAGTTGATCGATTTTTCTTCGTGGATTTTTCATGACGTACATTCATGAACAATATTTAATACTAATTTATAAATAATTTTTTTTATTAACTTATCTAAATTTATAAACAAAAATTACAGTTATTAATGAATTTGTTCTTTTTTCCCCCTCAAACTTCTGTACTTGTGTTTCCATCCTTCTAAACCCGATTCAAACACTTTGCCGCCTCGGAAGGAAGTGGGTTAACTTTAACTCGCGTTAGACCGTTGAGATCTACTCATGATAAGTTGCAGGATCAAAAAATAAAAACCCTAATTAAATCTTCTCGGCCGCCGTCTCGATCGAACGAGCCTTGACCCCTATTTCCGGCGAGCGATTGCAGGCGTTCTCAAGCTTACTCGATAGCCCCAGAGCACGTCGTCTCCATAATTGGCCGCTCTCGCTGCTTGGTCAGCCTCCGTGTGCGCCGCCTCACTGCTTTATGAATTCTAGGTATATGAAAAATGGTTGCTTTCTCTTTTCCTCTGTTTCAGTATTGTTATCTTTGAATAAAAATTATGACTTGCTCGCAGTTTTTTGCCCGTGCAGCGGTTTGGTCTTTTTCTCGTCGTTGGAGATGGATGGTGGTAGGAAGGATTCGTATGTTTAGTGGGCTAAATGCTGTTGAAGTAAATCAAAGTACGATTTTTTCGGGTAAGTTACCGCAAAGGTTCTGATCAATTGAATGGACGGTTCCTAAGTACATGCTTCTCTTGTCTCTTGTATCTAGAGCCAAACAGGACAAGAGTAGAATGAACACGTTTTTTCTGGTTGGAGAGCAACAAAATGTTCCTAAGTTTTTGGTTTTGAAACTAACTTTAATTTATATTACTGCTAGAACTTATTTGTGA